>CM032449.1:203790543-203953043 GCA_019049505.1 Pachyrhynchus sulphureomaculatus
GAGTAGAACCAGGCGCACCATTCACATCGACCGGAAGGACCGAATCAGCTTTGTCAGAAAGACGATGCTCTGTGTGTTTCGAGTTAGGTCCAGAGGGGCGTGGTCTTTTATGAGCTGTTAAAACCTGGGGGGAAACGGATAGTACTAATCGTTAACCGACAATAATTGACTGATTTGAATCGTTCGGCTGCTTGAAAAAAAAAGGGCCAGAGTTACCGAAAGAGGCAACAACTATAGTCATTTTTTCTTCTTGACAATGCTCCACAACATACGACAAAACCTGTTCCGCGACATCGTTTGGAAGTACTCAAGCTGGGATGTTCTCACCATTATGCAGCTTACTCACCAGACTCTAGGCCTCCTTCCGAATACCTCTTATTTGCTTCGATTTGTCACGCAATTGCTGAGCAGCGCTTTGGTTCGTACGATGATGTGAAAAAAAAATGGCTCTAATGAAAACGGTTCGCAGCAAAACGGAAAGATTTTTACTGGCGTGGTATTCACAAATTGCCGAAAGATGGGAAAAATGTATATAACAAACGATGGCGCATGACTTGCATAAAACACTTTTTATCATTCTTCCGAATTTAACATGTTTTTACAAAAAAAAATCCGGCATTTCTCTTATTCGTATACCAGGTATATATTGTATAAAATTTAACTACTGCCAGATCACTTAAAAAAGATTTAAGAGAAATACCCTGGCTCTTTCCTTGAAAGCTAAAATTTCAAATTAATTTTGGTTTTCACCGCAGAAATATTCATTTAAGGAAATTTCAGTTAAAATCGGAAATTTAATGGAATTATGGGGGAGAGTAAATAATACTCTGAAGATATATACATAAAATATTTTTTTCCACAATTTGAATGTTTTTGCATTGCATAAGTTTTAAAAAACACAGCAAAAATTTCACAACATAATCAGATAGAATTTACTTCGCATGTTGTAATTTTATTTTTTTTTATTTTTTTTACTTAATTTGGCAAATACATTATCGATAATATCATTTTATATATCAGTTATATAGGTTCAAATAACTCAGTATGATGTATACTCTGACTAAGGACAATTAAAAAAAATATGTTTTCCTATGTGGTCAACTCATTGCATTTTTATAAAAAAAATTGAGTTATTCTTGCAGTTATTTAACACTTATTTTTCTATCTATATATTCCTCAAGTTTTGCCTTAGGGTATTCTATCTAAAGAAAAACCTGCAAATATATCGTCAAGAATTACAAAATAAACGAGAACACATACACGTATTTCCTAATTAAATTGACCAAGCCAGTGTAGAGAGTTCATATTAACTCTTTTCTTTGAACTTCCGCGTAGTATGGAATATCAATATATCTTGAAAAATAAAATAGTTAAAAAAAAAAACAGATATTTACCGAAAAGTAATTATTTAAAAAAATTTTAGTAAATAATTTATCTCCTTACGTTCACTAAGAAGTTTTCTTAAACTAAAACTCATTTAATTTATTACACAGGCTAATTGTTTAATCATAATTTTTAAGTGTATAATTGAGTATTTTATTTACATCTCAAATTTTCAAATCATGATCGCCACGTGGGTATTTACGAGTGTGGATTGGAAAAACTTGTAAAAAATATGATTTAAAATTGTTTTGGACAAACATAAAAATTTATTTCTCAACATAATCTCTATTGAGATTAATACATTTGCTCCAGCGAAATTTACAATTTTCTTATTCCCTCAGAAAAAAAAAAATTGTTTCAAACTAGTGCGTAATTTATCAGGTTTTAGAAGACAAAAAAAAGAGTCAGTTGGAGTCCAATCTAGGGAATAGGGGGAGTGGGGAACTATTTCAAAGCCTAGCTAGTGCACTTTTTGCTATTGCAATGGCCGATATGTAAGCAGGAGCATTGTCCAGGTGAAGAAGTACTTTTTTTGCGCGCTAATCTTGATCGCTTCTGCTTTTAACCTTACTTTGCAAATTGTCGAATACCCTTTTTCAGGTAGCCAGTCATGATAATACCCTGTGAGTTCCAAAACACACTGCCATCATTTTTCCCTCCGGTAAAACTGTTTTAACTTTCTTTTAGTGCACTTTCACCTTCGTCAACCCATTGTTTTGACTACTGTCTTTTTTTTTTTGGGGTGGAATGCTGGATCCACGTTTCGACCTACGTGTCTTGAGTGTAAGTCCCCATGAACTTCTTTCAGTTTTGTTTCTATCTAGGCCGCAGTCGATATATTTTATAAATAAAAAAAGTTTTATTACTTCACCATATTTCGGTTCACCATCGGTGGATCACATTTTATCGGTTTGTTGTTGCATTGTTTGTCACCTAAAAAGGCAAGCATTCCTTAAATCTAAAAGATATACTTTTTAGCCAGCTGGTTGATTTTGACTTATCTATGTTATGCTTTTATCTATCGTTCTTTTAACTTATAATATTAAATAATATAGATTGCTAACTCTCTTTCAGTAATAGCGACTATCGTTCTTACATCTGCATTGATGTTATAGTCCCGTTTAATAAGTATTTAAAACTTTTATTGAAAATAAATCTAAAACATTAAAATAAAGATTATATTACCTAATAACGTAGGAATATTATGTCGTATGCAACTCGGTTACATGCAGTAGATTGTTTTAACGTAACATCGAGCTTTAAGAGCAAATTTAGTGCGGCATAATATAAGTTAAGTGAGTTTTGCAGTCTCTAATAATATAAAAATTCATTACCTGCCGTAACACAGAAGTACTTTACAAATATTGAAACTAACATAATGAACTGTAAAATAACTTTTTCTGTTATCTCGAACGTACGAAAAGCTCAAGGAATGGTCGTAAATTTCATGCTATTATCTTTTTGTCATAAATTATTAACTAGACATTTGAAAGTATTTGCCAGTATTTTCATAAATAATTAGCTCAGTTATTTTTAAGATTGAAGCCATTTCAGGATAAATAAAATGCATTAATTTTATATGTGAAGAATTTATAAAATAATTTTATACTTTACATAAACTTTAACTACCAGATGCACATAAAAAATTTATGAAAACCCTGGCCGCTGCCTTGGAATCTAAAATGTCAACTGAACAAATTATGTATGTTTTATTTTTGTATTGTAACCACCAGAGAAACTTTCACGTAAAAAAATTTGAATAAAAAATAGGAAGTTAGATGAGGAGTTAATAATATTCCATTTTTCACCATAATTTGAATTTATCTAACTCTTTAACAGAAAATAAAAGAGATTTTCGTTTTTTTTTACTCTATAGGTTCAAAAAATTCATATGATAAATTCCAAAGTATTTGAAAAGTTTCCTTTAAAAAAAAATAACACATAAGATTTAACTAATTTGATGATTATTTAATTAATATTTTATTTACGGATCATATCATTTTAAAATGCATAATTGTCGTGTGTGTTTGTGTGTAAACTATTAATTTATTTATTTTCTATTAAATCTCCTTAAAAAATAATTTACCCCAACTGCAACATACAACGTTTCTTTTACTATCTTTGGAAAACTTCTTATGTTTATGTCCGTTACTGCTGTTAAGGCAGCCACCAAATTCTCTTTTATATTTTCTGTAGATGTAGAACATTTTCATGGAGTAGTAAATTCATCTTAGAGAGAGCAGAAAAAAAGTCCCACAGTATCATATCTATCGCCCCCCATACTCCCACCCCCGAATATGGAACGATAAGTTTTCCATTTCGCGATGATACGGTAGCATTATGCTAACTTCATAACTTATTCTGCCCACAATTCAGGAATGTTTTTTTACCAGTCCAAACTATTGGTTGGATATATACCCTGATTTAATATCTGTTCAATAAAAAATTAAATCTATATTAAAAAGGTCAGTGTAGTATTAAAATAAGAAACTAGCCTGAACTAACCTGAATTCATAATTTATTGATATTTATAAAAATTTAAACGAACGTAGATTTTATAAAATTTAAACGAACTTAATTATTTCTAATGGTATCAGTAATTAATTACTTGTTGTAGCACAAAGAGTATTTCATACATGTACAATAAAAGTTTGGAAAATATTTTTTCTATTATTTTCACAAGAACGAAAAGATACAAATGTTAGTTGTTGGTCTTTATTTTTTTGCCATAAATTACTTATTCGAGACAATTATAATAATAGATAAATATTCAGTTTAGCGCTCATATTTCTAGCACTAAAGTCATTTCAGGATGCAGAGAGCATTAATATTATAAAAATAGTTTATATATTGTATAAAAATTTTACTGCCAGATCACTTAAAAAGGTTTAAGAAAAACCCTGGCTCTTTCCTTGAAAGCTAAAATTTCAAATTGCTTTTTGGTTTTCACCAAAGTGAAATATTCATTTAAGGAAATTTCAGGTATAATAATCGGAAATTTAATCGGAATATGGGGACAGTAAATAATACTCTGAAGAATATATACATAAATATTTATTTCACCAATTTGGATTTTTGCATTAGAAACTTTTCAAAACATAATCAGATAGAATTACTCCACAGGTTTTACTTAGTTTGGCAAATACTTTATCGATAATATCATTTTATTATATCAGTTATTATAGGTTCAAATTAGACATCAGTAGGATGATGCTTTGACTGAGGACAATTAAAAATTTAAAAATATGTTTTTCTATGCGGTCAACTCGTTGCATTTTTATAGAAAAAATTGAATTATCCTTGCATTATTTAACATTATTTTTCTATCTATATTATTCCTCAAGTTTTGCCTTAGGGTATTATATCTAAATAAAAACCTGCAAATATATCGGCAAAAGTCCAAACCCCCCCAAAAATTATAACTAGAAACATATACACGTAGTTCCTAATTAAAGTGACCAGGCCAGTGTAGAGGGTTCATATTAACTGTTTTCTTTGAACTTCCACGTAGTATGAATATCAGTATATCTTTTACTGTCATTAAAAATAAAAAGAGTTAATAAAAACCAGATATTTCCCGAAAAGTAATTATTTAAAATTTTAGTAAATAATTTATCTCCTTTACGTCCATTAATAAAATGTTTTCTTAAGAAAAACTAAAACTCATTTAATTTATTAGAGGTATGAAAGTAAAAGTCATGAAATAATTACCTTACACAGGCTAATATGTTAATCGTCATTTTTTAAGTGTGTATAATTGAATATTTTATTTACATCATGGGATAAAAGAAACTGGCAAAGAATAGAGAAGTTATAATATACGAAAGTAAAAGCTCTCTACGAAAACAACACAGTGAACATAAAAATAGGACAATAAAATAGGGAAGAGACACCAAACATCAAAAAAAGGCGTATTACAAGGACTGCTCTACATCCCCAACACTATTCCAAAATATAACTCGAACAAACATTTAAAAAAAATGGAAGCAAAAATGTTAGTTGTCCCGCCAATACGAGAAGATTACTTATATTACTCTAAGTTTCGCAGACGACCCAATGTAATCATAGCGTAAGATGAAGAAGACCTCAGTTATATGGTAAGAAAACTGAAAGAAGAATACACTAAAGCAGGATTAGCAATAAACTTGATAAAACGGAATATCTAACAACAAAGGAGGGAAACGTAGAGAATCTAGAAGTTCGATAACGAAACAATAATCAAAGGAACCGATAGATTTTAAATATTTAGGAACCATTATTTCAAAAAACGCAACATCAGAAGAAAAGATTAAAGCTAGATTAGGACAAACGCGGACATGCATAAGACAATTAAATTCGATCATGTCGGACAAGCACATTACAAAGAGAAACAAAACACGCATATACAAATCAATAATACAAAGCATAATGACATACGGGTCAGAAACATGGGACGATCAACAAAAGAAATAAATCTAAAATTAACGCGGTAGAGATGGAGTATTTGGAGAAGATGTTGTAAAGTGACACGTATGGAGAGAATAACAAATGAAGAAATAAGAAGCAGAATGAACATCAAAGACAACGCAATAAACACCATTGAAGAAAAAACGATTAAAATGGTATGGACACATAAGATGGAGCAAAGATAATAGGTGGATAAAGCAAATAACGGAGTGGAGCCCTATAGGGAGAAGAAAAAGAGGAAGACCCAGACGATCGTGGAGAGACGATGTGGACGAGGCTATGGAGAACAGGGGTCTAACAGATGGAGACTGGGAAGATAGAAACGGATGGAATCAAAGGCTGACAGAAGGAAGACAACGTCAGCTGTAGAAAATCTTTGATATATATATATATATTATATATATATATTATATATATATATATATATATATATATATATATATATTTACATCATAAATTTTCAAGTCATGATCGCCAGTGGGTACTTATGAGTATGGATTGGAAAGCGTTCTAAAAAAAAAGGATTATAATATTTTGGACAAACATAAAAAGTTATTTCTCAACATAAATTCTATTGAGATTAATACATTTGCTCCAGCGAGATTTCAATTTTTTTATTCCCTCAGAAAAAAAATTGTTTAAAACTGTGCATAATTTATCAGTTAGAAGACAAAAAAGTCACTTGGAGTCAAATCTAGGGAATAGGGGGAGTGGGGAACTATTTCAAAGCCCAGCTAGTGCACTTTTGCTATTGCAATGGCCGATATGTAAGCCGGAGCATTGTCCAGGTGAAGAAGTACTTTTTGCGCACTAATCTTGATCGCTTCTGTTTTAACTTACTATGCAAATTGTCCAATACCCTTTTTCAAGTAGCCAGTCATGATAATATCCTGCGAGTTCCAAAAACACACTGCCATCATTTTTTCCTCCGGCAAAACTGTTTTAACTTCTTTTAGTGCACTTTCACCTTCGTCAACTCATTGTTTTGACTACTTTCTTTTTTTTGAGGTGTAATGCTGCATCTACGTTTCGACTACGTGTCTTGAGTGCAGAGTCCCCATGAACTTCTTTCAGTTTTGTTTCCATCTAGGCCGCAGTCGATATTTTTAAATAAAAAAAGTTTTATTACTTCACCATATTCGGTTCTATCCATTTCTACAAATCGTAATATATGATACCGATTACTTTTGATAGCTGACAACAAACAACTGCGCTTGGCATCTGCATATTAAATATAACGGTTACAAGAATCACGTGTACTCACAGTCATGCCGGTTAACAAAATTTTTCCGTAATTTTGTATGAATTTACCAAATTTATCAATCCAACCTCGGAGTTCTGTAATCTGAGGTGATCCAACACATTTCTGCTGGACCATATTTAACGGTTTGTTGTTGCATTGTTTGTCACGTAAAAAGGCAAGCATGCCTTAAATCTAAAAAGATATATTTTTAGCCAGTGGTTGATTTTGACTTATCCATGTTATGCTTTATCTATCGTTCTTTTAACTTATAATATTAAATAATATAGATTGCTAACTCTCTTTCAGTAATAGCGACTATCGTTCTTACATCTGCACTGATGTCATAGTCGTTTAATAAGTATTTAAAACTTTTTATTGAAAATAAATCTAAAACATTAAAATAAAGAGTTATATTACCTAATAACGAGGAATATTATATCGTATGCAACTCGGTTACATGCAGTAGATTGTTTTAACGTAACATCAAGCTTTAAGCAAATTTAGTGCGGCATAATATAAGTTAAGTGAGTTTTGCAGTCTCTAATAATATAAAAAATTCATTACCTGCCGTAACACCAGAAGTACTTTACAAATATTGAACTAATGAACTGTAAAATACTTTTTCTGTTATCTCGAACATACGAAAAGGTCAAGAATGGTCGTAAATTTCATGCTATTATCTTTGTCATAAATTATTAACTAGACATTTGAAAGTATTTGCCAGTATTTTTCATAAATAATTAGCTCAGTTATTTTTAATATTGAAGCCATTTCAGGATAAATTAAAAGCATTAATTTTATATGTGAAGAATTATAAAATAATTTATACTTTACATAAACTTTAACTACCAGATGCACATAAAAAATTTATGAAAAACCCTGGCCGCTGCCTTGGAATCTAAAATGTCAACTGAACAAATTATGTATGTTTTATTTTGTATTGTAGCCACCAGAGGAACTTTCACGTAAAAATTTTTAAATAAAAGTGGGAAGTTAGATGGGGAGTTAATAATATTCCATTTTTCACCATAATTTTAATGTTAGCGCTTTAACAGAAAATAAAAGATATTTTCGTAGTTTTTTTTTTACTCTATAGGTTCAAAAAATTCATATGAAAATTTCCAAAGTATTTTAACTACTCTTTAAAAAAAGTAACATATAACTACCCTAACCTGAACTAATTTGACGATTATTTAATTAATACTTTGAATTGTTGTGGCTGTTACTTGATGGAAATTCATAACGAATGTAATGAAAGACTAATATTGTCAAATTTCCACTTTATTTAGTTTCACTGAAACTGTATGACGCGTTTCGCTATACTATAGCTTTTTCTGATACAAAATGATATTTGAGTATTAGTCATTGTCATTGTCTTTATTGAATTTAAGTTAGGCTATGCCTCTTACTTACATTTATGATAGCTTATATTCCTATACTACTTAACCTAGGTTCTATACAGTAATCCTAATTAACTTAACCTAGGACATTGGGGTTTTAATTACATTGGTTGACTAATCTAACTTAACTAGAGCTTGATTCTAAACTAATCTAGAACTTAATTCTAAACTTAATCTAGGTTACAATCTTCATAGGGGTGAGGGGGGGAGGGCCATCGTCTTCGTCGGATATGGGGTCAGAAGGTCTTGGATAGTGATGGCGGGCGTTGGCGGGCACGTGGAATGCGCTCCTTATGGTGGCGTTTTGGGTGTTGTATCGCCTTTGCGAAGAACTTGATGTTGGTGGACCTCATGTGTGCCTTGATTGTTGGCACACCGAGGTCTCTATGCAATTGACGGTTTCGGACGAACCATGGGGCTCCCGTGATCATCCTCAGGGCCTTGTTCTGTACTGCCTGAAGTTGAGCTCTGCGCGTGTCTTGGTGAGTTTAGACCAAGTAGGGCAGGCGTGTGTGAGTCCTGCCCTCTGAGTATTAGTGTTGTTACATTTTTATAAATACCCTAAGGTAGATAGGTAATAAAATTAATACTATATGCTAATGGATATTGCTGGGAAATCCATTCTGAATATTAATTGTATAAATTGAGTAAAGGGGAGTTACCATGGGCCAGACAGGTAGCTTTTTGTTCGTTTAAATGATGTCTGAATTTTTAATTCCATTTATTTCTAAATTTTCTAATAGGTTTATTTTTTACGCCTTTGTTTTGTATGTGTAGAATTTTAAATTTGTTTAGCAGAAATATTTATGGATAACCTAGAAAAAACAAATACATCGACAAGAATTTAGCAAATCATTTTTGTATTGGTACCGATATGTAGACGACATCTTTTCTTGTTTTAATGGTACAGAGCGTCAACTTGACAATGTTTTTAACTATATGAACTTAATACATAAAAAATATTAAATTCACTATGGAACTAGAAGTCGATAATAAAATTAATTTTCTTGACTTAACGATAACCAGACATTACAACAAACACAAATTCTCTATTTTTCACAAACCCTCACATACAGATACTACAATAAACATAAAATCAGCTCACCCCCTACAACACAAATTGGCACCTTACCACAGTATGTTGCATAGACTTGTAAGTGTCCCCTTATCTGTAGATGATTTTAATAAAGAATTAAATCTAATAAAACACATTGCTATTAACAACGGATATTCTCCTGACACCATAGACTCAATTCTAAACAAGAAATTAAAAAATAAAGCTATTTCTTTAGTATACCCCAAGAAAGAAAACACAGGGAAAAAATTTAATGTTTTTTAACACGTCAGAGAAAATTAAAAACCACTTAAACAAATATAATATCAACATAGCTTTTAGAACAAATAACTTGTTAGGAAAATTCATTAAAAACGCAAAGGGAAAACAAAATAGATCAAAAAAAATCTGGAGTGTATCAGTTAAATTGTGGTTCTTGTCATAAAAGTTACATAGGTCAGACAGGTCGCTCATTCGAAACTCGATTTTAGAACATAAAAGAAGCTATTTAAAAAAAAAACTGACTCAGCGTACAGTAATCATTTAACAGAAATCAAATCATCTTTTTGACGATAAATTTAAAATTCTACACATACAATACAAAGGCGTAAAATTAAACCTATTAGAAAATTTAGAAATAAATAGAATTAAAAATTCAGACATCATTTTAAAACGAACAAAAAGATACCTGTCTGGCCCATGGTAACTCCCCTTTACTCAATTTATACAATTAATATTCAGAATGGATTTCCCAGCAATATCCATTAGCATATAGCATTAATTTTATTACCTATCTACCTTAGGGTATTTATAAAAATGTAACAACACTAATACTCAAATAATATTTTGTATCAGAAGAAGCTATAGTATAGCGAAACGCGTCATACAGTTTCAGTGAAACTAAATGAAGTGGAAATTTGACAATATTAGTCTTTCATTACATTTAATTAATATTTTTTTGTTTTACGGATCATATCAATTTAAATGCATAATAGTCGTTAATTTTTTTATTTTCTATTAAATCTCCTTAGAAGTAATTTACCCCAACTGCAACATACTAACGTTTTTTACTATCTTTGGAAAACTTCTTATATTTATGCTGTTAAGGCACCCACCAAATTCTCTTTTAGAGTTTCTATAAATGTAGAACATTTTCATGGAGTGGCAAATTCATTTTGGAGAGCAGAAAAAAAGTCACAGTATCATATCTATCGAATAAGAATATGGAACGATAAGTTTTCCATTTCGCGATGATACGGTAGCATCATGCTAACTTCATAACTTATTCTGCCACAATTCAGGACTTTTTTTGCCAGTTGACACACGTAAACAGTGTACGACGCTGAAATAATACTCCTTGTTAATTGTGATAGAGAAAACTTTTTGTGCCGAAAATAATCGGTAATCGAAGAAAACATAACTGTTATCTTCGACACGAATTCAAAGTCATATTAACACATTCTGAAGAATTCTGGCCGACTTTGACGTTGATTTTTCGATTTCGGTTCATCTTTTACAAGATATTAATAGTTGCACTAATTTAGGGATATGTGAATAAAACCAAATTTTATAATCAATAATTATGCGTTTCAAATTAAAATTATGCAAAGACTGTTTCTTTCTAAGGAACATAACATGCATAAAAATTGTTTTGGAAGAAGACTACATGATACACGAGGTAAATTCTTTAAAATACATAGTATTGATCCAGTTGACTATTTTCGGACTTTAAAATCTTTCTCAAAATGACGTTACACAATATTCAGTCATAGCTACTAATGACGCTAACATGATTGGTGAAATGAGCATAAATAAATTGTTTGGTACACTAGTAATAACTGTCGTGTAGTGACCCAATTGGTATTTCAGTAAGGTCAACAAGATCTTTATTACATCAATAAAACGCGGTTCATTTTCAACTGTTTTTTTTTTTTTTTTTTTTTTTTAC
Source organism: Pachyrhynchus sulphureomaculatus (assembly GCA_019049505.1). Lineage (NCBI taxonomy): Eukaryota > Metazoa > Arthropoda > Insecta > Coleoptera > Curculionidae > Pachyrhynchus > Pachyrhynchus sulphureomaculatus. Next base: position 203,802,018 of record CM032449.1, read on the forward strand.
TTTCTTCAAACGTTTTGTTTCACTTGAAAACTTCTGATCATAAATAACAGTCGTTACCATAACTTTTCTAACAATTTTAACATATCAATGCTTATTGCACAGTCTGTGCTTAATACATTTAGTTATAAATATCGCCAACAAGAAATGTACATAATTACAAAACACTTTCGTTTCTAACCCAATAAAGCAAGTACCATGAAAAATTTTGTCCACAGTTAATAACAGTTCTGTCAACATAAAAAACAAATACTTTAATAGATACCAATAGAGCATATACTCTTAGAAAATTGACCCCCTTAATTTTTAGCATAGTGGTATTATGAGAATTAATAATACATTGTTCTAAAAACGCTATTTCATCAACTCACTGCACATACACAAATATTAAAAACCAATTTTAAAATATCGAAATATTCTGAAATAATTTTATATTTATATTTTTAAATTATCTATGCTAAAACATTTTATTTAATTAAAGATTAGTAATTTCATTTTACAAAAATACCCTGTAAATGGGAATATATTGTTTTCAATTCAATTGGTTAAATGAGTATTGAAAGTTCGTGTTTATTGTTCTTTGACCTATCCACTAAAATCATATATATATATATATATATATATATATATATATATATATATATATATATATATATATATATATATATATTATATATATATACATATACATATACATATACATATACATATACATATACATATACATATACATATACATATACATATACATATACATATACATATACATATACATATACATATACATATACATATACATATACATATACATATACATATACATATACATATACATATACATATATATATATATATATATATATATATATATATATATATATATATATATATATATATATGTATGACAAAATATATGCTTATACCGCACTCTGTCGGTGACTTATTTAAAGCGGCCAGACCAAGGGTGGCACTTAATTGTAGAAGCGCACCTTCTCGAGCTTCCCGCTCGAAGGCATAGAGATAGCGTTGGTGAAGCAATTAAAGGCGAATAGAAAGATCCGCACTTCAGGAGTTTCCAAAGTGTTCTTTGTATTTGCCAGACCATCCCAAGACGCGTTTCGCCGTATCACGATTCATCAGTTGGTCTAGATTCAGCTAATACAAAGAACACATTTTCAGTTTGAATAAGCACAAACAAAGGTAAATTCGGGCAAACGCTTCCTCAATAACGTCGGTGGCTAGACAATAGATACAGATAATCAGCGCGTAGGCGTGGAATGGTAAACCCAACGCTGCAGCAGCCATATTTTAAAAAGGTATTTATACTTAAAAAAATGCACCTTGTATATATATATATATATATATATATATATATATATTTATATATATATATATATATATATATATATATATATATATATATATATATATATATATAATAATTTTTCTGTTGAACTTTTTGTTTACATAAACTTGATTGGTTTTTCTTGGGTACTTAGGTTCTTTTGAAAAATACAAACTAGTTTATTTGACGTTTCGCCTTATTTTTTTTAGGCATTTTCAAAAATTCTTTATTTTTTAATATTCATTCTAAAATTAGAAAATACAAGATTAAAATCTTTTAAGTCAAATCAGGTTTAAAAACATATAATATTTTTACCACACTCGGACATTTAAAATATTTACACCACAACAAAAATATAAAACAAATAACTCACAAGTATATACCTTGAAAGAAATGCTCGAGGACAGGTTCCAACCAAACCCTCACACTCACCCACGATTCGGCAGAGATGCGGTGGTGGCCCAAACCATTCGCATCTTCAATCAAACCCCACTCCCTCCCGTGCGGATCTTTACGACTCCGCAAATAGTCAAGTCCATTATTCAGACCCGCTCAACTAAGAAAGCCCCAGGCCATGATAAAATCTCTGCCAAATCTCTGAAGGAGCTTCCTCCTAAGCAGATCTCAGAGATCACCAACATCATCAATGACATTTTTTCCGACTCAGTTATTTTCCCACTACTTGGAAGAAAGCCGAAATTGTGATGATTCGGAAGCCTGGCTCTCCTTCCCACGAGGCTGACAGCTACCGGCCAATTAGCCTAATATCAACATTGGGCAAAGTGGCCGAGAGGGTTATCCTTGAGGAAATCAGAGACAAAAGCTCCGAACTCAACATCATCCCTGATGAACAATTCGGCTTTCAACCAAAGCATGGTACCATTCATCACGCCACAAAACTGGCACAGTACATCTCCAGCGGTTTCAACCGCGGTTTCCGGGTTGGCGCTGTTTTCCTTGACATCTCCAAAGCATTCGATAAAGTCTGGCACGAAGGCTTAATCCTTAAGCTTATCCGTTTTGGCTACCCTTCTCACCTAACAACTCTGGTTCAATCATTCCTCTCCGATAGGACTTTCCAAGTCCGTGTCGAACAATCCCTGTCCGAGGTAAAGAGTATAAGGGCCGGAGTCCCACAAGGCTCCGCCTTATCCCCGCACCTCTTCAATATCTTGTCGTCCGATATCCCTAAGGATCGATTCACCAACCTCCAATTGTACGCTGACGACACGGCCATTACCGCTTCAGCAGCGAGAATTGATCACATCACGGCCCGACTTCAACGTCATCTAACGCGCCTCTCTGACTGGTTTGACCGGTGGAGGATTAAGGTCAATCCAGCCAAGACCCAGGCCATAATCTTTGGAAAAGGCTTCCGCATACCCCCTCCTCAACTCTCACTGAATGGAACTAGGCTCCGATGGGCCAACAACATCAAGTACCTGGGCCTTCTATACGACAAACGGCTCGTATGGAAGGACCAAGTGCCTATGGTCGTGCGCAAGGGAAATCAGCTTCTAGGGAAGCTGTATCCGCTCCTGAATCATCGTAGTAAGTTATCAACTAACAACAAGTTGCTAATTTACAAATCGATAATCAGGGCCGGACTTACGTACGCCTGTCAGGCCTGGTGCCAGATGTCCAAAACTCATCGGACCAAGGTCCAGACAGTCCAAAATAAAGCCCTCCGTATCATAGCAGGAGCTCCCTGGTTCGTCCGCAACAATCAGTTGCACAGGGAGTTTGAAATGCCCACGATAAAAGAATTCACGCGTAATGCCCAGCTTCGCTTCCTTGAGAAAGCAGCGGTCCATCCTAACCCCGAGATAGAGAACACTTTCAGAGGCAACGTAAATGTCGGCAATCGATACCTACGACCAACGGACATTCTACCACTAGACTAACTAACACTAGATTCAACACGGACTACCCTTGATTAATTAAGGCCGTAGTTTAGTTGAGCAACTCCTTCAGTTTTAAAAAGTGTAAACAACACACACAACTAACACAATTATAAACACCACACCCCCGGAAAATGGGGAACTAGGTTAAGTTAGCATTAAGTTAAGGTAGGTTAGATCCACATATTAGAAAAATAACCTTAGAGTTAGCATACATCAAATATCTAGACATTGACAAACCAGAATTGTAAAAGGAGTAGAGGGTTTTCCCAGCTCACAAGGAGTTTTAGTGGGTATGCCAACCCTTCAGGTCGGTGAGCCCCACATACCTGGAGCACTTTGGGGCACCCTTACGGTGACGCAGACTGCTTCAGAAATCCATAAAGCGGATTTCTCCCTGTATAAAAAAAAAAAAAAAAAAAAAATTGAAAGTCAACTATTTGTGTGTTTGTGAATTTCAAATTCTATATTTCTTTCAACATATCGTGTCTCGTATTTTTTACTGATTTTTTTAATTTTTATTATCTATAATGGGTGTCTTAACCAAAAAATTATTATTGATGTTAAGTATATATACCATTTTGTATTATTAAGAGGATATGCATGCCAGGATGTTTATTTTTTATTTAAATTTGTGTAGATATGACTTATTCCTTTTATGTCAGTCCTATCGTTCACAGTGTTTCCATCTTTTTTTTATTTCAGTCATCTCTTTGATCTGTAGTTTTTTTTTTTTTAAGTCTTGTTTTTCTTCTGCTTCGTGCTTACTAAGGGCAGTGAAAGCATTCCTAGTATATTTGTGTCCATTTAGTCTATTTTTTAGTAACTGAGAAGTCACCATTATTAATGAAAAATGGGATCTACTACAAGAACACGCAACAATTTCAAAGAGAAATTTTCTGGACGCCATAGATCTCATATTGAACATCAACTATTTTCAATTTGAAAATAGATTTTATAAACAAATCGACGGTTGTGCCATGGGTAGTAATGGAATACCTGGAAGAACAAGTCATTAAAAAACTAAAAGGTAACATTTTGTTTTACAAGAGGTTCGTAGATGATTGTTTATTAGCAGCCCAAAATGATAAAATTACCGAAATTCTATACAAATTTAATAGCTTCCAGAAAAAATTACAATTTACATCAAAAATTGAAAAGGAGGGTAAAATAAATTTTCTAGACCTGACTCTATCAGAAAGCAAGATAAAATCCTTACAGAGTGGTACACAAAACCTTCTTGGTCAGGGAGATATTTGAATTTTCACTCTAATCATGCAATGTCCCAGAAAATCAGCGTTATAGTGGGCCTAACAGACCGAGCAATAAAATTGACTTCCCCTGAACTAAGACCAGACGCACAAAACAATTTTAAAGAAAATGACATCAATCGAACAATAAGAAAGAGAATATACAAGTTTTATAATAACTCAAAAAACAACACCAAAAATAGTAAATAAAACTGATAAATTTTTACCACTTCCTTATATAAAAGAACTTTCTGAGAAACTAAAATGGGTCTTGAAATAATATAACATAGTTTGCCATAAAACTCAAAATAAACTAAGTTCATTATTAACAAACTTAAAAAGCCATATCCCCACAATGAATGAATCTAATGTTGTGTATGCAATACCGTATGCGAATTGTCCGAAGAAATATATTGGAATGACTTCTCAGTTACTAAAAAACAGACTGAATGGACACAAATATAATAGGAATGCTTCCACTGCCCTTAGTAAACACGAAGCAGAAGAAAAACATGACTTTAAATTTAATGAAACCAAGGTCCTCTGCAAAGAGCGGAGTTTATGCCAAACTACAGATCAAAGAGATGATTGAAATAAAAAAGATGAAAACACTATGAACGATAGGACTGACATAAGAGGAATCAGTAATATCTACACAAATTTAATTAAAAAATAAACATGCTGGCATGCATATCCTCTTTATAATACAAAATGGTATATATACTTAACATCAATAATAGTTTTTTGGTTAAGGCACCCATTATAGACAATAAACATTAAAAAAATTAGTAAAAAACCGGTCAAGTGCAAGTTGAACTTGCACAATTAGTGTTCCGTACGTTGATTGTTTTTAAAATAAAAATTTTTGTTAGGGTGGCATAAAATGATCAGTGACTTCACAAAAACACACCCCAAATGAATTTTCAACAAAGTTTGTTTCCAATCTTTACTGAAAACTGGTGACCTTGAAATTTTGTTTTTTTTTTATATACCAAATAAATTATTACAAGTATTACATTATATATATATATATATATATATATATATATATATATATATATATATATATATATATATATATTTATATATATATATATATATATATATATATATATATATATATATATATATATATATATATTTACTCGTGTTTTCACAAGCTTTCATTTGACACCACACTCGATGACCTAGTAAAAAAAATTTTTTTTCACTTCCGATTTCACCCCTCAAAACGAACCTCTTAAGTCAAAATTTATGTTACGGTGGTATAAAATGATCAGTGACTTTATAAAACACACCCCAAATGAGTTTTCAACAAAGTTTGTTTCCAATCTTTACTGAAATCTGATGACCTTGAAATTTTTGTTTTTTTTTGTATACCATATAAATTATTAAAGGTAATGCACTCGTGATAATTTTCATTCAATCTACACCCCGTGGAGAATATTCCAGAATTTTTTCGAAATTTTTTGATAAGTACTTTTCGAGATAAGGCCCGGGACAGCGATTTTTCGCGAATTTTTAAAAAATAATACAAAGAAAAGTGCGCGCAAGTATAATATTATATATATATTTTTTACTCGTGTTTTCACAAGCTTTCATTTGACACCACACTCGATGACCTAGTAAAAAAAATTTTTTTTCACTTCCGACTTCACCCCCAAAACTAACCCCTTAAGTCAAAATTTAGTTCTCAAAACTACATGGCTCTGATGAGGCCATCAATTCCTATATTATTACCAAATTTCACCTTTCTATGTCAAATAGTTTCCGAGAAAATCGGTGTGACAGACAGACAGACAGACAGACACAGACAGACAGACAGACAGACAGACAGACAGACAGACAGACAGACAGATAGACAGACAGACAGACAGACAGACAGACAGACAGACACCGAAGTGATCTTATAAGTGTTCCGTACGGAACACTAAAAATACGAGACACGATATGTTGAAAGAAATATAGAATTTGAAATTCACAAACACACAAATAGTTGACTTTTAAGGTATGTACTTGTGAGTAAGTTGTTTTATATTTTTGTTGTGGTGTAAATATTTTAAATGTCCGAGTGTGCGTAAAAATGTTATATGTGTTTAAACCTGTAATTTGACTTAAAAGATTTTAACCTTGTATTTTCTAATTTTTGAATGAATATTAAAATATAAAGAATTTTTGAAAATGCCTAAAAAAAATAAGGCGAAACGTCAAATAAACTAGTTTGTATTTTCCAAAAGAACCTAAGTGCCCAAGAAAAAATCAATCAAGTTTATATATATATATATATATATATATATATATATATATATATATATATATATATATATAATCACATTAGTGTATTTGAACCCATACCGAGAAGAGTTTATAGTGTTAAAGTAACTAGTGAAGCTACGTTATAGTTATATTAACATATAATGAAGGATATTACAGCGGATTCAGTTAAGCCAGATTAAATGCAGTCAACTATTTCACATAACTAGTAGATTCTAGCAAATTTCGTACTGCATGAAATAATTTACCGGGTTTACAATCTCTAATAATAGAAATAATTAAATTGCCTATTGAAGCGCAAAGAGTATTTTCTGATATTGTAAATGTGGTTTAGAAATCTGCAAAATATACATTTTTTTCCTACTTTTTTGAAAATAGAAAAGTGAGTGGGATCTGAAAACACTCTCGTTGAAAAAAAAAACAGTGAAAACATTCCATAGTATAGTAAAGTTTTTTTTTTCTTTGAGTTTAGTTAATCTTATTATTGCTTTTTTAATATAATTAGCTGCAAATGCCAGCAGCTCCGCCCTCACGAGCTCCACGATTTGATTCATTATAATTTTACGTTTTGAAATTCTTTAAGTATTTAACATTTACGTTATTTAAATAATATGACAATAAAAAAAAGCACTGTAGTAATTTTTAGTGTTCCGTACGGAACACTTATAAGATCACTTCGGTGTACGTGTGTCTGTCTGTCTGTCATACCCGATTTTCTCCGAAACTATTTGACATAGAAAGTTAAAATTTGGTACTAATATAGGAAATGGCATCGAAAGTATTTTTTTTTACCAGATCATCGAATGGGGTGTCAATGTCAATGAGAGCTTGTAAAAAGACGAGTTCAAAGATGTATATAATGTAATACTTGCGCACAATTCTCTTTGTATTATTCGAAAAATCGCTGTCCCCCCCCACCTTATCTCGAAAAGTACTGATCAAAAAATTTTGAAAAAATTCTGAAATATTCTCTACAGGGTGTAGATTGAACGAAAATTATCACGAGTGCATCACCTTTAATAATTTATCTGGTATATAAAAAAAAAAAAAAACAAAAATTTCAATCAATCAAAGAGCGGAAAATAACTTTGTTGAAAACTCATTTGGAATGTGTTTTGTGAAGTCACTGATCATGTTATACTTCCGTTACGAAAATTTTTATTTTGAAAGCAATCAACGTACGGAACACTAATTGCGCATGTTCAACTTTTACTTGACCGGTTATTTATTATTACTAGTCTGGTACGTTATTCCCTGAGTTATATTTTTCACATAGATAAAAAATAAATATAATCAAATGCATGTACTAAATCAAAGAAATTTACCCAGAATTTTCCTCCCAAACACATAGCACTGAATTTAATTTTCTCACACTAGAAAATATCTTGAAATAAAATATTTTAAATGATCGGTACCCTTAGGTTAAAATATCAATCACCAAGAACGTTAAGTAGAGGAAGGACCTGTTAAAATTTAAACTAATGAAAAAATATTCCTCGACTCCATATATTCCAACACGACATATGCGAAGGAATCCCTCCCATATGTTTAGCTATAAAAAGATTTAAAATAATGAAATGATTTTTCAAGTCAGAGAATACTGAAAAATACATGATATATACGAAGACACCCCTCTGACAACCTGCCTGATACCTTTAATATCGTATATATTTGATTATAAATAATTATACCTAAATGTGTTATCTCAACCAGAAATCAAGAAAAATTCTCACAGTGGTATTGAAAATGAGTAAGATTTGTCGACCCTTACACTCTCCTCTAAAGTAATAGCATTTAAAAACTGCCCGAAAAAAAAAACGAATTGTAATAATTGGATAGAGTTTTTTTCAATATGAGAAAATCAATTTCAATTTTAAATAAAAATTTTAAGGTAAAGAAAATATGTAAAGCAGTTATTACCACTACACCAAACATTTTATAGTTTCACCCGATGGGCTCTTTGCTATGCATAAAATCCATTCAAAGGATTTATGGAGTTGTCCGTTACTTTGTGACAGTACATATTAACAATACAGGTTACAGAATATACTTTTATTCCGTATAAAAAGTTGCACTAGGCGTGACTGCAGTTTCGTAGTACTACTACATTCTCAAACGCAATGAACAAACTATCACTGTCTTTATTGATTTCTAAGCTAGGCCAGGCATCTTTCCTATAATTTTTGAAAGTATATAAAAATAATTTCTATAACTAAATGTAAACTTATTCTATCTTAATCTAAGTTCTTACAATAGGGATCCTATACTAACTTAACGTAGGAAATGTGTTTAGTATATACATGAAGTTTCTTAAAGCTAGGACTTAGAACTAAGATTAAAACTACCTAGACTAAGACTTACGCTTCATTGTCATTTTGTCATTGTCTTTATTGAATTTAAGTTAGGCTATGCCTCTTACTTACATTTATGATAGCTTATATTCCTATACTACTTAACCTAGGTTCTATACAGTAATCCTAATTAACTTAACCTAGGACATTGGGTTTTAATTACATTGGTTGACTAATCTAACTTAACTAGAGCTTAATTCTAAACTAATCTAGAACTTAATTCTAAACTTAATCTAGGTTACAATCTTCATGGGGGTGGGGGAGGGCCATCGTCTTCGTCGGATATGGGGTCAGAAGGTCTTGGATAGTGATGGCGGGCGTTGGCAGGCACGTGGAATACGCTAACTTAAACTAGGGTTATATACATATGAACGAACTATAATCAAGTGAGGTATATATAGTTTTGTTGACCATTAAAGATTAGGGGTTTTTCCTTTATTTTAATTAGGGTCAAACAGGCTTAAAAGTGTGGAATTTTTAATATCGGTATGTAAATTTAATAGATTTATATTTGGATCTTTGTGCTTCTTGTAAATTTCGTTTGCTTCTAAACAATTTAGTTTTTTACCCTTTTGTCCATAGTGTAAAATATTTAGGCTATTTATTTCTGGAAAGCATTCATTACATTTTAATCTATAAACCCCTGATTTTCTAAAATTAATCTTTTTTCAATTCAAATCAATCAATGTAAAAAGTAAAAACAGATAATTTTAAAAAATCAGGAGTTTATAGATTAAAATGTAATGAATGTAATAGCCTGTATATAGGTCAAACAGGAAGAAATTCTAACACTAGATATAAAGAACATTATGCTTCATACAGACTTAAAAAACAAAATTCTAATTTTGCGAACCATTTCTTAGAAACGTCACATAACCTTCCAGAAATAGTCTTAATATTTTTACATTATGAACAAAAGGGTAAAAAACTAAATAATTTAGAAGCAACTGAAACTTACAAAAACTATAATTATCCCAATACAAATCTACTAAATTTGCAGACCGATATTAAAAATTCCACATTATTGAGCCTATTTGACCGTAATTAAAATAAAGGAAAAACTCCTAATCTTTAATAGTCAACAAAACTCTATATACCTCACTTGATTATAGTTTATTCATTGCGTTTGAAAATGTGGTAGTACTACGAAACTGTAGTCACGCCTAGTGCAACTTTTTGTACGAGTCAATTACAAAATAAAAGTATAATCTGCAACCTCTCTCTCTTGGCTAAACATAAAAATCTATTCTATTGATACTAATAATTGTGATTACTCAAAAGGAACTGACAGATCATAGACGTCAGTTTAGGTCCGGTCAAATAACTAGTACAATGGACTGTAAAGAATAGATTGTTTAGTCCTGGTTGGGCTGTTTTTTGGATTTCAGTATAATTTTCAATATTTATGAAGTGGGTGGGATATAATAACATTCTCGTTAAAAAAAGAATAGTAAAAACATTATAAAGTATATTAAAGTTTTTTGTTATTTGAAGTTTAATTAATCTTATTACTGCTTTTTTAATATAATTTTATTAATTAGCAGCAAATGCCCGCAGCTCCGCCCACACGAACTCCACGATTTGATTCGTTATGATTTTACATTTTGAAATTCTTTTAGTATTTAGCATTTATGTTATTTAAATAATATGACAATAAAAAAGCACTGTAGTAATTTTTTATTATTACTAGTCTGGTACCTTATTCATTGAGTTATATTTTTCACATAGATAAAAAAAATGAATAGAATCAAATGCACGTGCTAAATCAAAGAAAATTTACCCAGTATTTTCCTCGCAAACACGTAACACTGAATTTGATTCTCTCACACTAGGAAATGTCTTGAAACACAATATTTTAAATGATAGGTACGTTAGGTTAAGATATCAATCACAAAGAACGTTGAGTAGAGGAAGGACCTGTCAAAATTAAAACTAATGAAAAAATATTCCTCGACTCCATATCTGCCAATACGATATACTTGAAGGAATCCCTCTAGCACCCGCCTCCATTCCATTAACCTACTATATGTTTAGCTATAAATAATTTAAAATAATGGAAAAGGACACCTTTTTTGATTTTTCAGCTCTGAGGATACTGAAAAATACACGATATATACGAAGAAACCCCTCTAATAACCTGCCCGTTACCTTTAATACCCTATATATTTGATTATAAATAATTGAACACATTTAGTTCATTATCTCAACCAGAAATCGAGAAAAATTATCATAATGGCATCAAAAATTTAAAATGAAAAAATCCAATTCAATATTTATTTTAGAACTATCTGATTGAGGACGAAGTATTCTATAGAACGGTTTGCTATTTTTAGATTTTCATTATTTTGAATGATATTTATACCTATATATCAACAAAAATATTGTTAGAATGAAATACATTTACTAAATTACAAAAAAAAAAACACAGCGATTTTCACTTTGATATCCTTAGAAAAAGATGTATTGTATCCTTCTTCCTTACCTTATTGCATTAAAACTTTCCGGATCAAATTTATTATGAAATACGTATAAGGAGCGATGCTTTTAGTCTATATGTTCATAATAAGGGCGGCCATATTAAATTATTCATAAGCTCTAAAAGCTGCCAGCCTAACTTTTTGTTAGAATATGCTGATGTTGGGCACAAGTATTTTCCTTATTACACAGTGTGTTCCCAACTGGGGATTTCGAAACGAAAAACGATTCTATTATAGAAGTTTTAAAGAATTAGGTGCTTAATAAAACTAGAAAATTTTTTCTTATTTTTGTCAATTGTGGGATAATTTTCATTAGTGACGGAAAAAATTTGCACAGTCGGTACTTTTATTATTCCAGCTAAGATCTTTGGTTGTTGTAGCTAACTAGGTAGGTAGGTGGTAGGTACCGAAACAAAGTTTATCAGAAATGATATTTATCATCCTTAAAAATGTTGAAGGATATATTATTATTTCCTTTTACCTAACAAAGATTTCTGCGTCAGGTCCATCAATTACTAAAGACGAAGTGGCATTAGTAACAAAGGTAAAAAAAAATGGAAAAGCAGCTGGACCAGACCAAGTGAGCACTGAAATTTTAAAACTATTGGGTAATAAAGAAACAACAGCCCTGACAAAACTTTTTAATGCCATTTATTAGACCGGAATACTATCGACTGATTCCAAAAAAGAACAGAGCAACATAGAATAATTAGTCTCATGAGCCATGTTTAAAAATATTTTTGAGGGTGATGCAGGGCAGGATATATAATAAACTTGAAGAAATAATTCACACTTAGTTTGGTTTGTGAAACGGATTAGGGACTAGAGAGGCACTGTTTGGTATCCAAGTGTTGATCTAGAGATGTCGCGATGTTAACTAAAATGTGATTCTTTGTTCAATTGACTTTGAAAAAGCCTTTGACAGGGTACAGGGGGGGGGGGGGGGGGGGGCCACGAAAAACTTCTAGAAATCTTAAAAACGACGGGTATAGACGACAAAGACATTCGTATCATCGTTAATTTGTACTGTCATCAGACAGCTGAAATACGGTTGGAGCATCAACTATCGGATGAAATTAAAATCAAGTGGGGAGGGCGTCAAGTTTGTATTCTATCGCCTTTGTTGTTCAGCCTTTATTCGGAGGCAATATTCAACGAAGCACTCACTGAAGGAATTAACATCAACGGTGTTAACATAAAGAATATCAGATAAGCCGATGATACATTAATTATAACTAATAACGGAAAAGATCTACAAAAACTTACGGATAAAATAACTGACACTTGTACATTGTTTGGTTTAAGACTCAATGCAACTAAAACAAAATACAGTCCCTGGCCAAATTATTAGACGCACTGCAAGATTTCATGTAAAATATTAATTACAGAGTGATATTGTACCGTTTTATTATTTTAAATTGATTTGTTTTTTATTTTTATATTATCCAATCAATTACCTATTTATTTGACATAAATAAAACAGCATTAATTTGGAAAAGCATAAGTTTATTAAGTTTTAAAGAAAAGTGAAATTAATGTTAATAAAAGTCAATATTTAGTTGAGCCACCTTTAGCCGCTATCAAAGCTTTAATTCTGCGCGGCATGCTATCAATGCAAGATTGTACTGTCTCCTGCATTTGAGGATGATGATTCCACACATGAATAATCTTTTCTAGGAGCTGGGTTTTGTTGGTAATCACATCTTTAGCCACTTCTCTTTTCATCAGCTCCCACACATTTTCAATGGGTTCATATCAGGGCTATTACCCGGCCAATCCAACAGAAGGATATTTTTTTTTCTGCCAAAAAAGCTTTCACAGACCGAGCAGTGTGGCAGGGAGCTCCATCTTGCATGAAAGTGAATGGTTCCCCATTTGGAAACCATTCTCTGAGCTGCGGAATCAACCGATTTTGTAATACTTCTTTGTACTGATCTTGCCTCATTATTCCTTTGACGACGTACAGACGTCCAGTGCCCTTGCCGCTGATGACTGACCAAATCATCACTTTGGTGGGATGTTTAACCGTCGGGACGACACAATCAGGATGAAACTTTTCTCCATGACGACGACGCACATACTGAGCTTTATTCTGCAAAATTTCGAATGTGCTTTCGTCACTGAAGCAGACCTGTCAAAAATAGGAAAAATATATAAACTTCCATGTTTATTTGCTTTATTTAACTGAAAATGATAATAATGTATCAATTATTGATTAAATTGCTGTATCTTACCGATCTCCAGAAGTCCACATCTTTGTCTTGCCCACTTCAGGCGCTTTGCTTTCATTGCAGCTGTTAACTTGGGCTTCCTGGCGGGGCGACAGGCCTTAAAATCTAATTCTTTCAATTTTCTTCGAACAGTGCGCTCAGAAGCATTTACGCTAGCATCCTGGAGTTGTGATTTTATTACCTTTGTGGTAGCAAATCTGTTTTTCTACACAAATTTTCTTCAAACATCTCTCTGACCGTGGAGTGAAAATTGGTTTTCTACCGCATCTTTTCTTTCTTTTCGGGCTTAATTCCTTCCCTGACTCAATTTTCTTTTTTATGCGTCGTACACTAGCTTCAGAAACCTCCAATCTTCGTGATATTTCTCGGTTTGTAAATGTTTTCACAATCACAAGGGCCTTCACTTCAGCTTTTTTACGTGGTGAAAGATCGCCTTTTCTACCCATAATGAAAATAGTCCAATTACTTTTTTAAAACACTGCATACAAAATAAACTAATTACTGAGTAGTATAAAACTGTTAAACAAACAATCACAGTTCATAAAGCCACAGAAACACGTCCGTACCTGACTCGATTCCGATCGCGACTGATACAGGTTTGTACTTGTTTACGTTTATGTATCACTTTGTCAACACAGTGTTGCCATATGTTAAAAATAAATACAAATATGTAGTCTACAACAATTCTTTTAAATAAAAATCAATAATATTGTAGTTTAAATATACCATTATTGCATAAAAACTCTTAAGAAACATAAAATTACTAAAAAAAATACAGTGCGTCTAATAATTGGGCCAGGGACTGTATAAGATTATAAGCAAAGAATCTAATATTGAAGGGTATTACAGTCAGTGGTAAATATATAGAGACAGTTGATAAATTGATGTATCTCGGTGGCAATATTAACGACCACTGGAATCCGACTGTAGAAGTCAAAATTCGAATAGAGAAGGGCCGAGTCGCATATATGAAGAATAAAAAAATCTTAACTAGTCACGACCTATCATTGAAATTACGGATGAAAATGGTAGGCTACTATGTCTTTGAGGTTCTTTTGTATGGCATGGAAACGTGGACGTTAACTGAAGCATTGCTTAAACGTCTGGAGGCGTTCGAGATGTGGTTGTATCGGCAACTGCTGAAAATCAGTTGGACAGAATCAGTAACAACAGCGTTTTCACTCGCATGGACAAGGACTCGAAGTTGGTCACAACCATGAAACGACGCAAATTAGAATATTTTGGTAACGTTATGAAAAATCCAAAAAAATACGAAATTTTGCGTCTAATTATATAGGGAAAGATTCCAGGTAGACGTAGTGCAGAGAGAAGAACATCATTTTTGAAAAATTTGAGGAAGTGGTACGGAAAGTCTATGGTTCAACTCTTCCAAGCGGCTGTCAATAAAACGATCATCATCAAGATGGTAGCCCACATGACAACCAACGATAATTGAACGGTCATGGTATTAATCTCACCCATATAATCACATCCTGATAACAAAACAACTGAAGATTATGCAGAGTTTTGGATTGCTTGTGATATGTCCAAAGGTTTCGATCATATTTGGCAGGCGGTTTTTTAGTTAAATTGAACCTTTATAGTATGACTGAAAGGCTCTGTTGATGATTCTCAGGTTTCCTCAGAAATTGTTTTATAGAATAGGCAGTTCACTGATTTATTTTCTACACCTTTAGTAGGAAAGCCATTGTATTTCCGAGCAGATAATCAAAACTTAATAAAGATTTGGAAGAAATTCTGCCTTGACGTGGTATTAGAATTTAATGCACAAAAAGCAAAATAGCGTTTTTTTTCTAGAAACTTAACGAGGTAGAACCCAACATAGTAATGTTAGGATGCTCCTCTCCATTACCATTATCACTTTTGGTAGACATTATCTTTGGATCAAATGTCTCTTAGTCTGATTATGTTGCATAAATAACAATGAAACCCTCTCAAAAACTCCAAATATTTGAGGGACTTTTCAATAAAAATATCGCTTTATTGTAAAAAAAAGAACGATTCATTTTTTGAGGTTATCCACAAATCGACCCATTTTTTGGTATCCTCATAAGAATATAAGCGCTGTTCAGACAGGCCGTGCATCATCGATCGGAACAAGTGATAATCAGAAGGAGCAATGTCTTGTGAGTACGGCGAGCGAGATAGGACATCCCATCCAAGCACTTCTAGCGTTTCCTTGACAGATTTTGCAACATGTGGCTGAGCATTGTCATGTTGAAAAATCAGTTTGTCGTATTTTTTGACATATTGCGGTCGTTTTTTCCTTAAACGCTCGGCTTAATTGCATCAGTTGTTCTCGGTAACTTTCCCCAGTATAGTTTCGTTGGGTTGAAGCAGCTCATAATACACTACACCCAAATGATCCCACCAGGTACACAGCATTAGCTTGGTGCCATGAATATTCGGATATTCGGATTGGCGAGTATATTGATGGTTCATCGGGTTTCACCCACAATTTTTTGCACTTTGGATTATCGTAGGGTATTCATTTTTCATTACCAGTTACGATATGATACAAAAAAATATTTCTCACTATGCTCTTGAAGCAGTTTTTACAGGTCAAAAATCGCCTTTCAACATCTCTCAGTTTCAGTTCGTACAGCAACCAGTTTCCTTGCTTTTGAATCATTGCCAGTACATGTAAGCGCTTGAAAATGGTTGTGCGATCAACTCCCAATGATTCTGAAATTTTTTTTTTCCATTTGGCACGGGTCTTCATCGAGTAATGCCTCCAATTTTTCATCTTTAAACTTTTTCCGCTGGTCTGGACTTTTTTGTCTTCCGTCACTTTCAGAACGTCGAAACCAGTAATCACATTTTTTTTTTTAATCGATGGAATATAATCATCGTAGATTTCCGATAACAACTGATGAGTTTCAGCAGCGCTTTACTTTGAATGAAACAGAAAAAGTAACGCTTCCCGCAAATGGTGTGTTGTCACGTAATTCGACATATTCAATGCTCAAAAAAATATGTTGTTTACACTTCGTCAAAATAACATATACTAAAAAATGAAGTCTGCTTCACCATAGCAACAGTATTCCCCGATCTGATATAATACAAGTTACGCCCTCTCTTAGAAATTCCTCAAAATTAATTCACACTTTCTCTAGTACATATATAATCAAATTATATCATCGATAGAATTATTGAAGCTGTACTTCCAAATATACTGAACTTTTGGTATATTCTGTTCAGGTGACGGCTATTCACCTGACTGAACACAAGGAACTCACCAGAAACCTTGACTGCTTGAGTATTGAAGAAAAGTTGATCATTTAAGTCTATTCTATAAATACTCTCTTGTCAAAGTTCGTTAAATTTAGCCCAGTTCATTAGTTTTCCAAAGTAGCGCATGCCAGATATTAATGTCATGCTAATAACACAGGTTTACAAATTTTTAATTTGGAAAAATACCAAGAACGCCACATGCCTAGATAAGTTAATTGGGACCTCCTGAACACGAAAAACGCTATAATTTTTTTTTTTTAAGTACCGTTTTTTAGATAACGGTACTTTTGTGTTTTTCGGTGTATGGTCCCACTCAAACCCTTATGGAGCCCAACCGAAAAGTCCGATCGAGATAAATGTCATACCGTTGGAAAGGCAACTAAATGCCTTTTCCGGTGGTATACTATAAATTTCTATGTGACAAGAAGTGGCTGAGTTATAACACCTCAAAGTTCAAAATTTGCCTATTTTTTACGTTTTTTTCAAAATTTTTCATTTTTATTTGGTTTTTTTTTCTACGTTATTGTAAAGATCTGGAATGTTTTATTTTTTTACCATGTAGTTTATTTAATAACCAACATTTTAAACGTAATTTGAAAAAAAAAGGATGAAAAATAAAGTTTTTATTAAGGGTTTTGTGGAACGACAATATTTTCATTTTCATTGCTCACACGCTATATTCGGCGTCCATCAGAATTTGAATCACTGTATACGTTGGTAGCCCTGACACACGCTATATTCGGCGTCCATCAGAATTTGAATCACTGTATACGTTGGTAGCCCTGACACACGCTATATTCGGCGTCCATCAGAATTTGAATCTGATCACAGTAAACAGTTTGGCTTTGTACGTGCAAAAAATAAAATGTGTTCAATCGATCCCAACGAATTTTGTTATGTTTGTGGAGTTCTTGTGAAAAAGAAATCACAGCATTTGATGCGAAAAATGAATACGAAAAATTTATCTGAAGCGTATAAGAAGTATTTCGGCTTTCGACCTGCGTCTCTGGACAAACCGTGGACACCGAATAATGCATGTAACAACTGCCGAACAATATTAAATAAAATTGGTAAGGGTCAAGAGTGTTTCTTCACATTTGGAAAGCCAATGCAATGGAGAAACCCGATCAGTCATACAACAGATTGTTATTTCTGTTTAACGGAAAAGGCTGTCGGACGTAGAATTGAACCAGTTTATCCAGTTGTTAGCTCGGTGACGCTGCCAGTGCCGCACTCAGTATCGTGCCCCAAACCGCAGCTGATTGTAGCAGAGCCCACAAAAATACGAAAAAGAACAACAATAAGTGATTCATCAGATGAGTGCAGTGAATCAGAAATGCAATCAAATAAGAAACCCCATTTACTTACTCAGGCCGAGCTTAATGATTTGTGCCGAGATTTGTATTTGCTGAAATCGAAATCTGAATTACTTGCATTGCGATTGCAACAGTGGGGATATTGTGCTCCTGAGACACGTGTTACATATTACCGTGATCGTAGCAAACAACTTGCAGTTTTTTTCGCAAAAACGGGAAACTTTTGTTTTTGTGCCAACATACGTGGTCTTTTCAATGCTCTCCAACAAAGTTATGACCCAGTGGAATGGCGTCTTTTTCTGGATGGAGGCAAGGATAGTTTGAAGGCAGTCTTGCTTCATAAAGGGAATACGAAACCATCAATTCCAATCGGATATGGAAAATACATAAAGGAAACATATGAAGCAATGAAAGAACTTCTCGCTCTCATACAATATGACCAACATCAATGGAAAGTTTGCTCTGATTTTAAATTAGTTGCCCTACTATCTGGATTGCAAGGGGGCAATACGAAGTTTCCCTGTTTTCTATGTCTATGGGACAGTCGTGACCGTCAGAATCACTACATCCGAAAAGTTTGGCCCGAACGAAGTGGGCGTACGCACGGAGAGTACAATATTAAAAATGACCCACTCATTCCTCAGGAGAAGATAATACTTCCTCCACTACATATTAAGCTTGGGTTATTTACAAATATTGTGAAAACGTTGCCAAAAGACAGTCTTGCCATGAATTACCTTAAACAAAAATTTCCGAGAGCCACAGCGAGCAAAATTGAAGCTGGTATATTTGATGGACCTCAAATTCGGCTCTGTACGGTGACCAAGCATTTAATGAGTGTTTAGGTCCAGCTCATTTGGAGGCATGGGAAGCATTCCAGGACATCGTTTACAACTTTTTGGGAAACTACAGAAGTCCTGATTACGCTGAGAAGATCGATACATTACTGCAAAAATTCAATGCCATTGGTAAGCGTTGAGTGAAAGCATGTATATCAAAAAGGCCGTTATCATTTGAAAATTATTTGAAATTTATTCTTTTTAACTTTTAGGTTCAAATATGACACCTAAACTACACTTTTTATTCAGTCATTTGGATATTTTCCCCATGAACTTGGGATCCTAAAGTGATGAGCAGGGTGAAAGATTTCACCAGGAAATGCAAGAAATCGAGAGACGTTACAAGGGCTGGTGGGATGAACAAATGATGGCAGACTATTGTTGGTTCCTCATTCGCGAAGATACATCCGAAAAAAAAAAAAACGGAAAAAATTCAAGTCACTCGTCATTTTAATTTAAATTTTTTTTAATTTACGCCGAATATAGCGTGTGAGCAATGAAAATGAAAATATTGTCGTTCCACAAAATCCTTAATAAAAACTTTATTTTTCATCCTTTTTTTTTCAAATTACGTTTAAAATGTTGGTTATTAAATAAACTACTTGGTAAAAAAATAAAACATTCCAGATCTTTACAATAACGTAGAAAAAAAAAACCAAATAAAAATGAAAAATTTTGAAAAAAAAAAACGTAAAAAATAGGCAAATTTTGAACTTTGAGGTGTTATAACTCAGCCACTTCTTGTCACATAGAAATTTATAGTATACCGCCGGAAAAGGCATTTAGTTGCCTTTCCAACGGTATGACATTTATCTCGATCGGACTTTTCGGTTGGGCTCCATAAGGGTTTGAGTGGGACCATACACCGAAAATCACAAAAGTACCGTTATCTAAAAAAACGGTACTTAAAAAAAAAAAAATTATAGCGTTTTTCGTGTTCAGGAGGTCCCAATTAACTTATCTAGGCATGTGGCGTTCTTGGTATTTTTTGGCTGTAAACCAGTGTAATTTACATCTGCTTAAGATTGCTTTTTTGGTCCTCCTACCATCACTTTCCTTTTGGAATGGACTCATGATTATCGGATTTTCCACGGAGCTTTAGATATTTAGCTATTTAAAACCAACGTGAATTACTGCTTTTGCGCATGACTGATAGTGAAACGATTTAATAATTCCTCCGTAATATTCTAAAACCCGTTTAATCATTTTTGTAACTTTTATAGCATTTGAAACGAAAATACATCTATCATCCATATGGGACACACTGTATTTATATAATAAATAACCTTCTTTAAATATTCAACAGTGTTTTTACATAATATATGTATTTTATTTTGTTACAAACTCTTGCTTGACAGAAAATCGAAGTTACTTTGGGGTAACATATGCAAGCTGCCCACAGGTTTCAAGGATGTTTTAAATTATAGAATACGCTGCTAACAGAAATTAGTGGATATTGGCAACCTGTTAACCGATATTTAAATTTTTTTTAAAACAGAAGTGCCGATCAAGAAATAACCTTTTGAATGTTCCGTACGGAATACTTATAAGATGACTTCGGTGTGTGTCTGTCCGTCTGTCACACCCGATTTTCTCCGAAACTATTTGTCATAGAAACTTGATTTGGTAATAATATAGGAATTGATGGCCTCATCAGAGCCATGTGGTTTTGAATGTCAAATTTTGACTTAAGGGTTTAATTCTGGGGGGTGAAACCGAAAGTGAAAAAAAAATTTTTTTAGTAGGTGATCGAGTGTGGTGTCAAATGAAAGCTTGTGAAAGCACGAGTAAAAAATATATATGTAATGTAATACTTGCGCACATTTTTCTTTGTATTATTTTTAAAAAAATCGTGAAAAATCGCTGTCCCCCCACCTTATCTCGAAAAGTACTGATCAAAAATTTGCCCATTACCTTTAATAATTTATCTGGTATATAAAAAAACAAAAATTTCAAGGTCAACAGTTTTCAGTAAAGATTGGAAACAAACTTTGTTGAAAACTCATTTGGGGTGTGTTTTGTGAAGTCAGTGATTATTTTATACCACCGTAACAACATTTTTTTATTTTAAAAGCAAACAACGTACGGAATACTAATTGTGCAAGTTCAACTTGCACTTGACCGGTTTTTTTTTTCAAAAAATGCACCAAATCTGCTATTTTACTATATTTATTCTCTTAAATGTCCAGTACTTTTTATAATAGTAATGGATAGACTACTCAAATATATGAGACAAAGAACATCCAAAGTACAGACTATAGTGGGATATAGAAATATGATGCCAATCAGAATGGATAGCTTATTATATGCTGATGACCTAGTGCTTATAGCAGACTGATACATCAAAATGCAAAAATTAATAGATATATGGATAGAAGAAGCAGAAAAGCTGAAAATGGAGGTAAATGTAGATAAAAGCAAAATAATGTATATAAATAAATGAGAAGTGTAAAAACAAAATAATATTACAGATAAGAACCAAGCCCTGGAGGAAGTGACCACCAAGGAAGGTCTAAGAAGTATAATAGAAAACGATGGAAGAGTAGAACTTGAAAGAGCCAATAAAATTAAAAAAGCAAACCATATCTATTACTCGCTAAACAAGACAATTTTTGGGAAAAAGGAAATACGAGAAAGAATAAAATTAAAAATATAAATTTAATAGTGAACCCAATAGTATTATATGGAAGTGAAGGGCACTAACTTCGAGTTAACTCGGTAGCTTCGAGTGGCAGCAGCAGCAAGTTCACAGTATCAAGTAGCAGCAATAGCGAGATCACTTGAAAATGCCAAATGAGATTTTGGCGAAACGTCGTGTAAATTCATTGTTAGACAAACGGATTGAAACCCGGAATTTTAATGTATTATATATATATATATATATATATATATATATATATATATATATATATATATATATATATATATATATACATTAACGATCTGCTGGAAAAGACCGGGAATCCAATCTATAGCTTTGCAGATGACAGTACGCTTGTCTCTTCATTCACCTTGAACGCTCGGACATCGGCTGCTCAGGCGAATATCCGCATACAGCAGGAGGTCGTTCAACTTAACAAAGACCTGGAAGAAATTCTATCTTGGGGTGACAGTAACCAAGTGGAATTTAACGCTACAAAAACCCAAGCGGCAGTTTTTTCTAAAAAAAGTTAACGTTGCTGAACCCGACATAGTTATGTCGGAGCACTCCATTCCCCTAGCATCGTCGCTCAATTTGTTGGGCGTTAGTTTGGGAGCAAATATGAATTGGCATTAACATGTTGCAGGCATAGCAAGGAGAGCTTCTCAAAAGTTGGGAATATTATTTAGAACCAGAAAGCTTTACACCCCACAGCAACTGTTAATTCTTTACAAAGCCCAAATTCGACCAACTATGGAATACTGCTCCCACGTTTGGGGCTCCGCTCCCAAACATACACTGCATTTGTTGGATTCTGTTCAGAGAAGAGCGGTCCGTCTGATTGGGGACCCGGAATTGACCGGCGGCCTTGATTCGCTGGAACATCGAAGAACGGTTGGCGACTTGAGTCTGTTCTACAAGTATTTTCATGGAACGTGTTCGAAGGATGTAGCCCGCTTAATTCCTCCCAAAGCGGTGCATGTTAGAAATACACGTCGCGCTGGTGCTTCGCATCCGTATGAGGTTCAGCTTGTTACTACGCGTACGACGCTTTTCAAGCAATCTTTTATATGGAGAACGTCATCCCTTTGGAATAATTTGCCCAGCGCTGTGTTTCCCACCGAGTACAATTTACAGCGATTCAAGAACAACGTGAATCGCTTTTTCCGCACTCGTGCCGCTCCTGGAGCGCTTTAAGGACTTCCCTGCAGCACGTGTGCTAGACCAATAAAAAAAATAAATAAAAAAAATATAATAGTAATAAAAAAAATTATTATATTTAGGATTTATATTTACTTACTTACTTAATTCTTATGCCTTTCTACCCCTTTTGTTAGGAGTGTAAGACCCGTGGAGTTGAGTTATTCTATATTTGTCTTTTCCATATTTCCTTCTATATCCTTTCATCCTGATTGCCGATTGCCTCTTTTGTTTCTACTGCATTAGTTTCTCCTGTTTGTGTGGGTTCTGTATCTTGTTCCGGTTTTATGCCTCTATGTTGATTTTTGTATGTTATGTCAGTCCCATCCGATAGATCTATATAATATTCCCTCCATATTTCCATAATTTTGTCTTCTTCTTTTATGACCTTTCCTTCTAATTTTTTGCATCCATTTCCTTTCCTTTCTGTTTCTGTGATTCCTATATAGTGTATTTGTTGTTTCTCTGTCAGTTCAGTCTCTTTTCCGTTTATACCCCAATTATTCCGTGTTCTCAAACTAATAACTCGATAATGACTTCTCATTTTTTTCTTCCTATCCATTTCTTTGATTATCTTCTTATTTGTATTCATTTTACTAGTCCTCTCTTCCATATCCTTTATCTTTGCCATGGCCGTCGTCAATCTACCTATCTCTCTCCTTTTTCTCAGTTTTTGACTTGATGATCGTAGCATTCTTTGTTTGTTCTTTCAGTTTTTCTTCCTCAATGTACCATTTATATTCTCTTCCTTCGATTACGATTTTTTAATATCCTATTCCCACCCTTTTTCCATTCTTTCTCTCGTTCTCTGCCATATGCTTCAATTTCTTTTGAATTTCCCGTTCGTGTTTTGTTAAATCGTTGTTTATGTAAATTCTCTCTCTTAGGTTTCTCATTTTGTTTTTATTTTTCATTACAGCTTTTTTATCTCCCGTCTTTCCTAGTTCTATCTTGTATATAGTTGCTTCTATTTTTATCACATCGTTAATCTGTACTTTTATGTCCATACTCCTCTCCATAAAATGTTCTACACCCATTTTCAGCTCTAGTTAGCTATTCGCTTCAAATCTTACTCCCGATATTACAATATTATTCCTTAAGTTGTCTTTTTCCAGTCTACTCATCTTCAAATCCATACTTCTAATATTTTCTCTAATTATCTTATTTTCCTTTTTCAATATTTCATTCTCCTTTCTTAGTTCCTTCAACTCTTGTTGGTATCTCTTCTGATCTTGTTTTATATCCAAATTGTCTATCTTATCTACTCTTTCGTTTTTCTCTTTCTGTGGTGTTCTTATCAGCTTTTTACTCTTCTTGAATAATCCCATTGGCTCTTCTTTTTCTTCGACTCTTCCCCTTTTCGAATCTCCTGATGAATAATCATCGCTATCCATTGTTCTTTTTGTTATAAAAACTTTACGTGTGTTCCTCGTATATTCCGTTTTCAAATACGGAGAAAAAGGAAAAAAAACTGTTGTTTATACTTCTTATCACCGTAAACAGTAAAACGATCAAGGTCGTCTCTTATCGTTTCGTTAGCTTCATACAATTTCACAGAATTATTCTCATTAACCTCCAAATTTTTTACTTATTGTCTTAATTCTAACACTACGTTCTGCTTTATTTCTAGTCCCCCTCGTTTGCAATCGACAACATAATTAAATAGATCCAAACACTACCGTAATAATGCTCATTGAACGAATTGACTATTACTGGGCGTTCGATTCACGTGCACACACTTCGCGATCCGAAACTCGACTCAATACAATACAATATTTATATTTAATGGCATTTAATTTATAAAGAATAAAAGTTAATATAAAAATAAACTTTTAAGTAGAAGTTTTTATCTTTTATTTTATTTTGTTTTATTTTTCTTAAGTGCTTTAAACGAAGCTTGGGGATTAATAAAAGAAGGGGATTAATAACAAGCCGTTGTTTCGGTTTCAATGATAAACTGTGACTCTAGATGTTAATTACTGCCTACAAATTTCGTTGTCGTTTTAAATTTTCGTCGCTATTCCGGGCTAAATTTTAAATTATTGCCCGGGGCTGTTTGCACAATCTGACCTGCTATAATTTGATCCATAAAGTAATTGCGTTTAATTTTCTTCTTGAATTAAAAAAATATTTTGGAGCATAATTTATAGAGTATATTTTAAAATAAATTTAAGATTGTTTGTGTTTGGAAGAAACTAATTACGTACCAGGGCAATATTAAAATCGTAATTTTTTACTTAGTTTCACCATAAAATGTTTATATAAAAGTATGTCCAGAAGTGCTTAGTTTCCAGGATATATACTTAAAATATTATTCAATTATATGGCGACCCCGTGTTCCTAGAATACCATGCAATGCAATTTCTTTTTGCTAAAACTCACGTACGAGGTCGGCTGATACGTCTTAAAGAGTAAATTCCCGTCACATAAAATACTGCTGAGTATAATTCTGTTTATTATTAGGTACCATCTATTTACTTTTTTTATTTAGAAAATGCACAAAGTATAGAGGCCTAAGCATAATATCGAGTATGGGGCGTTTGCATGGAAAAATTGTTAAAAATATCATAGACGAAAATATAAAAGTAAAAATTGGGGAAGACCAAGCAGGCTTTATGGCCGGAAAATCATGTATAGACCACATATACACTATAAAACAAACAATGGAAAAAAAACTAGCAAAGAATAGAGAAGTTCATCTAGCCTTCATAGACATAGGAAAGGCCTATGATTCAATACCAAGACAAAGATTATGGAACGCAATGAAAGAAATAGGCATTGACAAAGAACTAATATACGCAGTAAAAGCTCTCTATGAAAACAACACAGTGAACATAAAAATTGGAAATAAAATAGGGAAGAGACTCCAAACATCAAAAGGCCTATTACAAGGATGCTCTACATCCCCAACACTATTTAAAATATACCTCGAACAAACATTAAAAAAATGGAAGCAAAAATGTAGTGGAATGGGACCAAGTAATCATAGCGCAAGATGAGGAAGACCTTAGTTATATGGTAAGAAAACTAAAAGAAGAATACACTAAAGCAGGATTAGCAATAAACTTTGATAAGGAATATGCGGAGAATCAAGAAGTCGATAACGAAACAACAATCAAAGGAACCGATAGATTTAAATATTTAGGAACCATCATTTCAAAAAACGCAACATTAGAAGAAGAGATCAAAGCTAGATTAGGACATGCATAAGAGAATTAAATTCGATCCTGTGGGACAAACCCATTAAAATGAGAAACAAAACACGCATATACAAATCAATAATACAAGGCATAATGACATACGGGTCAGAAACATGGACGATCAACAAAAGAAATAAATCTAAAATTAACGCGATAGAGATGGAGTATTGGAGAAGATGCTGTAGAGTGGCATGTATGGAGAGAATACCAAATGAAGAAATAAGAAGCAGAATGAACATCAAAGAGAACGCAGTAAACACCATTGAAGAAAAAACAAAATAAGAGCTTAAAAGTTTTAAGAAAAAAGAACACAATACGTAGGAAAGACATATGCAAAATTAAGGACATACATGATAATATAATAACAATTATCTATCTTATACGATAGAAGAATAGAAATCAACATACCGAAAGTCATAATTCAGTGATCTTGCCTCTACAAATTATCTGAAAATGTTATTTAATAAGTACCTCCTGGAGTAACTCTATCGCAATGGAATAATGCAACTATTGCCATCAAGCATAAAAAAGGAGATACTTCAGATTCTACAACCTATCGACCCATTATCCTCCTAAGTCACATATACAAATTATTCACTAAAATACTTACTAAATGTCTAATAAATAAATTTGAGATTTTTCTTTCAAAAGAGCAAGCAGGTTTCCGCACAGGGTATCGAACAAACGATCATCTGCTTACAGTTAAAGTCCTCATCGAAAAATGTATAGAATATAATAAGCGTCTGATGCTTATATTCGTGGACTTTGAAAAGGCTTTTGATTCTGTAGACCAGCAGAGACTCTTGGAAGTGCTTGCTAAATATCGTATCGATCATCGCTACTCCAGTGCAACTAAATACATACTATATATGAAAATGTCACAAACACAAACTAACCACTCCACCAGTAAATTCAAATCGATAGAGGAATGCACCAGGGTAATACGCTCTATCTCAAGCTTTTCGTAATACTTCTAGAAAGTATGCTAAAACCAAAAAACTGGAAAAAAATGGGGCTTAACATTGACGGTGAAAAGTTAAATCGCCTTTATTTTGCCGACGACATTATCTTAATTACAGACAATATACTAGAAGCACAGACTATGTTGCGCATGCTTCAAGAAGCTTCAGGAAGGATTGGTTTAAAAATCAATCTATCCAAGACTCAGTTTATGAGAAATGTTGTATTAAACGACACTGTAAAACGAATAACGTGGAGATCGAGCAAATACAACTAGGACATAAAGTCAGTATGGGACGAGACAACTAAACACATAAAATTTAACGGAGAAGCCAGGAGAGTTCTCCTGGACGGTATATGGTAAACTGGGCTATATATTTAAATCCAATGTTCCAATGTGTTTGAAAAGAAAAGTTTTTGACAGATCCGTACTACCCGTTCGTATGTACAGAGCCGATACTCTCACATTGATGAAGAAAAACATCAACAAAATATCTGTCATGGAAAGAAAAATGGAGAAGTCAATGTTAGGCGTTACTCTTAGAGATCACATCCCAAATTACTTCATCAGGAAAAGAACGGGGCTATAAGATGCAGTCAAATTCATTCTTCATCTTAAATGAAACTGGGCTGTTGCTAGGTTTAAGGGTGGATGATTATAGAGTGGCGACCAAAATCGGAAGTCTATCGAAGTAGAGATAGACCACCAAGTCGGTGGACTGATGATTTGAAGAAAGTGGCTGGAAATTGGGTACAAGTGGCCCAGAACAGAAAAAGGATGCAAGATCTGAAGGATGCTTTCGCCCAGCAGTGGGCGCCATAAGCTGATGATCATGATGACCTATTTACGTGCTGTAGCTGATTTTGTTCAGAATAGAAATAGGAAACGATTCGATAAAGTTTTTAAATTAAACAAAATTCGTGTGGTATCAGACTAGTAACTGACTGAGAAATCAGTTTTATTTAAATTAAGATGACGATTTATTCACCCAAAAATAATATAAAAAGTCCTTAGCTTGGTACTAAAAAGGCATTAAGATAAATCTTTTGTCTTTGCTGTCTGAGGTACGATGAATAATGGTATGTGGAAGAGAAGCGTTCTTTTTCTTTTTTTTGTGGGTCTAGCACACGTGCTGCAGGGAAGTCACTAAAGCGCTACAGGAGCGACACGTGTGCGGAAAAAGCGATTCACGTTGTTCTTGAATAGCTGCAAATTGTACTCGGTGGGAAACACAGTCCTGGGTAAGCCATTCCAAAGAGATAATGTTCTCCATATAAAAGACTGCTTGAAAAGCGTTGTACGAGGAGTAACAAGCTGAATCTCATACGGATGTGAAGTATTAGCGCGACGTGTACTTCTAACATGCACCGCTCTGGAAGGAATTAAGCGGGCTACATCCTTGGAGCACTCTCCATGAAAATACTTGTACTTCTTGGCAAATATTGAGCTATAAATACCAGTGTAACTGTATGTCTTAAGTTAATTCCTAAACAGACTTTCTTAGAAATTGTATCGTCTTCACTGTCTAACTTAAAAACTAAAAAGAGGAAGTCACATAGTTTATATTAAGAAAAATATACATTAAGATAATAAAGAGATTGATATTATGTTGTTCAGAAATGTCCCGAATTCGTTATGTTTTTATAGAGGTTTGCAGATGAAAATTCGATTGAGTAAATTTTTTAGCGTTAATTCATGCGGCACCCATATGTCGAGCTTTTTTTTTATGGCTAGCTTACTCTAAATGGTTTAAAATTGTTTGATGATGGATGCTTAGTTAGAAGCGAGGTCATGAATACTTAAATTCCGGTCTTCTGATATAAGTGTGGAAGTTATGCCACTTTTGACCCATCTAATTTTTTTTAGTAAAAAATTGGTTATGTCCTTTTAAACTTAATGGAAATTTCTAGTTCGGTCGAAGAAACAAAGAAGCTGCAACTTCCAAACCATTTACTAACCGTAAACATCTTTGTTAATGCATAAAACAGATGTTAACAAACAACTGACGAAACATAAGCAGAAAAAAATTCTCACCTGTCCTCCTCATTTAAGATATTTTTGTTTGGTTGCTAACTTATTTTAAAATGTCACATTAGCAACTATACTACTACTTGCATGTTCAGATAATCCTAGTGCAACGATACCTTTAAAAAAAGGCGAACTTGCTGGCTAGAAATATTCTTAGAGGCAATTTAGGATTTGTCCTTTAACTGAAAAC
This sequence comes from Pachyrhynchus sulphureomaculatus, assembly GCA_019049505.1. NCBI lineage: Eukaryota > Metazoa > Arthropoda > Insecta > Coleoptera > Curculionidae > Pachyrhynchus > Pachyrhynchus sulphureomaculatus. The sequence goes on from CM032449.1 coordinate 203,831,474, forward strand.
AATTTTAGAAATCAGCAATTTTTTTAATATATTTTTTTTTCCTTTCAGTTTATCGGAACACAAGTTTTCTGCTTCATCGTCCTTCTAGCCGGATCTGCCGTTCTTCTTGACAACAGCGCCAGGGATTCTCATTTCCAGCCAAGGATACGTGAAAGCCTTCGACAACTTATTATGAACCAGCAAAACGAAGCTTCTAGAAATACCCTCGCAATGATTCAAGAAGGTGTAAGTATAAACAATTTTAGACGCAAAAAATCTACAGTTAAATTTAATGTTTTTACAGTACTTGCAATATGTGATGCAAACAATTTTCTATTACGAGTATTATAATAGTATACACAGCCACACAAAAAAAAGTTCGTTACCACGAACCAAAATACATGGACCTAGGGTATGTTTCAACGCTGAATTTGAATCCACAGTTTAAAACAATCGTATCATTTTTGGTGTTCCGTACGGAACACTTATAAGATGACTTCGGTGTCTGTCTGTCCGTCTGTCTGTCACACCCGATTTTCTCCGAAACTATTTGTCATAGAAAGTTGAAATTTCGTAATTGATTGAAATTAACAAACGGAAAAACTCCAATCTATTATTAAACGAATAGGTAGACTTAAACCATTCACCCTTACTTAAACTTTATTAGTTCTCTAAAATAGCACCACAGATTTGCATTCTTAAAATAATTCTGTCTGTAAATAATATAATAAAATGATAAGCATAATCTTAGGTTATTAAGGATAGTTTTAAGCACTATATAACCAGGATTACTATCAAATATTTTTCTTTCTTATTTATTTCTGAAAAAGCCATTGTATGGTAAAACAATTGTCAAGTTTTTAAGTATATTGGAAATTAAAACATAGTGTTTTTATATAATTTTATTATCAATATCTAAATGTAATGGAAATTCTCCAGTCTTCTTGTAAACAGTTACTAAAATTTATATAAAAAACAAATTAGCATAATATTTATATTAATATAATTTTAGCAACATCATTCGGTCCAGCCTTTCTTATGTTACCATTTTCTATTGCGTCATCATAAATTGAAGAGATTAATGTCGGCGATAGGACAAAATACCAAACCTGATTTTAATATTGCAAAGACGGTAGAGATGACGGTGCAAAAACGTACTGATAAACCAAACTAACACCCGCATGTCAACGTTTCTTTCATTAATCCTGATATCCGCCCAGTTGTTTAGTGAACTACTTCTGCTGCCGTAACCAGACGGGTGGGCCACAAGGGGAATTGCATCCTTTCGCAAGTTACCCCCGGCTTTCTTTAAAAGAAAAGAAGGAAAATATTGCCGGTTTGTTGCGAATTTGTTTTTATTCTTTAAAACTATATTTAAAACATTTCTTGCTTTCGCATTAAATTATTAAATATACAGGGTGCCCCATATGGATGGAATAATGATTCCACAGCATTTATTAATCAGTGTATCAAAAACATGTTTAAATAAAAGTTATTGGGTGTTATACGGCGCACATGCTGACGTTGACAATAAAATGTTTTGAACTCTCAGTTCGAAGAAATTACGCCATCTTAATTTTTTTGAAATGGAAGGCCTTTTATATTATTTTATTTTTGAGTCTCGCTAAAAATTCTAGATATTATTTGTCTAACATACCATATGTCTAAATTAAACTATTTTGGAATTATTGTCATTTGAACTTTAAAATAAAAAAAAGACAAAAAAAAACTATTAATAAATACTTTAGGTTTATTTTGAAGGTAACACTTGCTCAAAATATCTACCGTTAACAGCGATTCAATGACCCAATCTGTCATAAATAATCTGATCAGAGTTTTTCAGAGAATCCGGGGTGATCTGTGCTACTTCAAATTGAATTCTTTGTTGTAAATCCTCTACAGTTCCAGGTCGACTTCGGTAAACTTTGGTTTTCAATTGACCCCATAAAAAAATTGAGTGGCGTAAGGTCGGGACTCCTTGCTATTCTACAGCAGCTCTTCTGCCTATCCATCGATTAGGAAAAATCGCATCCAAATATCTACGAACATGGATTTCATAGTGAGGAGGTGCTCCTCCTGTTGATACCACAGATTCCTGTTAGGGGTATCCAAATTATTTTTATCGGGAAAAAGACCTGCACAAGTCGGAATAACTTGCTCATGGAGTAACTGTAAAAACCGTTGTCCTGTAAGATTTTCATCGATAAAAAATAGACCAATGATATGACCTACCTGCCCACACGTTTATCTTGTGTGGTCTTTGAGAATGACTATCGATGATCCAGTGGGGTTTCTCAGTAGACCAGTACCGGCAGTCATGCCTGTTGACTCTTCCGTTAAGACAAAATGTGGCCTAGTCAGAAAAAACAATATTATGAATTAGGTTAGGATCATTATTGATTCGTTCTATCATGACATCGAAAAACTCAACGCGTCTATCTTAGTCATTTTCAGATAAGTCTTGTAATAGAATTAGTTTATATGGATGCAATTTTTCTTCATTCCTTATACCTTTACTTATGTTGTAGTTTAGACAAAGCTGACAAGTAGCTGTATGGAGATTTTCTGTAATTTCCAATAAAACATCTAACTTTTTTATCATCGCTTGTTTTAACTTTTGGAGGTCCAGATTTAGAACGATCCTTAACATGGCCTGATTGTCTAAATCGTATTAATGTTTTGCTAACTACGGATTAAATAAGAAGTAGCACAGATTACCCCGGATCCTCTGGAAAACTCTGTTCAGGCTGTTTATGACAGATTGAGTCATTCTCTTGCTGTTAACGGTAGATATTTTGAGCAATTGTTACTTAGAATATGTATTAATAATTTTTTTTGTCTTTTTTAGTGTTCCGTACGGAACACTTATAAGATCACTTCGGTGTCTGTCTGTCTGTCTCTCTGTCTGACATACCCGATTTTCTCCGAAACTATTTGTCATAGAAACTTGAAATTTGGTAATAATATAGGAATTGATGGACTCATCAGAGCCATGTAGTTTTGAAAGTTAAATTTTGACTTAAGGGGTTAATTTTGGGGGGTGAAATCGGAAGTGAAAAAAAAATTTTTTTAGTAGGTCATAGAGTGTGATGTTAAATGAAAGGTTGTGAAAACACTAGTAAAAAATATATATATAATGTAATACTTGCGCGCACTTTTCTCTGTATTATTTTCAAAAAATGGCGAAAAAATCGCTGTCCCGCGCCTTATCTCGAAAAGTACTTATCAAAAAATTTTGAAAAAGTCCTGGAATATTCTCCACGGGGGGTAGATTAAACGAAAATTATCACGAGTGCATTACCTTTAATAATTTATCTGGTATTTTAAAAAAAACATATATTTCAAGGTAATCAGATTTCAGTAAAGATTGCAAACAAACTTTGTTGAAAACTCATTTAGGGTGTGTTTTGTGAAGTCACTGATCATTTTATACCATCGTAACATAAATTTTGACTTAAGGAGTTCATTTCGAGGGGAGAAATCGGAAGTGAAAAAAAAATTTTTTTACTAGGTCATCGAGTGTGGTGTCAAATGAAAGCTTGTGAAAACACGAGTAAAATATATATATATATATATATATATATATATATATATATAATGTAAAACTTGCACACACTTTTCTTCGTATTACTTTTAAAAAATCGCGAAAAATCGCTGTCCCCTACCTTATCTCGAAAAGTACTGATCAAAAAATTTTGAAAAAATTTTGGAATATTCTCCACGGGGTATAGATTGAACGAAAATTATCACGAGTGCATTACCTTTAATAATTTATTTGGTATATAAAAAAAAAAAAAAATTCAAGTTCACCAGTTTTCAGTAAAGATTGGAAACAAACTTTGTTGAAAACTCATTTGGGGTGTGTTTTGTGAAGTCACTGATCATTTTATACCACCCTAACAAAAATTTTTATTTTAAAAACAATCAACGTACGGAACACTAATTGTGCAAGTTCAACTTGCACTTGACCGGTTTTTTTTTATTTTAAATTTCAAATTACAATAATTCCAAAACAATTCAATTTAGAGATATAGTATGTCAGACAAATAATATCTACAATTTTTAGTAAGATTTAAAAATAAAAGAATATACAGGGCTTTACATTTAAAAAAATCAAGACTTAGTATAAAAAGTTCTGAGTACCTTATTTTTTAGGATTATCTGAAACGATATTCCTCAAGAATCTGCTCATGATTCATACATAGAACTTTTCAAACCGTTGTTCCGAATTCCGCGAATTCTATTACATATGAAAATGGTTAATTTACCTTTCAGTAGATAGGCTGTCCCAGAAATTGCATAAAAAAAGGGTTTTTTTCGGACCCACGGCGAAAGGCCCGAACATTATGGGCCTCGAGAATGGAAAATTCGGATTCTATGGGTCGAAAAATATAAAAAATAACAATTTCAGTCGTCCAGTACGAATTTTATTTAGAACCTATAATAGCGTCTATATTATCAGAATTTATATATTTTTTTTAACTTTAAAAATGCCTTAGCTTGTTCGGGTACAAGCGAGGCGTCTACCCTCATAATATTTTATTAATTAAGGCCTAAATAGTCCAAAAACAACTTGGGCAGACGCGTAGAACCCAAAACTTGAGACTTACGGTCTTATTTATTCAAAAAATCGAAAAAACAACCGTTTTTAGCTGGAAAAAGCGGGTCCAGCTTCATCCTCCGGTATTGGCGGTGTCTGCATTTTGCAAGTTCCTTCTCATTTCATCAAGAACAAACTAAATTTAATGATTTTATATAATTAAATTACCATTTTTGGATTGACGTTTTTTGGGCATTGAGCCGAGTCCAATCTCGGCCGCGGCTGCCTTTTTGGGCGCTCACCTTTGTTAATATCAACAAATATTATAGTACTTAATTCGAGTGGTTAAATGATGGACAGTCTATGTTTGGATGTAGCATTTTGAGCCCTATCTGGGCATTCCAGGGCACGTTTTTATTCGTCTCGCCCGATAGAATGAACAACTAGGCAGACGGTTAGTTGATAGGTCAAAATTTCAGGTGTCTGTCTTGGTCTATTAGTTAAAAAATCTCTTGTTGATCTTTGCTTATGGAAGCCACATTTATGGTCGCTAATAATATTGAATCCTCTAAGATATAGCCTTTTCTATGACTCTCGATCTTATTGAAAGCAGTGCAACTGGTTGGTAGTTGCCTTTTTTGGATATGGGCCGAAATGTGGTGCATTGGTTGAAAAGTCAATAGAAAACTGGTGTTAGTTAGTTGGTTTAGTAGCATGTAAACTTTACTTTTAATATGTACGAGCAATACGTAACGAAAGAAGAACATGAAATTTAAAGATACGATGATAGATTAGTTAAAAGACAAATCAACATTGGTCGACCTAATAAAAGATGAAAACATGACATAAGGAAATAACCAAATAAATGTCATGCAGAATTGACGCTGCTTTTAAAAACCAACAGGTTAATACATTTTTGGGAAACAATTTTATCGAGAATGGATTGTAAATATCTTCAACATCAAATCACATAATTTCATTTACTACTAAATTAAAGTTCAATTTAAAGTATTTTTTTAATAAAAAAAATATGTGGATTGATTCAGCCGATACTTGGTGGAGATCCATAACTAGAAGTTTTGCAAGAAGTAAAACACTACTTAAATTTCCACTAAATTTTTTATTTTTAACACCATGACATGTTTCGCTGTACGACAGCAACAGAAATTTAGTGGAAATTTAAGTAGTGTTTTACTTTTTGCAAAACTTCTAAAAAAACCGGTCAAGTGCAAGTTGAACTTGCACAATTAGTGTTCCGTACGTTGATTGTTTTTAAAATAAAAAATTTTTTAGGGTGGTATAAAATGATCAGCGACTTCACAAAACACACCCCAAATGAGTTTTCAACAAAGTTTGTTTCCAATCTTTACTGAAAACTGATGACCTTGAAATTTTGGTTTTTTTCTATACCAGATAAATTATTAAAGGTAATGATAATTTTCGTTCAATCTATACCCCGTGGAGAATATTCCAGGATTTTTTCAAAACTTTTTGATCAGTACTTTTCGAGATAAGGTAGGGGACAGCGATTTTTCACGATTTTTTAAAAGTAATACGAAGAAAAGTGTGCGCAAGTATTACATTATATATATATATATATATATATATATATATATATATATATATATATTTTACTCATGTTTTCACAAGCTTTCATTTGACACCACACTCGATGACCTAGTAAAAAAATTTTTTTTTTACTTCCGATTTCACCCCTCAAAACGAATCCCTTAAGTCAAAATTTATGTTACGGTGATATAAAATGATCAGTGACTTCACAAAACACACCCCAAATAAGTTTTCAACAAAGTTTATTTCCAATCTTCACTGAAAATTGATGACCTTGAAATTTCTGTTTTTGTTATATACCAGATAAATTATTACAGGTAATGCACTCGTGATAATTTTCGTTCAATCTACACCCCATGGAGAATATTCCAGAATTTTTTCAAAATTTTTTGAGAAGTACTTTCCGAGATAAGGCGGGTGGACAGCGATTTTTTAAAAATAATACAAAGAAAAGTGCGAGCAAGTATTACATTATATATATATTTTTTACTCGTGTTTTCACAAGCTTTCATTTGACACCACACTCGATTACCTAGTAAAAAAAATTTTTTTTCACTTCCGATTTCACCCCCCAAAACTAACCGCTTAAGTCAAAATTTAACTTTCAAAACTACATGGCTCTGATGAGGCCATCAATTCCTATATTACTACCAAATTTCAACTTTCTATGACAAATAGTTTCGGAGAAAATCGGGTGTGACAGACTTACATACGGACAGACGGACAGACAGACGGACAGACAGACGGACAGACAGACAGACAGACGGACAGACAGACGGACAGACAGACGGACAGACAGACGGACAGACAGACGGACAGACATACGGACAGACAGACGGACAGACAGACGGACAGACAGACGGACAGACAGACGGACAGACAGACGGACAGACACCGAAGTGATCTTATAAGTGTTCCGTACGGAACACTAAAAATTTTGTTATGGTGGTATAAAATGATCAGTGACTTCACAAAATACATCCCAAAAGAGTTTTCAACAAAGTTTGTTTCCAATCTTTACTGAAAACTGATGATCTTGAAATTTTTTGTTTTTTATATACCAGATAAATTATTAAAGGTAATGCACTCGTGATAATTTTCGTTCAATCTACACCCCGTGGAGAATAATCCAGAATTTTTTCAAAATTTTTCTATCAGTACTTTCCGAGATAAGGTGGGGGGACAGCGCTTTTTTCGCGATTTTTTAAAAATAATACAAAGAAAAGTGTGCGCAAGTATTACATTATATATATATATTTTTTTATTCGTGTTTTCACAAGCTTTCATTTGACACCACACTCGATGACCTAATAAAAAAATTTTTTTTCACTTCCGATTTCACCCCCCAAAACAACCCCTTAAGTCAAAATTTAACTTTCAAAACTACACGGCAATGTGGCCATCAATTCCTATATTATTACCAAATTTCAATTTTCTATGACAAATAGAGAAAATCGGGTGTGACAGACAGAAAGACACACACCGAAGTCATCTTATAAGTGTTTCGTACGGAACACTAATAATACGAGGCGTAATCGCTTAAATTAAGGTTTTTTTTAACTTTTTCCTCTAAAAATCGATGTCTATGTAAAATTTGATGAATTTTTGACCTCATTTTTACATAATTTTCTATGTAGTTTTACACGCACGAATAAATAATTTAATATTTTTTTCATTTCATTTTAAAATTTCCTTGTTTTAAATACATCAGAGTTGTTTTTACAAACAGAGTAATTAAAACAGAGAAAATTTTTGATTTGAATATTTTTCGCATATATTCCCAATTACACGAAATAACACAGTCCACCGATTTGCAGTTATATAAATTTCACATGTTGCTTTTTTATTTTTGTACGTATATATGATTTTAGTATACGAACTAAATCAACCATATTGGGTTTCAGGATAAGCAATATTTTAGCTTCTATTTAATTATTAATAATAAGTAAAAGTTTTGAATCTAAAATTCTGCAAAGATCTACAATCGCAAGGATGATATACAATTATTTATAGTTGTCTATTACTCAGTATATATCACCACTACACCAAACACTTTATTTTTGCACTCGACGCGCGTTTGGCTAACCATGTTAGCTTCATCAGGAGCGATGATTGACTAAAGCTAAACTACAAATCTACCCTATTTATACTCAGCCTAACCCTTGAATTACTCAAGCAGAACTAATGACATAGGCAAGGCCATCAGTTCCGGTCAAGTAACCAGTAGAGGGGACTATAAGGAATAGGCCCTCTGTCTTTATTTAAAACTACTTTTACATTTTATAATTTCCATACTTTCGTATGCGTTCAACAATCTCCTATCAGATACATTTTTTATTAATCTTAGATTATCTAATGTTACAGTATGATCAGCTTCAAGGGCATGTTCGGTAATGCTAGACTTTTCTGTTCTATTGTATTTTAAGTGTGCTAAGTGTTCTTTAAATCTTGTTTTAATTGACCTTTCAGTTTGCCCAACATACTTTTTGTCACAAACATTACAACTAATTTCATAAATTCCACTTTTCTCACAGTTAGGAATCTTATCTTTGGGATTTCCTAAGATATTCCTCAGATTGTCTGATGACTTATAGACTAAGGTGAGGCCTACCTTATTAAATATCTTATTGAGTCCCTTGCTATATTTCGGATTATATGGTATGGAGACATACTTGGTGTTATTTTCTTCGCGTGTAAAAAAGGTGGAATTCTGAATATTAAACCTAAACTTATGTCTATTTATTAGCTTATTTACTAAGTCATCGTCATAACCATTAACTCTAGTTATATTTCTAATACGATTCCTTTCTTTATTAAAGTTTACTCTATTCAGAGGGAAAGTGACCAAACCATGAACTAAAAAATGTAATGAGGCTAATTTATGTTGTTTGCAATGAAATGAATCATTAGGAATATATCTATCTGTTACTGTGTCCTTCCTATAGATATCATATTCTAATCTATTATTATTTTTAATAATTAAAATATCTAGAAAAGGCAATTGTCCTTTGTTCTCAACTTCGTAAGTGAATTTAGTGGAATCATACCGGCTATTTAATTTAGAAATAAAATCATCAATATTTGCTTTCTTTGTATCAAAAATCGCGAAAATATCATCCACATACCTATACCATACCCTTGGGAAATATTCGAATTCTTGACTGGCTTCGATTTCAAACTTACTCATGAATAAATTGGCTATGAAAGGTGATAAGCAATTACCCATAGCTGTTCCTTCTTTCTGAACATAAAATTGATTGTTATATTGGAAATAATTTTGTTCCATACAAAGTTTAGATAATGTTAAGTATTCACGAATAATTTCGTCTTCAAAGTCATCCATTCTAAGTAATTCTTCGAGATATTGTAGTGTGTGAGTATTATTTCCGATGCTGACCGGTCGGCTCGAAGGTCTTCGATTATCGCGGCTTTTCGATTATACTCTGCACTTGTTTTTCGACATGGCGACCATTTTGAGCAAACATTATTTTCAGTGAGTTTGCTACTCGGACGCCAATGATCGCTGGCGGAAGCGTAATGCGGCTTGAGACTTCAATTAAAAAATTGTCCGGATTTTGGTGACACACCTTGTATATAGGGAGTAATTGTTGCAAAAATACAATAACGCCCGTTGGATATTCAGGCGTGGCGGTGAACAACATATATACATATATATATATATATATATATATATATATATATAATATATATATATATATATATATATATATATATATATATATATTAGGGAGCAAGAGAAATAATGTAACTATCTTTTCTAGATTGGATGCTGTGGAGCCGATGGCCCAGAAGATTACACATCGCTTCAAGTACCTCTACCATCTGAATGCCGGGATACTGTAACTGGTAATCCATTTTTCCATGGATGTGTTGACGAGTTAACTTGGTTTTTTGAAGCCAAATGTGCCTGGATCGCTGCTTTGGCAATGGGTGTAGCATTCCTTAACGTAAGTATTTTTATAATCACCAAAAATATACGATTTTCTTGTGCGCTAGATGGCGCGGAGAAGCTTGTATTTTTAGTTGAGACTAGCCATTGATAGAAACCATTTGTATTTTATTATAATATAATTTTCCTTTTATTCCATATTGTTTTGAGGAAACACCAATAATTTTTTATATTGATAAATAAGTAACAAAAGGCAAACAGTTTGTATTACTGTTATGGTTTTGAATGTAGCTTAACACCCTAAAATAAGCCACAGGCAACAGCGGAAAATTTCTTTCTAAAATACTCCATCATAATTAGGAAAGTTGCCACTGAAAATCGTAAAAACAGGAGTATAGCTCTAACCGGATGTAATTATAATTAGGTTAAGTAAAAGACCAACCCATTCTATCTGGGGTAAAGAATAAACTTTGCCCTTTTCAGAAGACTGTATTATTTATTTTTCTATGTCACCTCCACTATATAGGTTAAAATAAAATTGATAAAACCAATAACAGCAGAAATATTGTTCTAGAATCTCTCAATTTAGAGCTGGATTTTGTCACAAAACTATAAATTTTTAAAAGATATATCAGTTTAGCTACCAGCTTAATCGAATAAAATACGTATAAATGTTTTTCTATGTGGAGCGTATTTTAAGTGAGGCATTATGTTTACATAATTGTATGTCTCAATAAAAAGTCATTTTATCAAAACTATTTAAATAAGGCTCCCTTAAAGAACCAGCGCTTTAATAATGCATGCAAATTAACGCAAAACTACTCGGACTTATCACCTAGATGGTTTTCAAAAATTATTAAGGACCCGTAGTATAAAAGTAATTTCAGACACTGGTAATATCCCTGAAACAATAATTGCATCCACATCGCTACTTACCCTTTTAAAATCAAAGAACAAAAATTTAATATCATGTGTTTACAGTATGATAAGAAAGATTAACTTTATAAGATGATATTTATTTTTAAGACCTATTAAAATGACAATTATAATATGGAACCATAACAGAGTATTCATAATATTTTAAAATACTACTAATCAGACTGTTGTCAAATGCCCTTGTGTGACTAATATACTTGGTATTTCCCTTAATAAAACCAAACATCCTGAAACCCTAGTAGCTTTGTGTCAGAAATAACTCCAACGTCATTAATTGAGGATACCCTTTCAACAGCCGAATTATTAAGAGTATAAATTGGTTTGGCGTTATTACGACTTTTAAAGAAACTAATTGATTTACATTTAGGTACGTTATTTTTTCAAAAATTACGCATATATCAAGCAATAAATCTATCGAATCCGACCGTAGCTCCACAGAACCCGGGCCTACAACACTGCAAAACTTAACATTAAGAGCATACAAAAGATATTTATATGTTTGAAGACAGGAATCACATCTATATAATATATATAAAATGCAACGTCTCTCTGTCTGTCTGTCTGTCTGTCCGTTAGTGCGCTTATCACTGGAGAACCACTTATCCGATTTACGTACTTTTTTTTTAAAACAAACATATATTCTCTGGCCAGGTTATAGGCTATATTTTATTACGATAGGTATATATATATATATATATATATATATATATATATATATATATATATAATATATATATATGTATATATATATATATATATATATATATATATATATATATATATATATATATATATATATATATAAATATAAAAAATGCAACGTATCTCTGTCTGTCTATCTGTTCATTAGTGTGCTTATCACTGGAGAACCACTTATCCGATTTACGTACTTTTTTTTTTAAAACATACATATGTTCTCTGGCTAGGTTATCTATAATCTTATATCTATAATATATATAAAATGCAACGTCTCTCTGTCTGTCTATCTGTCTCTTTGTCCGTTAGTGCGTTACGTGCTTTTTTTTTTAAACACACATATGTTCTCTGGCCAAGTTATAGAATATATTTTATTGAGTTAGGTAACATAAAGAATAAGCAGTGACGATAATAGTGAATCAAGTCGGAAAAAAGGTTACCGTTAGCGCGTTCTCTTGCAATACACTGTCTAAACCATTAAAATATGGAACAATATCATGTTGCAAAGAATATAATGTATATAAAATGCAACGTCTCTCTGTCTGTCTGTCTGTCAGTTAGTGCGCTTATCATTTGATAACCACTTATTCGATTTACGTGTTTTTATAAATGTATACATCTGTTCTATATAATTCGATATAAGATAACAGGAGATAAGGTGAGATAATGGGAGATAAGTATAAATAATGGGAGATAAGGAAAAATATGGGAGATAAGCGGAGATAAGTCTAGATAATGGGAGTTATGGTGAGATAATGAGAAGAAATATTGCGAGATAAGTCGAGATAAGCCTGGGAGATAAGGTGAGATAATGAGAGATAAGGAGAAATATTAGGAGATAAGGAGAAATAATGGAAGATGAGCAGAGATAAGCCTAGATAATGGAAAATATAGAGAGTTAATGGGAGATAAGGAAAAATAATGGGAGATAAGGGGAAATAATGGCAGATATTTTATTACGTTAGGTAACATAAGGAATAAGCAGTGACGATAGTAGTGAATCAAGTCTACGCGAGCGGAGCCGCGGGCTCGGCTAGTTATTTATAAATAACGAAAAGAGTACCATCCCCAAGTCTATACTCCTAACGTTAAAAGCACCTCACGTGAAACGACGCCATTGATAAAGGCGCACAGATGACGACCGAAAAGGTACAAATCGATCCACCGAAATTAACATACCGAAGTATAGCCTGTCCCAAAATATAAGATCCTGATTTTTGCCGTTTTGAGTGGGCAATATAAAAATTCAGAACTTTTGTTTATGATAGGTTGCAGAGATGGACTTAAGAATTTTATTCATTAATGCAAATAAATAAAATTATAAGTGTTGTTGGAAATCTTTATTTATAGATGCATGTAAAAAAAATGGATAAGAAGTAAAAATATATATGAATGGGGTTTACAAGAGGAGACAAATTGTATAAATAAAAATATATTTTAACTTAAGCCTAATTCGGTTTCACTATCACTGTCATTAGCTGAGATAATTATCAGTGGTTTTATATTATTTACATAAATATATGAAACTTCAACTTTAACAACGTGCTGAATGGAATTCTTCCAGCTTTCACAAGATATATCATTTATAACATTTTTTTTACTAATTCAACCACTGACACGCTTAAAGTAGGAGTGCCCTTATTTTTGATTTAACTTGATGCCAGATATGTTCAATTGGATTAAACACACAATAATACGGAGGAAGCCGCAAAATAATGTGTCCCATTTTCTCCATACTATCACAAACATATTTCTTTTTCAATTTATAGTCTTTCAAAACTTCCAAAAGATCACTTTTTTTATAACTAAAGTCAAAATAAATGTCATTTTCTAACATATATTCCTGTATTTCCGATTTGGTGTTGGCAGCGTTAGGAACCTTATTTAGTAGGCGACTATGGTAATTTGCATTGTCCATAACTATAACACTCTGTTCGGGAACATTTGTCAAAAGGGAATTTTGAAACCAATTTTCAAAAAGTTCTGTGGTCGTGTCATCATGATAGTCCAAACTAGAATCTTTTATGTTTTTTGCATATTATAGTAGACAATTTGAAACCCAACCCTTTTCAGATCCAGCATGCAAAATGTTTATTCATTTACATTTATTTGAAGGTGCGTTAGTCTGACATTTTGTACAGCTGTCAACCCATCCTTTTTGCACAGTGTGATGGGTATCAAACCAATTATTGGCCAATTCTCTGATCGATACTTTTTAATTTCTTGTAGATAAGTATGTCGCAAGATTTGTAATCTTGGGACTCCATTACTACTTGCCTATTGTTGATTTTTCGGAACGTGAATACCATTCATAAGAGAATTTTGTGAAGGGTTGATTGGCCACAATGTATATTGGTCCTGTCCTGCACCAGTCTTAATTTTATTTTGTCTAGTGTCGGCACCAACTGCTCTTCATACATAGAATATATTTTTCTCCTGATGACGTCTTTTTTTTTCACAATCGTCTACAAGATGCATTTGTAAATCTTCCCGTTTTTTCCTGTTCCTGAGTGATGGTTTTCCTACGATACCCTTAATCGTAGAAATTGGGGGTTTTGTTAGTTCACTGGTTTCTTGCAAAACACTTTGTTTATTCAAATTTCTTTTCACCAAACTGTCGTAAACATTTTTCACTATTTCTTTAGCGTCAACTGATAAATGTTTTCTCTTGCGTTAGCCACTATCGCAATATTCCCACGGACGCCACATAATTAAACCTTTACGTTGTAAGTTGTAAGTAAAACTAAAAATAAAAATAATAAAAGTACCTTTCGAATCTTAATGGGGACCTGTGGTCATTCGGCCTATATTATCAATTACTTTAAGAGCTCCAAACCGGGTTGCCAGGTAGTAAAATATATAGGTAAAAGTAGATCCAATGTGAGTGCAGGTGCAAGTGAGGGCGGTATACAAAGCAGGTAAAATAAAAATACGTTTATCGTAATACCTGGCAACTACGCACAAAACCATAATAGGGTCATTTATTGCCCTATTGAACAAGCAAAAAGGCGGGATTTTAATGTTGGGATTTACTTTATCAATCTTAGACAGTCTCCTCAATTGCAATCCATAATTTCGTAAAAGTATCGCTATCATCTGGAATTCGACAAGGCGATAGCATGAGTCTAACAATTTTTAATTTAATAATGGACAAAATACTATTCAGTAGATGAAGCTAACATGGTTAGCAAAACGCGCGTCGAGTGCAAAAATAAAGTGTTTGGTGTAGTGGTGATATATACTGAGTAATAGACAACTAGTAATGGACAAAATAATAAATAGTGTCGTCAATGAAGACAATAGCAGATACAAAATGGGACGAAACACTCTAAATATATTGTGCTTTGCTGATGATGCACTATTAACAGCAGAAGATGAAGATGGCTTACAGGCACTAATACATCATTTCCAAACCACAGCAGAAACTTACAACATGAGAATATTAGTGGAAAAAACAGAATTAATAATTATAGCCCTATTAGATGTAAATTAGACGTCTACAACAAAAAGCACAGAACATGCACTGCACATACCTGGGAGTATAGGTATCGAGCTCAAAAAATCTATATCAAGAAGTATTCAATCAGGAAAATAAAACACCGAGAATATCTGGTTCTTTGAGGGACTTAATACAAAAAAATACCTACATGTCTACAGACAGCAAAGTACGTATATGTAGAACCGTGGTAAGACCAGTATGCAGTAGAAACAAGATCAGGAACCTCTAAAACAAAAGCCTCATGAGAGCTACCAAAATGAAAACACTGCACACTATCAAAGGAATAACCCTGAGAGACCAGGTACGAAGCACAACTATAGGAGGAGCACTTAAGATTCAAAACATCGTCCGTTTCATCAGATCAAGACGATAATATTGGAGGGATCACGTAGGTAATAGCTGGCCAAGATGAGCAAAGGATGAAAAATCAGTAACAAGAAGACCTTCCGACCACCAAAAAGATGGCATGAAAGCTAGACATCTACGTTACAAGAGGCTTAAAAATATACGAACCAAGATCTTGTCTTATAGAAAGAAGATGAAGAAGAAGATTTCATAAAACCTGCGCCAACGAGGATTCATCGTACTACATTTATAGTCACTGCATCTAACGTGCCAAGTCTACATGGGCATTACGACTGGATATTACTGTAGTTTCTTTTAAAAAATGTTACATCTAGTCATTGTTTTTAATGCTTATATCAAAAAACCTGTTTCTATCTATTTTACCATTTATTAGGACATATTACCAGATTTCCTACTATTCAAACTATAAATGTTTAATTTATGTGTCTTTAGCATAATAAACTCATATAACATTTTTATCTCACTATGTTTCAACTAATGCTTAAGTAAAATGTATTTTCTTTTTTGAAACAGTAACATTAAATACGTTAAAACAACGCAATAAGATTTATATGCTTTTTTCTTGCATTATAAATTTTAAATTTCGCGTAAATTATAGTCTTACTGGAAAATAAATTAAACAAGGACACATTTAAACCATATCGTGTTATTTTCTATTTATTTCTACACATGACTTATTTCTCTTACGTGTCAAAATAATTTTGTCATGCTAACATGTACGTGCAACTTCTATAAATTCCAAATAATAAATTGTTTCCTTTATTTTAAAAAAAAACACCTTATGGTGGTAATTTAATTATTGGGTTCTAGTTTTATACACGCTTCTTAACATGTCGTACAAGAAGTATATACAGATCTTGCCAATTATTAATGTCTTTGTATCTATTAAACGATACTCTGATAGAAAAGTGAATACTTTCATAGAAAATTCGTGGTGCCGCTGTAGCATGCAGTCTACGAAAAAATTTGAAATCTAACCTGCTAAAACATTGCTATACAATAATAACACAAGTATACAAAAAAAAATTCTCTGACTTTTAAGTGAGACACATGTTTTCTTAAATATTTTTTTTTTGCTGAAACCAAAAAAAATCATAAAAAAAGATATTCACCGTGGAGTTTTTTCAGAAAACACGCTTAAAGTTGCCAGAAAACTATTAAATTGGAAAAAATGCATTTTAATAAATAATGTAATATAACTGTTATTTCGGACATCTTTAAATGTTCTGAATCTACATTTATCGTAAAAACTTGAAAATATTGGGTTTTTAATGTTCATGTTTAACAAGAAACACGCATACACTCCTTTTAATCAAGCTACGTAGCAAAATGCTGTTTAAAATAAATATATGCAACCGCTAAACATTCGGTCATTTGAGAACAAATTGAAAAGACCAAAAAAGAAAAGAAAAAGTTATCCCCAATAAATAAAAAATTTCTAATAAAAAATTGTATAATGATTTTAAATTTCTAAATGAAATGAAACGAATTACTTTATTTGTCACTTATTTTTCTATTTATCTGCTACTGCAGTTTCGTAGGTTTTCTACATTTTCAAGCGTGATACTACAAACTAAGGTGGTTTATTTCTGATTTATAACAAATTTCCAGGAACAATTTGGAATTACGTATCATTAAATTAATATATTACAGAGGGTAAAATCTCATTATGGTTTCAAATTTGAAGAAATATTCTTCAATATTTTCTTAAAACTTTTTATAAAAATTTTCTTCTTTAAAGATATATAACTTTTAAAATACGCCAAACAGGGTTGAATTCTGAACATCAGTTTTTGATTATTTAATAGGATTGTATCTTTATATTTATTGTGCTTGTAGATCTCTATCTCTTTAATTGTCTTCCTTTTTGTGCTTATGTAATATTTGTAGATTATTGTGTCCGGAAAAATATGATTTGTTTGATGGAAGTGGTTAGAAAGTTGGAGTTTTCTTTGTTTAGTCTGAAAGATATTTGGTGTTCTTTAAATCTAGTATCGAAATTTCTCCCTGTTTGGCATATATAACAGCTATTACATTCATTACATGACAGTTTATAGACGACATATTGGTCTGTTTTAAAGGAGACGACGAATCCCTCCAATTCACCCTAAATTCCTTGAATAAAATACATCCGAGTATAAAATTCACATAAGAAACAGAAATGAATAATAAAATAACTTCCTAGACCTCTTCATCACCAAAGATAACAATAAGCTCTCATTCGATATTTTTGGAAAGCCCACTTTTACAGAGACCACTGTTCCCAATAATTCATACCACCCCAAGTCACATAAACTCGCAGCCTATAGATCAGTGCATTCTCCATCCCTTTAAATAAACAAAATTTAGAGAATGAATTAAATATAATCAAGAATATTGCCCACAATAACGGATTTCAGAAAAAAACCATAGATAACCTAATTAAAAATAAACAATAACAACTAAATTTAAGACATATTTATCCACACGTTAAAAACGATGACAAACAAACTTTTTCCTCATTGACATATTTCGGATCAATCTCTAATAAAATTGCATGCATACTCGCAAAAGACAACATAAATATCGCTTTTAAATCACCCCAAAAACTTTACCCCCTCTTTTTGAATGTAAAAGACAAAACCCATAAATACAAAGGCTCTGGGATTTATAAAGTATCATGTAATGAATATAATAGTTGTTATATAGGCCAAACAGAGAGAAATTTCGATACTAGATTTAAAGAACACCAAACATCTTTTAGATTAAACAAAGAAAACTCCAACTTTGCTCCACTTCCATCAAACAGATCATATTTCTCCAGACATAAATAATACACACAAATATTACATAAAGCACAAAAAGGAAGAAAATTAAATATTTTAGAAGCTATAGAGATCTACATGCACAATAAAAATAAAGATACAATCCTATTAAATAATCAAACAGATATTCAGAATTCATCCCTGTTCGGCGTATTTTAAAAGTTTTTTAGATACATCTTTAAAGAAGGAATTTGTGTAAAAAGTTTTAAGAAAATATTGAAAAGTATATCTTCAAATTTGAAACAATAATGTCGCTTAACCCTCTGTCAGTCATTGTAATTTAATGATAGGTAATTCCAAACTGTACCTGGACATTTGTTATAAATCACAAATAAACAACCTTAGTTTGTAGTATCACGCTTGAAAATGTAAAAAACCTAGGAAACTGCAGTAGCAGATAAATAAACAAATAAGTGACAAATAACAAAGTAACTTGTTTCATTTCATTCCGAAATTCTAATCAAAAAACGAAAATAAAAAGAAAATTAAAAGCAGAATCTATATACGAAAGATTTAATTTTAATATTACGTAAAACAGTTAAAATAAATATTAAATAAATCACTCACACACCAACTCACACATTCACTCATTCGTATATCATGATACTCAATCACTTACTTACTAATACACTAACTCACTCCCTCGCTCGGTCACTCACTTACTCACTTCTCTACTCACTCGCTCACTCACTCACTCGCTCGCTCACTCACTCACTCGCTCGCTCATCCACTCATTACCTCACTCACCCATTCACATTTCCCCATATTCACTCAATCAATCAATCTATCCACAAAAATGAGTTCTAAAACTGTCAAGGGATATACATTAGACTGCATTTTGCAACCTTTCGTTACTAAATAGTAAACAGATATTTTTTTTCAACACTAAACACTTTCCTCATGTTTTGATATCAAATTCGAATTTGAAACTTAAAAAACTACTAGAAATGATAATTTTGTTCGAAACAAAAATCTTGTTTAGCTGTTGCATTTATTTACTTAAAAAGGCAGTTTACCAACCACATAGCACCCTTGTAGGTATTAAAAGTGAGTTTTTCGTTGAAACTGAACATAAAACTTTATTTTTTTTGCTATCAAGTCAGGATTAAGAAGTTCAAAAAACACTGAAAATAATAGTTTTGTTCAATATTAGTCAAAATTATTTTTTAATTTAGCGGTTGCACATATTTATTTTAATCAGCATTTTGCTATTTAGCTTGGTTAAATGTGGTGTATGCGTGTTTTTTCGTTAAACATGAACACTAAAACCTAATATTTTTTAAGTTTTTTATGATAAACGTAGATTCAGAACATTTAAAGATGTCTGAAATAATAGTTTCACTCCATAATTTTAATAATTATACTGTTTTACATTATTTATTAAAATATATTTTTTTTCAATTTAATAGTTTTCTGGCAACTTTCAGCGTATTTTCTGATTTTTTGGATTTCGCATAAAAAATACTTAAAAAAACACTTCTCACTTAAAAGACAGAGAATTTTTTTGTATACCTGCGTTATTTGAAAATCGTAGAGATTGACAAGATGCTGCTATTATCTTTACAGATGAAAATGCTGACGTCACTAATATTTTGCAATTGTGCTACTAAAACTCAAGAAAATATAAATAATTTTCGATACCAATCGTTTATCAAAGCTACAAGTAAAAATAGCTGTGTCAACTTGGCTTCATTGATACCTACACTCGATGCTAGTTTAGAGCATATAAAAATATTACATATTTGCAAGTACAGTTGTGGATGGGACATGATAAGTTGTATGAAGAATGGGGATGGAAAAAGAAAGATAATTCACTAGTACACACAATGCAAAATTTATTGAAAATACACTTTAAGTGTCTTTTCTAAAAAAATTTCACAGTGGACACAGTCTTTTTTTTATGATTTTTTTGGAATCGATATAAAAAAATACTTATCTCACTTAAAAGTATGTATACCCGTGTAATTGATAAGACGAACAATTTAATAATGATTTTATTTCGAATATATTTACAACTAATATCTATAAACAAAGGCAATATCCTTTAAGAAACTGACAAATTGGTCGTCTTCATTCTTCCTTAATATCTTTGAGGATAAATGGTCCAGATGTGATTGAAAATGATTTAATGGTACTCCCATCATTTTCTTTAATATGTAAATTTTGGCATCTAGCTACAACCGTTCAATACCTTGTATATGCGCTCCTGTAAGCGGACCAACATAGTTTTGCTGGTGATTAACGATTTGATGGTCGAAGCCTCGTCTGCTAAGATTCCTATCCATCTATTCGTCTACCATGGTTTCGATTGTTTTGCACCGGTACATCGCTATCTTCAGATTCAGGTTGTTGATCACCTTGTAAGAGCCTTCCCCTGTTATATTTTAGGCGACTCGTGCTTCATCAATTTGTATAGGATCGTTGTTGCTGCCGATTAATTGACTGACACAATTGAACGGTACAAGTTATCCCGATCACTTATAGTATGTGACGACCTTCCAGTCAGTGTTTCACATGTTGTACTCGGAATATCGTGCGCATAAACACCAATTGCAAAATATGATATAAGCTTAAATTACAATGTGAGCTGCCGTTGAAGTCCGTATAATGGAAGAATTCATTTCAGCTTCTAAACGATTTTGTTGTTAGGCGGCCTTTTTTAGGACAATGTAAGACTGGACGAAAGGTTCCTCCACGATCACGCTTTCCACACCACACCTATCATGGCTGTTATTTTCGTCATTTTGCATAAGTAGATTATGCGTTTGCAAAAAAGTCACAGCTGCATCTTCGTTCAAAGTGATATTAATATAAAAATCTCGCCAAAGTATGGTTTCTTTTAAAATATACGTATTAACAACTTGTCATTGTCATTAATAATGAAACTTAACCCATTATTTTATTGCTTTGCTTAGAAATGTATTTATTGGAGGTAGGCTGCACAAAACAATTAAGATTTGCACAATACAGTGGCACAAAATTCGTTATTGTAAGAAACTGTGATCTTCATTCTACTATATTTAAATATGGCTTCAGGAACTTTAGCAGTACCGTAAAAATGTTTTCAGTATTATTCTACTTTGGTAGTATACGAAGTTACATTACTACAATATCAGTCAATACAATATGTCACGTTCTCCTGCTGTTTGAAGTTTCTTTATTAAAATTCTATGACTTTTGTCGGGCAACACTGAAATGAAACCTACGATTCTTAAAGAATTCTTATGCTCTAAATGCCTCAGAGAGATGAACTGATGTACTCATTTCTGAAACAATGAAATTATCACTAACCAAAACTATTGAAAACCGTTTTTTTACCTACAAGCAAAAATCTCTAAACATGAAAGAAAGAGTCGAAAATTACACGAGCTAAAACCTTAGTGGAACATGATCAGGAACATTGCCACGAATTTAATTTTAAAAGGCAAAACAAAAAAATCAGTCAAAATGGCTTATGGATAATATGATTTAAATATTTGACAGATTTGACACCGTTAACACTAGAAAACATATATAGAGTTTAAACTGATCATATTCTCACCTTTATAAAATCATTTGGAAGAAACAAGGAAAAGAAAATGGTTACGGTTGTAATTTATGTAGATTTTGAGAAGAGTTCGTAAACTAAAATGAAGACAAACAAAACTCTCCAAAAGACACATTTCACTATTTTATACAATATTGTGCTTTAAATTTGCAGAACTTTCAGGTTCATGCACCACACTACAAAAATCCATGCAATTACTATTTTTCTATGAAATTGCAATAACACTCCCTTAATAATAGCGGGGGGGAGGTATAACCCTGTAATAAAGAGATTGTCTTGCACTGGAACCCTAAACGCTTGTAACCGTTCCAATTTAGTAAACTAAAAATCGATGACCGGGAAACATATGTTTTTCACAAAAAAATAATTCTGTTTTAGAAATCTACAAATTACACAGTTTTCAAAAATCGATGATGGAGGGTGAAAGTTCATGACATAAAGAAACTCTTACTTATAGTGAAACGTATATATAATTTAAAACTGACAATTCATCTAAAAATCGGTAACGGTAAGGGGTTAATATTTTTTACAAAAGAGAATCCCCAATAAAAAAGTACCGTTTCTCAGGGAGTCTTTATCCCTAGTCCTTCTTGGCTACGCCATAGATTGGTCAATGTATTTGCCAACTATGCCATAAGAAGCTTAGAAATTTCTTTTGTATGAAGGGAGAAAAATGAAAAAATGTAGTAAAAAGTGCCAGTTTTTGTATGATGTCATTTTCAATGCTGGGTAGAGTACTTAAAATGTACCTAACCTATCAGTTATTATTTCATAATTTATTTTAACCATTTCAGTAATAAAATTGCCGGCGTTAGTAAATTTCACACCAAGACTACCTGCGCCCTTAATACAACAGGTAAATTCCACACTAACCTTATAAGGGTGCTTAAATCTTACAGGTAATTTCCACACCAAGCAAATATATTTATGCTTTATTCATCTAAATAAAATTGGACGGATTTCTTTTAAATCAGTTTTTTATTGAAAATTTTAGATATTTGCAAAAATATAGGTTTTTATTTCATGGTAGAATAATATTGATAAAACATGAAATTTTTGCTAAATACATAAAATACAATTGGACAAATTTCCTTACATATACTAGATAATGCTACAAACCTATACATATCTATTTATATATATTTACAGAACAGGTTGAGAAAAATAGGAGACACATTTTAAAAAATGGAAACGATTAATATTTCCTAATTGTCTTTGTTCATAAAGATTTTTTTAATGTTTTAATTTTTGATTATTATGATTATTACTTATTTTAGACTCGTCGACACTTTGTATTTTTATATATACGATAATCTGAAATTCTTTCAGCCTATCGATAAAAGTATACAGAGACGGATGTGTAGAATAAAAAGAATTATTTAGATGAGAATGGAAGGACTCACAACAGTTAGTCATTCGAGTTAAAGATGGACTCGATTCCGCCCATATTTCAACTGGAAAATCGGCTCCTTCCTCTATATACGTTTCTAGTAGGTAACAAAATTTATTTAAACGTTCATCCTCAGGTTTTATAGAATACAAATCGTATGCAAAACTGTCACCTAATTCTTCGGGTGCTAAATAGGACAAGCCGAAACAATACTTTAACCAACGACCAATTTCAGAATTTTTGTCGCAATATTCTTTAGCTAGACCTAGATTCTGTATCTTGCGAAACCAAGATTGGTGTAAATGAAATCTACATCCTAACACTCTAGCATTTGGACAAACTTCAGATACTGCCTTATGAATAGATTTTTCGAAGTCAATAGTAATTTTCTGTGGATTGAAATACAGTGTATCTGTTGAATAAATCTTATATTTTAATAATGTGAAGAGGTTTTTTGTATGTTTCAGCTCTCTTATCACGCAATAAGCAAAATAATAGTGGAATGTAATGACCGTTTGTAAAACCATGCACTATAAATAACTGTGTAAAATATTTAGTGCAGTATGAAAAGGTGCCGTCCATATATATATTGGATATTTTACACAACATATTGACATTTGTAGTGCAAGAAAAAACAATAATGCCACTTTCGAGTTCATTGATATATAGAAAATTCTCACCCTTGCTAGTTTTGATTTCAAATGTCTCTAAATCTATGTGCACCTCCTCAGCACTTCTTGGATTACGTCCTGCCAATTTTCGTCTATGGTTATAAATGTTTTTTCTAATATATTCGACATCTTTTTCTGATACTGTTTCAGGCAGCGTGTTTTGTAGTTCTTGTCGGATTATTTTAGATGGTCTTTCACTCATATGCTCTTCGGCTTTTCTTTTGCAATAATTAACTAATTATTTGCCGATTCAGCTTCTTGGTGTCGGCTTCGTGTGTATGGAGTCCTTCACTTCTGGTAACTAAATTCTCGGGCTCAACAGTAAAGACTTTTGATTTGCAATCTTTTTTTGAACATTTCCAACATGTTTCTCCACATTTTAGCACCTTTTGTCGAAATTAAGTGTAGTAATTCACACATAACATGTCCTTTCCTCGATTACTTTTTATTAACTTTGCTTCCATATTAGTAACACTTCAAAAAATATACGCACAACCAAGTAATGATCACAAATTAATAATATGTACTAAATTGATATGTAGAAGGGTTTAAAAATGATTTAATTGAACAGGCCGGTGCTTACCACCACCCATTTATCAGCCCTCATCCTCTACCTGAAAGTCCTAGTTGTGGAATTTACTTCTGCAATTACAATCCCTTAAATATGTCTAGGTCATAAACGGATTAGTGGTGTGGAAATTACCTGCGTCCAAAATTGCTTATTTTACAATATTATAAATGAACCTCCAAAAGTCGTATGAAAATCTACCTTTCTGTTCAGGCGTACGAATATTTTGAATAAATAAATGAATTTGAAGCGTTTGTGAAAAGACTCACGTATGTGAAATAATTAATATTTTGAAGACAACCTAAATTCATGGTAATTGATATTAATGATATTTAATTATTTAAGTTCAGTTCAGTGAACTTAGTAGACCGAACTGGAATTATTTAATGATTATTTCCTTCTTATTCTTTTTGCTAGTTAAAATTTTGAAGTGGAGTTTCAGGATACTTTCTTTCAGACAGGTTTGATTAAAAAATAAGGGATTTAACAACGTTTCTAAGTTCGTCAGAATATTAAACTTTATAAGTTTCTATGTATATTTGCGAAATCTGAAATTATTTCCAGTTCGCGGACTTTGGAAATAAGTTAGCATTTCCAGGCAGCTAATTGAATTTTATGGGAGTTATTAATAAGTTAGGTAATATGAACTTTGTCGGATTTATAGAGCTTGAACTTTAGAATTAAGGTTATTCGCGATATAATAAGATGTTCTTGTTTTCTCTGATTTATTTTTTAAATTTCGTAACTGACTGAACAAGGTTTTTTTATAATGTAATAAATTCAAATAGGCAGTTTTCTTTTAGATAATAAAAATGTACAAAGTGGTCGCGGCTGTCCTACACATTTATATAAATGTAGGTCAAAACTATGTTTTTATCGTTCTTATTAGGATGTGTCAGACAGTTCACTTAACAAGATCCGCAAGCTTACGGAGTAGTGACTGCATCACTTATAAGAATCCGTCTCAATAAGGATGAATCGTCTGCCACACTATTCTTGGCTAAGGATACAGCATGATCTAAACCAGGGGTCGGCAACCTTTTAACTAAGGGGTGCCAGTTTTCATCCATACAACATTTTGTGTGCCGACATAGGTACTTACTACAACTAAAATTAACAAAAATTAACTTAAAATATTGCTTTTAGAAGGTTTAATTACAAAAAAAATTTTAACATTTAACAAATAATTTTATTATACTAGTCCTAGGACCTAGTGTGAACCCTGTGCTTGAAGTTCTTTAGAGAGTTTTCTTATATCCGGTTCATGTCTGGTTATTTTCAGTGTCACACATGCTTCCGACTTGTCTGTTGTCAGCCTGCTTCGGTACAGGTTTAAAATCACTCTCATATGGGAAAAAAGTTGTTCACAGATATAGGATGATCCGAAAGCTGTAAGCATGGCAAACGCTACTTTCTTAAGACTAATAAATTTCTCTGGTAAACTCATCCAACAACTGAGTACCTCGTTTGAATGGTTCTGGCAGTCACCTTCTAATACCCTGCTTAATTCTACAAATTTCGTGTTCCATAACTCGGAGCTTTTAAATTCAATGTATTGAAGATCAAAATTATTAATGTCCATCCATGAGAAAAGAGATATGTCAAAGCAACTGCTGGAAAAATTCATTAAATCTGGTTTAATTAAAAAAGCGAACATAGGACCATGTTTATCAAAATCCTGACCTCTCTCGATAAACTCCTCTTTTAAATTAGTCATATATTTAAGAATTTCGTCTATTAGTGCACCATTGTCGACACTGGATATATAAGTTTTTAAATTTGGAAAATATTTATATGTGTTTGTAGTAATATCGCTGATAAATAAATCTATTTTTAATTTGAATGATTTCCAGGATTCGTATAAATCCAGAACTGTTTTGCCTGAACCTTGTAACTTTAAGTTGAGTTCACTGAGATGGTTTGTAATATCAGTAAGAAACATTAACATACAGATTTAGTTCTTATCTTCTAGTTCAGGATAAGCATCCACTTGATTTTTTTCCAACAAGAACGATTTAATTTCACCAGATATTGCACAAATCTAGAGAGCACTTTACCACGGTTGAGCCAGCGCACATTATTGTGCAATGGTGTATCTGAATATGCACTTTCTAATTCCTGCAGAAACGCCTTAAATTGTCTATGGATCAGTGAAGAACGACCGACAATGTAGTTAACTATTTTAACCACCCTATCCATCACGGATTTTAAACTTCCAACGGGATTTTAGCGCACAAACTCTCTTGGTGAATTATGCAATGAAAATTCAAAACTGATCGATCCATGCGTTCAATAAGAAGAGAAACAAATCCTTTATGTCTCCCAATCGTAGCAGGAGCGCCATCTGTCGTTACACAAAAAATTTTATTTAAATCAACGTTCCGCTTTTCAAAATGTTTAACAAATTCTGAAAATATATCTTCTCCTCTTGTAGTTCCCTGCAATGGGAGCAGACAAATCAGCTCTTCATACACACTGCCATTATCGAAGTATCGCGCAACGATTGCCAGACGGCCAATGTCATTAATATCGACACTTTCATCCAAAGTTACACTAAATACAAAACTCCGTTTGATAGAGTCTCTCTGCTGTTTTTGGACATTTTGTGTCATTTCGATAATTCGTCTCTCGATGGTCCGCGCTGATGCCGGTATATCCCTAATCCTGGCCAATATTGTATCCGTATTGGGCAAGTCGTCGAATAAAATCTCGCCAGTACTCTAAAACGTTTGCTTCATAAATTCTCCGTCAGTGAACGGCCTACCCTTTTGTGCCAACGATTGTGCAATTTTGAAACTGCGTTCAGTTACCTTTCCTTGGAAAACTTTGCTAAAGAATGTTGACTGTTTCTCGTATTGTTTACTTGCTCTTTGTATTGCCTCCCTTTTATCAGCGTTATCTTTAAATGACTATTCATGTTTTATCTGAAAATGTCGTTGAACACTAGATGTCCGGAAAACTACGCTTTCCCGACATAGGACCGTAATCTGTTGTCCATGAAATCTGAAATGATCGAAGGTCTACCTTCTGTTTCTTCGCGGCCATAACGCAACGTAATTTTAATTTTTAAACTTTTCGACGACTTTTGACTGGAACGGATGTTACTTCTATACTAATTGATCCAAACGTGTAGCCGCTTGCTATATATAGAAAAATAATGTTGGCAATGGCAATCAAAGGGCCGCCTAGAAGTTAAATCTAACAGAAACTAAAATTCGGCAATATACGAGTAAAAAGAGGTGCGGCGCGCGTCGGAACGACTGAAGTCAAGTCAAACAAAAACCGCCTTACAGCGGCTCTTTTGATCTGAATTGAGGACGTTTATTTGTGTTTTTGCCTAGGCTTATATTTTGAGGCTTGCCGTCTTTAATACTTGCCGAAATTAAAGCCAAACCAATGCATTCAGTAAAATTATAAATTACAAAATATATATTTTGTAGTTTTTGGTAATAATACCTAGTGACCTATATAATATATATCGTTTTTGTTTGTATCGTTAAAGTAATACTGTCTTCGATTATTTACTTAATTTCGAAACATGACACAGATTACAGAATTAATGTGTAAACTTTGAATAGGTACGCATACCATTCAAAATTGCCTGGCGTGCCAGAGATGGCACGCATGCCATAGGTTGCCGACCCCTGATCCAAACTTTTCAGCATGAAAATTAGCATGAAAATATATAATAATTTAACGTATTGTATTGTAGAACGTTTCCGAAGTAGCTTCAAGCCATCAATAAAAAACTATTGTCTGCGCCTCAAGAAACGATGTTTCAGCTATTTTCAACTCATTGCATGAAACTTAGATTTCGATATTTGAATAAAATAGGGCTCTAAACCATGGCTAGTTTTAAAAAACGGTCCCAATCAACTTTCCAGAAGACGAGTGAGACTTCCCCTCCTTTAAAAGCAGATTGCTCTTATACAGCTACCCCTACATCATAAAAGCATCTAAACTCCCGCGAAGAAGAACTCTGTTAATTAATTACTGTTTCTTTTTTTTCGACACTTTCTACTTTGGTAGAAAGAGTTTAGAAATTCATCATACACAAACGGAACTGTAGTTTCCGATACTACAGCTTTTTTATTAATTACTTCGTCGATCTGATAGCAGCAAATTATCCACAAACTTGTTGATATCCTCAGTTCGTATTTCAACCGGTCTTGCTCATCTCGTGCGATGAATTGATTCTCTGCCCCATCGAAATCGTTTCTGTCAAAATTATTCTTGAAGGTGGGCGGTCATTACCGTACACTTGAAACAGTGTGTCTCATTTTCTATGCAACCTATCAGAAACAAAACGTCAGAATTTTTATATTGCCCACTTAAAACGGCAAAAACCCGGATCTTATGTTTTAGGACAGGCTATACCCAGATATAAAAAAAAATTTGAATAACTCAAATTTCAATATGAGTATTAAAATTTACTTTTCTATTTTTACAACTGTAAAAAAATCGTTTTGCTTGATGGTCGCAGATGTTTCGCCAACGTCTATGAGAAAACATCGGAACGGTTAGATCTGCTAAGTTTTTGCATAATTTATCTAAAATATTAAGCAGAATATATTATTTAACTATTCTTCAGGAGTTTTTATTTAGTTCACAAATTTGAGCAACCTATCCGAACAGTAATTAAAGAGAAGACTGTCTAATTTATCTGTCTTATCTCATTATCATATTTTTAAAGCAAATTTACAATGGAAAAGGATATGTATTTCAATTCTTTATCAGAATGATTTGTTAAGTAACTATAAATTATTGTACGACAGTATCTGCTTTCAAACATTTAGTGGAAAAATATTTAAAATTATTGTTTAAAATGGCAACATGAAGGGTATTTATGACTGTATTTATTATAATGCCACGATTGTTTCTAGAAACCGATAGTTATCGTATAGTCTGTAATTATTTCATAAATACTTGAGACATATTAGAATTTATATAACAGTTAATAAAAAAGAGCCCATTAAAGTAGCAAATGCTGCAGCATTATTAACAATCCATCAAATTCTACAAAAATCGCGCAATTGTTCATTTGAGATCATCTTTAATAGAGACTCGTACTATGTATTTACATACATGGAAAATACAATTTATCATTATGCGTAAGCAGAAAATATGATTTTCTCGAATTTTAGTTCTTTGGTAGTTTTACATTTTTTTTAATCCTAAAACCAAACCGACGCGCAACTTAATTCTAGGAACGCAAAAAATCATTGAGTACATTGGATGAAAGAGAATATGTTCGTAACCCTAAATCATCTCTCTAAATATGTTCAAACGCATATTTGTACCATTTATTGTGAACGTTTTCAGCCTTCTGTCCACTTCGACACAATTGGTCAACACGATCGAGGTTAAGTTACTGTTATTCCAAGATAGAATTTCTTCCAGGTTTTTATTAAATTGAACGATTTCCTTTTGCCTGCAGACACTTGCATGAGTAGCCAATCTTCGTGCATTTAAAGTGAATGAAGAAATAAATGTACTGTCCTCTGCTAAGCTGTTGATTGGATTCTTGGTCCTTTTCAGCAGATCGTTAATGTAAATGAGACAAAGAGTAGGATATAGTATGGAGCCCTGGGACACACCGGCGTTGCTAGTGAAGGTATTAGAAAGAAATCCGTCGACGGCCATTCGTAAAGAACGCCCTGTGAGGAAACATGAGAGCCATAAATAGAACTTTTCAGACATACCGTAAGAGCGTAGCTTCGCCAACAATTCGTATACCCAACACGGTCTAATGCCTTGAATATAACAAATGCAACTGCTCGAGATTGTCCAGAGTGTTCAGTTGCGTTGTTCTAAACGTATGTTACGTAAGTTAAAAGATCATCTGTATTGATGGTCGCTAATAATATTGAATCTATCTAAATATTTTACATGATGCTGATTGATAGCCTTTTCCAGAACGTTCGATATTATTGCAATAAAATTTGGATAATTGTTAATTATAAATATAATGAAAAGAAAAGATATGTATCAGTTTAGAGCACTAAGACCGTTTAGTAAGTGTTATGCTCTTTCATCAAAAGTAAGGGCCTCCAAAATGATGGACTACCTGGGCGTGCCATCTATGAATTACCAAACTAGGACAAATATGTTTCGTTCCATAACATAGCTCATCAGGCAGCCTAGGTGAAGAGGGAAATCGCGAGCATCTAGTATCATCAGTAGAGATTTAGGAAGCATACACACAAAAAGCCAGTAGCCAGCAAATATTAGCACCATCCGGTGTGAAAACGCCACAACTTTCGTTTCAATTGCAAAACATCGGGAAATGAGATTTAGTATAATATATTTCACGATCTAAGAAAGTGACTTGGCTACCTATACCCATTCAAAATTCAACAAGATTCGAAAGTGATTAATTTATGGCTGTTTAATGACAAGGCATCGTGTAGGACCGCACTATACCTGATTGTATAATTGTTGGGTTTAAAATTTGAATTTTAATGTTTTATGTACTGAATAATACACAATATAGTAATTACACAAGTATATTAAAACATTGTACAGTGTCCTCGCGTACATTTGTTACAATTTTAGTTATTAATTAATATCTAGTTCAATTTCGCTATCGCTACTATCTTGCAAATTAATAATAAGTTTTTTTACAGGTTCTACACTATTTATATTTATGTACATACATCTATATGAGTTTTCAATTTTTTGACGTGTTGAATACAGTTTCTCCAGTTTTCAACGGTTACATTTTTGACTTCTGTCTTTATCAACTCAATCACACTACTGTTTAAAGTGGGTGTATTATTGTGAGCACTATATTAGACTTTATTTTATGCCATATCAACTCGATCGCATTAAAGAAGTAATAATATGGTGGAAGCCGAATTATTTCGTGTCCTGCTTCCTTTGCAATTTTATCACAAACATATTCCTTTGAAAAATTGTAACTTTTTAAAACTTCTAACAATTTTTTGGATGGTTGTAGCTTCTACTTGATGGAAATTCATTATAAATATATAATAAAAGACTGTTTTTAGTCAATTTCCACTGGTTTATTTAAATTGCGATGACGCGTTTCGCTGTCGATGCAGCTTCTTCAGATCTACATTTTACACTGTCAAGTAAGGTTTAATGTTCACAATTTTATATAATTTCTTAATTACAATATTACACCTAATTAAATTACATTGATAGTATTGGAAAAACCACACAGATCTGAAGTTAGGAGAATAAATTCAATAATGGTGAATTGCTTAAATCTACCTGCTCATTGAATAAAGTACCTGTAGTCTTTAGTCGGTTTATTTGCATTGTCTCTAAAAGGTTTAGTTTTAAACCTTTTTGTTGGGTGTGTAAAATTTTGAAATTCTTGTTAAATGTGTGATTTTCTGTTAAAAGATGATTAGCATATTTTGAATTAGATTTTCTATGGATGAAACGTTTTTCGTGTTCTGTAATTCTTTGTCTAAATGTACGTCCAGTTTGTCCTATGTATGTTTTAGGACATGACCCACATGTTAATTGATATACCCCTGATTCATTGTCTTTATTGATTTGTGGTTTGTAGTTTTTAAGATATTTCCCTATAGTATTGTTAGTTTTGTAAGCTATGTTGATATTTTTTTGCTTTAAAAATTTCCCCAGTTTTTTCCGTTGGTTTGCCGAAATAGGTTAAGCATTTAAAAGTGGTATTTTTGTCCTTAAAACGTGGGTATATTTCTGAGATTGCCTTGTTTCTAAGTTTTTTTCCTTACTATACTATTGATTAAAGTAACCGAATAACCGTTGTTAACGGCTACTTGTTTT
This sequence comes from Pachyrhynchus sulphureomaculatus, assembly GCA_019049505.1. Taxonomy (NCBI): domain Eukaryota; kingdom Metazoa; phylum Arthropoda; class Insecta; order Coleoptera; family Curculionidae; genus Pachyrhynchus; species Pachyrhynchus sulphureomaculatus. Next base: position 203,863,728 of record CM032449.1, read on the forward strand.
ATGTAGTTTAATTCTTTAGTAAAATTTTTCTCTGAAAAAAAAAATTACTAAAGAATTAAACTACATAAAACAAGTAGCCGTTAACAACGGTTATTCGGTTATTTTAATCAATAGTATAGTTAGGGAAAAACTTAGAAACAAGGCAATCTCAGAAATATATCGACGTTTTAAGGACAAAAATACCACTTTTAAATGCTTAACCTATTTCGGCAAACCAACGGAAAAACTGTGGAAATTTTTAAATCAAAAAAATATCAACATAGCTTACAAGACTAACAATACTATAGGGAAATATCTTAAAAACTACAAACCACAAATCAATAAAGACAATAAATCAGGGGTTTATCAATTAACATGTGGGTAATGTCCTAAAACATACATAGGACAAACTGGACGTATATTTAGACAAAGAATTACAGAACACGAAAAAAGTTTCATCCATAGAAAATCTAATTCAACATATGCTAATCATCTTTTAACAGAAAATCACACATTTAACAAGAATTTCAAAATTTTACACACCCAATAAAAAGGTTTAAAACTAAACCTTTTAGAGACAATGCAAATAAATCGATTAAGGACTACAAGTACTTTACTCAACGCCCAGGTAGATTTAAGCAATTCACCATTTTTTAATTTATTCTCCTAACTCCAAATCTGTGTGGCTTTTCCAATACTATCAATGTAATTTAATTAGGCGTAATATTATAATTAAGAAATTATATAAAATTGTGAACATTAAACCTAACTTGACAGTGTAAAATGTAGATCTGAAGAAGCTGCATCCACAGCGAAACGCGTCATCGCGTCTTTTATTATATACTTATAACAATTGTTTAACTGTATAACTTTCATGGAAATACATATATGTCACGTTCGCACACAAAGGCTTGTATTTCCCTTTTTCTACTCGTGGAACTTGGTACCTTATTCATTTGACGACTGTCATAGGATGCATTATCCATCACAATACAGCTATTCGGTGGTATATTCCGCATTAATTTATTTTGAAGCCAATATTCAAAAACCTCAGCGGTTGTACCATAATGATAATCCAAGCTGGAATCTGAAATATTCTTGGCTGCTAGAAATAGACATTTTGTTATCCAGCTTTCTTCTGATTCCGCATGTAAAATAGTTAGTCTTTTACCTTTATTTGATGGAGCTTTGGTGTGGCATTTTTTGGATTTATCAATCCATCCTTTACTGGATGTGTCGTGGGTGTCATACTAAGTCTCATCTAGCTAGATTATCGTTCGATTTTCCGATCTAGCTGTATTTATTTTTTCAAGATATTCCATTCTGAGTTGTTGTAAGCGCCATGATTCCATTATAACTTACTTTTTGTCTATTTTTCTGAACAAAAACCCCAAACGACGTAGAATACGCCATAAAGTTGTAGTGGAACATTTTATGTCACAACTATCCTCGGACAGTCTCCGTGAAAGTGACAATAACGTAGGAACTTTTTGTTCTGCATATATTTCATAAATTTTGCAGCAGATTAAGTCTTCTTGACAGAAATCAATACATTTCGACACACCTTTTTCTTTTTGTGTTTTTTTAGGCGATATCGAATTATTTACAATTTTACAAACTGTACTTTCAGGGATGCTTGTTAAAGCTGATGTCTCCATCAATGAAAAGTACTTTTCGTGGCCTCGCTCCACTAACTTTAAATAAACACTTTTAACTATCACTTTTGCCTCAACGGGCAGACATTTGCGACTTTTGATGGAAAGGGCTTCGGACATTTTAAGACACTATTGAACTTTATAATACACACTATTTCAGTATAATACTGCAGATAAAATGAAGAGTATTCTTTATATTTATAAACACGAAGTAGCCAATAAAATGTTAGATTGAAAAGGAGGTATATATATATATATATATATATATATATATATATATATATATATATATATATATATATATATATACAGTCCCTGGCCAAATTATTAGACGCACTGCAAGATTTCATGTAAAATATTAATTACCGAGTGATATTGTACCGTTTTATTATTTTAAATTGATTTGTTTTTTATTTTTAAATTATCCAATCAATTACCTATTTATTTGACATAAATAAAACAGCATTAATTTAGAAAAGCATAAGTTTATTAAGTTTTAAAGAAAAGTGAAATTAATGTTAGTAAAAGTCAATATTTAGTTGAGCCACCTTTAGCCGCTATCAAAGCTTAATTTTGCACGGCATGCTATCAGTGCAAGATTGTACTGTCTCCTGCATTTGAGGATGATGATTCCACACATGAATAATCTTTTCTAGGAGCTGGGTTTTGTTGGTAATCACATCTTTAGCCACTTCTCTTTTCATCAGCTCCCACACATTTTCAATGGGGTTCATACCCGGCCAATCCAACAGAGGGATATTTTTTTCTGCCAAAAAAGCTTTAACAGACCGAGCAGTGTGGCAGGGAGCTCCATCTTGCATGAAAGTGAATGGTTCCCCATTTGAAAACCATTCTCTGAGCTGCGGAATCAACCGATTTTGTAATACTTCTTTGTACTGATCTTGCCTCATTATTCCTTTGACGACGTACAGACGTCCAGTGCCCTTGCCGCTGATGACTGACCAAATCATCACTTTGGTGGGATGTTTAACTGTCGGGACGACACAATCAGGATGAAACTTTTCTCCATGACGACGACGCACATACTGAGCTTTATTCTGCAAAATTTCGAATGTGCTTTCGTCACTGAAGCAGACCTGTCAAAAATAGGAAAAATATATAAACTTCCATGTTTATTTACTTTATTTAACTGAAAATGATAATGTATCAATTATTGATTAAATTGCTGTATTTCACCGATCTCCAGAAGTCCACATCTTTGTCTTGCCATTGTTTGGCCCACTTCAGGCGCTTTGCTTTCATTGCAGCTGTTAACTTGGGCTTCCTGGCGGGGCGACAGGCCTTAAAATCTAATTCTTTCAATTTTCTTCGAACAGTGCGCTCAGAAGCATTTACGCTAGCATCCTGGAGTTGTGATTTTATTACCTTTGTGGTAGCAAATCTGTTTTCTACACAAATTTTCTTCAAATATCTCTCTGACCGTGGAGTGAAAATTGGTTTTCTACCGCATCTTTTCTTTCTCTTCGGGCTTAATTCCTTCCCTGACTGAATTTTCTTTTTTACGCGTCGTACACTAGCTTCAGAAACCTCCAATCTTCGTGATATTTCTCGGTTTGTAAATGTTTTCGCAATCACAAGGGCCTTCACTTCAGCTTTTTTACGTGGTGAAAGATCGCCTTTTCTACCCATAATGAAAATAGTCCAATTACTTTTTTAAAACACCGCATACAAAATAAACTAATAACTGAGTAGTATAAAACTGTTAAACAAACAATCACAGTCCATAAAGCCACAGAAACACGTCCGTACCTGACTCGATTCCGATCGCGACTGATACAGGTTTGTACTTGTTTACGTTCATGTATCACTTTGTCAACACAGTGTTGCCATATGTTAAAAATAATTACAAATATGTAGTCTACAACAATTCTTTTAAATAAATATCAATAATATTGTAGTTTAAATATACCATTATTGCATAAAAACTCTTAAGAAACATATATATATATATATATATATATATATATATATATATATATATATATATATATATATATATATATATACATCAATTACAATCATGTTACGGCCAGGTACGTGCGAAGATCCTAACGGTCGTTTAATATTTTTATTCCATCAATTTGCCAAATCACTTTCTTAGATCTTGAAAAATACTATACCTGCGAATGGGGTACTAATATCGTAGCTGGATAAATAGCACTAACTGTAAAAATAGGGAACTAATACTTCTACTAGATGTTTAGCGGTAACTCTAAAAATACCGTCCAACTTCGGACAGTTTTTAGAGTTTTCTTCATATTTCTTCCAAACTAAAATAATACCCAGGCTATATTTTTACCAAGTGTAGTTCAATTATCGTAGAATCCAAATACTAGCACAGATTTTATTTTACGCCATTGGAAATTTTATTTTTTTATTTTAAAAGTGTCCGAAGTCACCTCGTAGGGTGGGGTGACTTTGGACACATATGTAAATCGTACAGGTTTCGATGTTTCCGTACCGCTGGGATGACTTCGAACACATATTTTTATACACATAACACATATTTTTATAAACATAACAAATGCGTTTAATAAGAACTGTAGTTATTCAATATTAATATTCATAGGTAAATTTTCAAAAGTATAACGGTCTCTTCGTTGCTCGAGTATGATTAGTTTTTGTAAAATGTCTTCTGCTACAATGTCACTTTCATCATCTATGATTGGAAATACAAAAACACAACCTTCTGCGGTGTTCTTCTTTCTTAGAAACTTCACATGTATATGATTTCCTTGTTTACTAATAATTTTTCCTACATAATATTTTTTCTTCGTGGAGTTTTTTACAGGAATAACAATGATCCCAAATTCGTTAACTTGTAGTTCTGCAGTTTCTGTTGCCTTCGCCTTCTTTTGTCTTTGTATGAGTGTTTTTAATGGCATAGCAAGCAATAGATTGGGAAGATTTTGTAGTTTTTTGACAACCTGAAGCTGAAGGTCTTGCTAGAGCTGCATTTGTATCCTCTTTACTAATCTCTCGACCAGGTGGTACATTTATCCGCTTTCGTTTTCCTTTCTTGTTATTTTCCTGAGGGTTTCTCTCCAATAAAGATTGATCAAGCATATTAGTACCTGTTTCTTCATCACTCCTTATATGATTTAAGTTGGGAATGTGGAATCTTTGGCACAATGACACTACTCAGTATATATCACCACTACACCAAACACTTTATTTTTGCACTCGACGCGCGTTTCGCTAACCATGTTAGCTTCATCAGGAGCGATGATTGACTGTCAATCATCGCTCCTGATGAAGCTAACATGGTTAGCGAAACGCGCGTCGAGTGCAAAAATAAAGTGTTTGGTGTAGTGGTGATATATACTGAGTAGCTTATATGATTTGGTAAACGTTTGATGACTTCTTGCGGATTGAACGGAACTATTCCACATCTTCGAAATCCAGAAAGAATATTTGCTTCGGATTTAGCTTGAATGAACTATAGTGTTCTTCGCAACAGCTGTGGAAAGTCTGATTTCTGAAAAGCACCTTTCCTCTGGTATTTCCATTCCGTCAATATTTTTCGCCAATCCTTCTTTAAAGGCCCAAAAAACGACACATTAAGAGGTTGACACAGATGTGTCGAGTTTGGCGGCAACAAAATGAATTTTATATCATTTTTATGACATTCCTATATAACTTTTATGGTTAAATGGTTGGAAAGATTAACTCCAATCAGTAGCTTGGTTCCTTCCTTGTTTCGAAAATATGGCAATAGTATTTTACTAAACCATTCATAAAACGTTGCTGCCTCGAACCAGCCCGACCTACTAATGCTATATTCACATCCAGGAGGACCATTTTCCTCCATTTCTTGATATCGATGCTTTGTCTTGTATACAACAAAAGGTGGTAAAAATTCTCCATTTTTTTGTTACGGGCCTGTATAAAAAAAAACTGTTCTAGAAAACAATTTAATTTCGTTGTCAAATGATTTTTAAATGGTTGTAATAATAAGCAAAATAGTCGGAAATCGTGCAGAATACTTACTTTTTCACTAAATTCAGTTTTCCAATAAAAGTGTAGCACGTGGCGAAGTTTAGCTTGCAGCGCGACCCACCGCCACCGTGGTTGAAAGAATACTGGCAAGTATGAGCTTGCATTGAAACAGTGACGATAAATGCATATATTCGGTAAAATACGAATAAGAAGTAGCGAACTACCGATTGTCCAAAGTCACCTCCACTGTCCGAAGTCACTCCATTTGACGGTACAATTCAATTGCCTCTTACCTAGACAGTCTTGGTTTGCTAGGCTGTAGTGTATCTTTCTTTTTATATTATCACAGACCATAAATAGTTGCTTTGTTTTATATATATATATATATATATATATATATATATATATATATATATATATATATATATATATATATATATATATATATTGTTATTTTCTTCCTCTTTAATTAAAACTCTGCACATCATTATATTAGACATTTAGTAAAACTGTGATCCAAGGAAAAATTTTTGGAACTCTGGAACACTTTAAATTTGATTAATGCGTTACTACTCGAGACAATCAACTGATTTTGATGGCACGTTAGATAATTGCACATGAGCCCTGACTCTCACCTATACATTGTTCTCAATTCTAAAAAATCCTTTGTAACTGAATACAAATTAAAAAGAAAAGTAATCTTTCTGTTTAACAGATTAACAAACAAATTAAACTTTTTATGTGTATTTGGTGAACTTAAATTATCATTTCGGGTTCGCAGACTTCCTAAATTTGTTAACATTTCGAGGCTACTAATTGAATTTCTTAAAAGTTATTAATAACTTAGGTAATTTGAACTTTATATTTATAAAACTCCCATCTGAAATCTTCGTATAATTAATAAAGTCGTCCTCTGCTTTTTAGAAACTTTTAATTTCATTTTTAGGTGTATTAATATTTAAATTAAGGTAAAAAACCGATTTTTAGCAATCCGAATTCCAATGGAGTAGTCACGGATGTAATATTTAAATAATATATTCCACTGTACCGAGAGAAGTCTTTGTTTATATGTTATTACCAAGTAGAACTTACCAAAAAAATTATTGTTTTTAGATTTATAGCAGTCAAATTAAATTATCACTAAGGTCGTATATCTTCTTCACAATTTTAATGTAAAAACGAAAAAAAACTAACGTGAACTAAAAACGAACAATTTTGTGGCCAATTTGGGTGTATGTAGGTTGACAAGCAAAACATGTTCTCCTCCTAATTTCTTTCACCCTCGAGAAAGAATGGTATCCCTGTGCTCAGTAAATGGATTGAACTATCATTGGCCACTGTTGTCGATTCTGTGCATGCTCTGATGCTTCATGCAATGACTTCCCGGTTAACTGTTCCTTCTGATCCACCCAACAGGAAGGTAATGTTCCTTTGGTTGCCTTCAACCTTTCCCTTTATAACCAGTGATTCCAGCTCATGTCTTCTTCTGAGGTGACTGAAATACCTCAAGTATGTCTGGTTTAAAAGTGAGTTTAGTTTTTTTTAGTTGTTCTTGTAAAATATACTGGTTAGTTCGATGTTCCACCCATGATATCCTGAAAATTCGATGATAGACCCACATCTGAAATGCAGGAATTTTATTTCTGCCAGCTTTCTTTATCGTCCATGTTTCCGATGCATATGTTGCAATCGGAAATATAAGCGTTCTTAACCGATAATGAGATGCTCAAGTCTTTCCATATTTTGACTAATTTTGTGGTTGCGGAGCGAGCAATTGAGAGTCTCCTACGTATTTCTGAGTGACACTGGTCGGTATAGGTAATTAAGGTATTGATAGAAATCTACGATTTTATACTCTAGTAGATGAGCGTAGAAGAAAAACATATAATGTATTTTAAGCAGTGGCACTACATTACCGAGACTGCTGATGTTATCAAGAATACCGCTATTGTCAGTCTGCTGGTTGCAATTGTATCAATGTGTCACAGTCAGACCGAATGGCTAAGTTGTTTTTTTAAAAGTCAGAATTTTTAAAAGGGCCGTTCTTCTAACATCTTCCGTTTAGCGAGTATTCACGCTGGTTGTGGGACACATAAAGCCCTCACTCGACGGCTTAAATGCAACTGGCTACGAGGGTACAAATTTTGTTCATTTAGATGCATATCATTATCCTCATGCTCAAACTTGGTCATGTACAGCTCACGCTCAATGTACTGCGATTAGTGCGACGTAACAATTCTATTTGGGCGTTCCTTTCCCTCCCCCCTTCATCCGCGAAAGGCCGAACTATAGGGTGAAGTACAATTGTTTTATTCAAGTTTATTTATTCAGTCTGACTACCTTAATAGGCAGGCAAAATATAAAATGTCAATATTTCACTTTGAAGCATAACTTTTACTAGTGTTCATAAATTCTTACTAACGTGTCAGGCATCAACATGAGCATTTACACAAGCATTTTGAAGAGATTTTGTTCTTCCAGTTATAGTTTTGTTATATTGTTTAATAAGACTCACGACTCTCTCACTTTCTCTCTCAGCATGATCATCTATCGTACGTTAAAAAACCCTCAGATTGCTAAAGGTCTTATTGTATTTCTCGCTGCTAGCTCAGTAATCTACATATCTGAGCTGTCTCTAAGCTTTATACACCTTTTTCTTAGCGTTTTATCATCCTCTTAATTAATTGCAAAGTGTTGACAATTCTTTGCCTTCACATCAGACGATATTTTATAGAAATTATCAAATTCGAGTTACTACGCACTCAGACACTAGAGATAGCACAGAAATATTGTCTGTACTTCCCTCTGGTTAACAACTTTATATGAGATTAAATCTGTCGTCGTTTTGGAGTGCAGATGTATGACATCGTACCAAACTTTCACATAAATAAGATTTACTGTTTTTGATAAACAGTTGACTGATGATGAGTACCAGAGTACTGCCCAAACAATCGCTATAAATCAAGAGGATGATGAACAGGCAATAAAAAAAGTATGTAAAGCTTAGGGACGTCTCCTAAACATAATTTCCTGAACTTTCTACGACGAACACTTATATTTAGCATAAACATCGAGATATGCCTAAATAGATAAAATTTTCGTACCGTAAAAGCTCGTATAAATATCGATTAATCCCAATGTTTGTGGTACCCAAATTCCACAACTTGGGGACATTAAAAAGCATAAAATTCAAAAAGTTCATCCTTCACGGTTCACCTTATTAATTTCAAAAGTTTGTCAATATAGAATTCTTTTCTATTTTTCTTCAGATTTGTATGAGAATTCTGTTATACATAACTTCATAAGTAATCAATTCAAAAAATCGAATTGCAATATCCGAGACTTTTTACAATGGGTAGGCTGCTAACCTCACCCATAAACCCTCCTCCTTTATCCCGGCTTGCGACCAACTGCACATCCCTAGGCTACTCGATCTAATCAGAAACGTACACGTGGACTCTCCAAGAAATGGCCCTAGAAACCAGATAAGAAGCACAACTATACGAGAAGACCTCAAGATTCAATGCAGCGTCCGTTTCGCCAGATCAAGACGTCGATATTGGAGTGATCACGAAAGTAGCATGCCAGCTAATACCTGGCCAAGATGGGGAAAATATGAAAAACTAGAAACAAGACGACCTCCCGGTCGATCATCAAAAAGATGGCACAAAAGCTGGTCACAAGAGGCTTGAAAACAATCGAACCTTGTGTTATAGGAAGAAGAAGAAGAATTACAATAATCGAGTACTTGTAAAAGAGCGATCGCTTAAATATCGAAGAATTTTTACTCGAACTATAACTGTATACCTCTTATTTAAACAAAACACAACCAGCTAGAAAGAGTACAACTAGCAATGCCTAGCAATAGAGTTATGTCCTAAGAACAAAATTACAGCAGCCTCTTCTGAGTGATGAAGAGAATATTGCATTTATATATGGTGAATAACTAGAAAATTGCAGTTAGGAACTAAAATTAGGCAACAGAGTATTGCCTTATAATTTTACCAAAAAATTAACAGTCACCATCTCATTTTTTGAAACTCGATGAAGCGAGGAGGATCTGTACCATGATACTCCCGCAAATGGTTGAGCAGTAGCTAAGGAAAATTAATTAGTTAGTTACTTAAATAAAGGTTTCAGAAATTAATGTATTTTGTTGAGGATAATTCGGCTGGTATGATAAATTTACTTCACCAACTAGCAATTTCAGTAACAGTGAATGATAAAGAACCATTAAAAATGAGTCGTTATTTAATAAATAAATCTCATAATAATTACCATGTTGTTAAATAGTTGTTAAAACTAACCTTTGGCTTTTATTTGACTTCCGTTTGTTCTGAAATATGAATTATTGGCATGTTAAGCAACACTATTTAATATAATTATACATGAAATTACCATTTCAGTGTTCATGACATTAGTTTAGAAATTAAATTATTTTCACTATTGTAGCAAAAAGTAAATAACGATTTTTCCTAGTGATAAGTAAGTAAGTAAAACTAAATATATTATAGTAAAATGACATGTCAGCATTCATCCAAAATATTAATTGCCATATTGCGTGTTTTATATTGAGTTTATCTTTAGCGTGATGAAACATTGCTTCTTAATATAAACCTTTATAAATGAGACAAAACTTTATTCATTAGAGGTTGTTTTAATTGATGAAAGTACAAGTTATTTGCATTAATTTTTCTTTTTTATTATTTGTTTCAATATACAAGTATATAAGAGTAAATCAGAAAAAAGATATTGATTCGCAAAAATCAAAAGGTATTTTCAGCACGACAATATCACATCATCGTTACTGCATTTAGTCAAAACAGCTATATCACCACTTATACTATGTATGCATATTATGTTGCATGCACAGCATAGAAAGTTACATACGTCTAAGCTCTGCAAAAGTATGTATATTGTAAAATATATTTTAAAGGTTATTAAGTGAATAATACATAAGAATGGCGCTTATATATTTTTATTGTACAGGGTGAGTCAACGATAGAGAAAAGTTCATTATCTCATTTGTTTCGAAAAAATGTTAAATACAATAGTTTTAGGGGATGTTAAGGTGCACAATTTAAAATTATTTTTGAATATACAGGGTACTTCAAAAAACTGTGGCCGATATAACATACGTTTTTTAAATGTAACATCCTATTTTCTAATTTATTTTTAAATTGTGCGTAAATTTTTATAACTTTTGTATTAATACTGTTATATACCTAAACCTAGTAGTTTTTTTTCGAATATTTCTTTTTTTTTTTTTTAAAAAAAATACTAGTTTTCATTTTTGTGTAAAATTGCCAGTAACGCAATTGTTTCTGAAGATGCAATACTCATAATTGGTATGAGCATTCTAGAGAGATGAAAAAAGAAATATATGTAAAGAAATTTGAGTTAGATGCTACAGGGTGTTCAAAATAAATATATGCATTTCGACTATTTTAAATTGAAAAATCTCAAATTTTGTAAAAGGCATACCCTATATATTATTATTTTTTTGATAAATTTTACAAGACCCTCCAACTTTTATTAAGTATGTCATATACCTATTTCTAATAATTTTCGATTTATTTTGAATTTTTCAATTTTTACCCCTGTTTTTAATACACTTACGCTATTGTGAAAACATAAACAAATCCTTAATAATAATTTTAAAATAGTTTAACTTATCTAACGATTAATTATTATGACGTAATAAATGTTCAAAAATATGCCCGCGTACTTGAATACACATATTTAGTCGTTTTACTATATTTTCCTTCTCTTTCCTTAGCATAAATGGCGTTATTGTCTTGCACGCATCCTGTATCCTATTTTGCATATTTACTGGTGTTGTAGGGAGATTCACATCAACACAATCTTTAATGTAGCCCTACAAAAAGAAGTCTAAAGGTGTTAAGTCACATGATCGAGAAGGCCACTGAATGAATCCATCCCTACCGATTCATTTTTGTGAGTAACGATTGTTTAAAAATTCCCGAACTTTCCGGCGGTAATGAGCAGGAGCTCCTTCTTGTTAAGCGGTTCGCGGAAAAAATATGGACCAATAATTCGAAAATTTAATATTCCACACCATACATTAAGCGACCAATGGTTTTGGTTTTGAACTTCCCGGACCCAAAATGAATTAACTGTTGAATAATAATGCATGTTATGGCTGTTAACTGCTCCATTACTTCGAAAAGTAAATTCATTAGAAAATATTATTTTAGATAAAAAATTTGGATCAGCCTCTATTGTTCCGTTCATGGCGGTATAAAAGTTTACTCGTCGTTCAAAATCATGGTCGTGAAGTTCTTGGTGTAGTTCCATATGAAAGGGATGATACTTGTATTTTCTCGTGGTACGATTAGCCGTAAATTGAGATGTGTTAGATAAGTTAGCTAGTTGACGGCTGCTGACCTGAGGATTATCTTCAACAGGAAGCAAAATCTCCATTTCTTTTTCCTCATTGGTAGCATTCTGGTTTACTACTTTCCGTTTCGTATACTCAAGGCTACCACTACCATTAAACCGTTCCATTAAGCACTGAAAAGATTTTCTAGATGGTATACGTGTATTAAGATACTTCGCTTCGTACAGCCTTACCGCCAAAAGACAATTTTTTTCCGCGTCGGCGTCGCCCAGCATATAAACCATATCAATTAATTCATTTTTAGGAAAATCCATAACTATTACCTTTATACGTCACTTACTACAACAAATTAAACCATTTTTTACTTGCTTAATAGACATGTCAAAATTTGACAATGCCTACATTTTTTTGTCATGGCAACTATGATGTTATAGCGTAAGTGTATTAAAAACAAGGGTAAAAATTGAATAAACTCAAAATAAATCGAAAACTATTAGAAATAGGTATATAACATACTTAATAAAAGTTGGAGGGTTTTGTAAAATCTATCAAAAAAATAATAATATACAGGGTGTGCTATTTAAAAAATTTGAGATTTTTCACTTTAAAATAGTCGAAATGTATAAATTTATTTTGGACACCATCTAGCACCTAACTCAAATTTCTTTCTTTTTTACAAAACTGAAAACTAATATTTTTTAACAAAAATTGAAATATTAGAAAAACTACTTGGTTTAGGTAAATAAATTAGAAAATAGGTTGTTCCATTTAAAAAAAAAATATATGTTATATCGGCCACACTTTTTTGAGGTACCCTGTATACTCAAAAATAATTTTAAACTGTGCACCTTAACATACCCTAATACTAATGTATTTAACATTTTCTCGTCATTCCCGAAACAAATGAGATAATGAACTTTACTTTATCATTGACTCACTCTGTACTTTAGTCATAAGAAAAAATTTGTTTTTAAATATGATTTAAATGTTAACATTATTTTTTATTTGGTTAAATGGACCAGTGATTAAAACTTGACAAAAAATAATCCAAACTGCAAAAATAAAAATTATTCTTGTAAAATAACACAGGGGAACAGCTGTTTTGGTGTCGAGGTTTTTTGAGCTGATTCTATATCAATTTGATGTCCTGAATTCAAATAACGTATTCATTTTAAAATTTTAGAGAAATATAAGTTACATTATTGTAACTCAAATCCGTAAGTGTAGTAATAGTTTAGTTATACAAAATACAATATTATGTCGTACTTACAAACAAAAAAAAACATTGAAGAAATGAAATAGTCACTCAACACTTGTAAAGCTTCTTTTCCGCGACATTCTTGGATGTTTTTTTAAACAGTCCCTTTTTAAACTCCAGCAGTAATCTGCCATCATGTGCATGTCCCATCTTCCTTAGTAGCGGTCCTCCATAACTTTAATATCTTGGTGAAACCTTTCACCTTGTTCCTCACTCATGTCTCCTAAATTTTCTGGAAAACGGTCTAAGTGGCTGTGTAAATGGTGTATTTTAATACTCATATTGCACCCTAAGGATTTGAAACTATTAAGCATCTTGTTAACCATTTCAACATAGTTTTGAGCTTTATGTTTGCCTAGAAAATTTTCTACAACTGCAACAAATGATGTCCAAGCTTCTCGTTCAACTTGATTCATTGAATTTATGAAGGCAGGATCCTTAATTAATTGTCTTATTTGTGGGCCGTCAAATATCCCTGCTTTGAGTTTTTCTGTGCTCAACTGATGCATTTTTACCCCTATATATGCAAAACAAGACCCATTCTTATCAAGAGCCTTTACAAATTGCTTCATTAAGCCCAACTTTATATGTAATGGCGGAAGTATGATTTTTTCTCTTTCAACCAAAGCGTCGTTAATGACATTCTTTTCCCCAACGTCCATGTTTTCTCTCTGAGGCCAATCTTTTCTAACCCAGTGGTGTGTTTTGTCCCTACTATCCCAGAGGCACAAGAAACACGGATATTTCGTGTAACCACTTTGCTGCCCAAGAAGAAAGTTTACCATTTTTAAGTCTACACAAATCATCCATTGATGTTCGTAATACTTTATCTTCTGCAAGACCAAAGCTATGGTATTATATTCTTCTTTCAGTTTCGTTGAGTGAGCTAGTGGTATTGAACCATATTTATTCCCATTATGTAGAAGGACACATTTTAAACTTCGCTTTGAACTGTCAATAAATAGGCGCCAATCATCTGGAATATATTCAGAAAGTCCCATTTTCTTTCATGAGTCCCCTAATTTCGTGACAAAATACAAGGTTGTCTTCTTGAGAAAAGAATGGTAGCAGATCTTTTTCTCTTGTACGGTTAAAGGTAATTTTGGTTCCTTGTTCCAGTAAATTTTTGTCGTTCAACCTAGAAGCTAGTACTTCAGAAGTTTTTTTCGATCCCCGTCCCCTCATAGTCACTGTTAGTTTCATTAGCATCAGAACTTTTATTAGCATCAGAAGAGCGATCAGAGGGAAAATATTCGTCATCAGAGATATGTGGTAGCTGATGAAATGTTGGAATCGGTATTTCATCTGAGTGCGGGATAGGGCGTATTGCCGAGTCTAAATTGGGATAAGTCCACTTACTGCGGTTATTTCGATTGATTCCATTAGTATTTACTAAACAGAAATAACAATCATTCAAGTGGTTTTTTGGTTCTCTCCAAACCATTGGTACGCCGAATTTTAGACATTTTCTTTTCCCGGTAGTCCACTGCCGTAAATGCTCTGTACAAGTTTTACATACGAGATGCGGGGCCCACGTTTTGTCCTGATCACCAAGCTTAACTCCAAAGTATCCAAGATACGCTCGCTTTACAAAGTCAGTAATAGTTTGTCTGTTTTTGTTGAAACATGTATTCTCCGCATATATAGCAAAACACATCAGGTTGATTTACACAACTTCTTCTTGAACTGGAACCTGAACTCATTTTAATTCTGTTCAATAACACAAAAACACCCTTTTCTTAACATAAAATAACACGCCGAATTCGATCTACTCTCATTAGTAAGAACGCACAAACTGACGAGACTTACCCGAGTTAGGTGATTAAAAGGGTCAGTTCAGGTACCTGATAGGCAATGGTTCCACTATTTA
Source organism: Pachyrhynchus sulphureomaculatus (assembly GCA_019049505.1). NCBI lineage: Eukaryota > Metazoa > Arthropoda > Insecta > Coleoptera > Curculionidae > Pachyrhynchus > Pachyrhynchus sulphureomaculatus. The sequence goes on from CM032449.1 coordinate 203,878,811, forward strand.
TAGATTTACCTGGAATTTACTCAATTACAGACTGACAATAAAACCATTGTACCTACATTAATGAATATATAATAATTTTAGAACTCTCATAAATGAATATACTGAATAAAAAACCACATTGGTAGATAAGTTGATGTATCTAAAAAAGTAGAGCTGATAGAGAAAAACGGATTGCATGTATAGATTTAGCATCCCAAATATAGTTAAAATCAGCTCTAAAATCCCAGGCACCAAAACAAAAATATTTTTTTGTTGCCCTGTGTAATAGATTAAAAATTTACGGGTTTGCAAAGTTTAGTATACAAATTTCGACTACCAAATTTATGTAGAGAGAGAAACAGGTAGCAGTCCCAATCCGACGTCATGTCACATTTAATGCTATAACTTAGTGATGGAATAAAATTTTCTTAAAATTTTTTTTTCTAATAACTCTTAGAAGTATTGAGAATAAAAATCCGAAAAAAAAAATCGAATTTTTGAAAATTCGAGGCGTATGTAACCCCTTAAAAGATCGGAATATTATATCGCACCAGAAAACTAAATATCCACTCTTAACCCTACACGAAGCCTAAACTCTCAGGCATTTTCTTAAAACTTTCAGAGCAAAGCTTTATAATTATTTAAACTTTTTGAATACATGTTTTAAATTACAATAATTTTTATTAATTAGGATATAACTACATGGTCCAAGTTTCTTACAAGAACAATTTTATTAATAATACACTTTTCTGTGCTTTGCACAGTCCCCGTAATTTTGTACAATTTAAAACATTAATGAAATTCAAATTAAACCCCTTGCTAACAGAAACCAGTAATATAATTTGGATACGTACGACGGCGTGGAATTAACTATATTCAGTCCTAATGTACTGTAAAATTTATGTCGAATAATATTTTATTTGATATTGCTTCCTGATTATTTTATTACTTCGGCATTGGGAAGTTATATTTTATATACATAATATACTTTATTATATATATTATATTAAATAAAAAATTATGTACGAATACAATGGACTGATTCGACTACTTCAATTTAAAAAGTCATTATGAAAAATGTTAACTGGTGTTTATTTTATCTATTTACTAGCCGTGCCCGCGGCTCCGCTCGCGTGGACTTGATTTACTACTATCGTCACTGCTTATTCTTATGTTACCTAACGTAATAAAATATCTGTTATTATTTCCCCTTATCTCCCATTATTTCTCCTTATCTCCCATTATCTCACTTTATCTCCCATTATCTAGGCATATCTCGACTTATCTCGCAATATTTCTCCTTATCTCCCATTATTTCTCCTTATCTCCCATTATCTCACCATAACTCCCATTACTTAGACTTACCTCTCATTATTTCTTCTTATCTCCCATTATTTGTATTTATCTCCCATTATCTCACCTTATCTCCCATTATCTAGGCTTATATCGAATTATATAGAACATATCATAAGTATAAATTTATAAAAACACGTAAATCGGATAAGTGGTTCTCAAGTGATAAGCGGACAGACAGACAGAGAGACGTTGCATTTTATATATATTATATTCTTTGCAACATGATATTATTCCATATTTAATGGTTTAGGCAATGTATTGCAAGAGAACGCGCTAACGGTAACCTTTTTTCCGACTTGATTCACTATTATCGTCACTGCTTATTCTTTATGTTACCTAACGCAATAAAATATATCCTATAACCTGGCCAGAGAACATATGTATGTTTGAAAAAAAAAAAGTACGTAACGTAGTAACAGTCAGACAGACAGACAGAGAGACGTTGCATTTTATATATATTATAGATAGATAACCTGGCCAGAGAATATATCTATGTTTTAAAAAAAAGCACGTAAATCGGATAAGTGGTTCTCTCCAGTGATAAGCAGAGACAACAGACAGAGATACGTTGCATTTTATATATATTATAGATGTAAAAAAATATATATCTATAACCTGGTCAGAGAACATATGTATGAATTTAAAAAATCACATAAATCGGATAGGTGGTTCTCGAGGGATAAGCGCATAACGGAGAGACAGACAGACAGAGAGAAGTTGCATTTTATATATATTATAGATATAGATTATTATTATTATTATATAATCTGGCCAAAAAATATATGTATGAATTTAAAAAAAGACACGTAAATTGGATAAGGGGTTCTCGCGTGATAAACGCACTAATATACAGACAGACAGATAGAGAACATTGCATTTTATATATATTATAGATTATAGATATTCTCTGCTACATAATATTGTTCCATATTTAATGGTTTAGGCTGTGTATTGCAAGGGAATGTGCTAGCGGCAAACTTTTATCCGACTTCATTCACTATTATCCTTACTGCTCATTCCTTATGCTACCTATCGTAATAAAATATAGCCTATAACCTGGCCAGAGAACATATGTATGTTCTAAAAAAAAAGTACGTAAATCGGATAAGTGGTTCTCCAGTGATAAGCGCACTAACGGACAGACAGACACACAGACAGACAGACAGAGAGACGTTGCATTTTTATATATATTATAGATAGTTGGTTTTATTTTTAGTGTTCTGTACGGAACACTTATAAGATCACTTTGGTGTCTATCTGTCCGTCTGTCACACCTGATTTTCTACGAACCTATTTGACACAGAAAGTTGAAATTTGGCACAAATAAAATAATTGATGGCCTCATCAGAGCCGTGTAGTTTTAAAAGTTAAGTTTTGAGTTGGGGGGTGAAGTCGAAAGTGAAAAAAAAATTTACCCGGTCATTGGGTGGGGTATCAAATGAAACCTTGTAAAAGCACAAGTTCAAAAATATATATAATGTAATATTTCCGTTCACTTTTCTGTGTATTATTTTTAAAAAATTTCAAAAAATCGCTGTCTCCCCCCTTATCTCAAAAAGTACCGATCAAAAAATTTTAAAATATTCTCCACAGGTTGTAGATTTAACGAAATTTTGCTCGAGTGCGTTATCTAGTATATAAAAAACAAAAATTGCGAGGTCATCAGTTTTCAGTATAAATCGGAAAAAAAAATCTTTGTTGAAAACTCATTTGGGGTGTGTTTTGTGAAGCCATTGATCATTTTATATCTCCGTAACAAAAATTTTTTATTTTAAAATCAATCAACGTACGGAACACTACTTGCGCAAGTCCGACTTGCACTTGCCTGTTATTATTTATTGGTTATTTTTTTAGGTAATAGACGTCGTCCTATCCATAGTACTAATTCAGGCATTGAGGAAGGAAGAGGAGCAAGCAGATACTTATAGAAAATAGTACTTACTCTAGTTTGAAAAACGCAGTTTGAAGTTTTGAGAAATGTGCACACATTTATAAAGTATTACAAAGTTATTTTTTTTAATTTTATAATTCTAGATTCAAAAATTATACTGGTCAATAGTACATAGAGATTTAAGTGATGCAAGAGTTTCAATTTCTTCTACTAGCCATTCTAAACTAATCCTTATTATTATCTAACAGTGTATTCAGTTACTAATATCCCTCATAAAAACTGATATAAAGAAACTTAAATCATATCTTTATTTCTTGTTAACCACTTTGGTTTTAAATTTTAAACTCATTTTAATTTTAGCATAACCTAACACTTTCAATTGGCCAATATACCTTTGTTATATTGGAATTGTAAATATTTAAATTTTCTTCTCCTTTTGAAATGACAATATCTCTTCCCTCTACTTAACCAGAATAATAGGAAGTTTGCTTGAACAATCTGTATTCGTTAAGTCTAAGGCCTACGTTTTGATATATGTACTTCATGCCTTGATCGTGGTCCAGTTTGTTGTTGTTCAGTGTCTACATTTTCCGACATAAATATTAAAATACATTTTTAGTTTTCAAATATAAAGAAACCAAAAAGCTACCACGTAAGAAATAACCAAACAGTTCGATGTCATGTTACTTACCTATATAGTATAAGGTAGCTGCTTCCTTTTTCTTATATTCCGAAATTAAAAAAATAATTTTAAAGTTAAGCTGGAAAACATTAACTGACTGATGGCGATTTGCAGGATGTCGAAACGTAAGCATTAGGCTTAAACTAGCACTATCTTTAATTACATCATCACTTGTACTGCATAGCTTAATAAACTTAGCTGGTCGATGAATGGAATTTTCTGATTATATCAGTTTTTACATTAAGATCATTTTATTGAAAAAAATATACATATATATATATATATATATATATATATATATATATATATATATATATATATATATATACATATGTATTATTAATATACAAAACTACATTTATTTATTATTAACGCCTAATTTTCAATTTTACAAATGCTTTAAATTTAGGGTCTATTATATTTTCAAAAATCAAAACTGTCATTACATGACAATTTTTTCTTATTGACCAGATGTTCCGTATTTTAAAACACTAACTTGTGAAAATTTGTAGTTAAATATACGATATTTAAAATTAGAATATTTTGATTTAGTTTTTAAAATAGTTAGTTATTATATTAGTTTAGGAATACTATGACTCGTATAAAAATGATCACCTTACAGGACAAAAAAAGAAATAGAAACAAATAAATGCACGCTGTTTGGAAGCAGGATTCTATAATATTTTCAACTGTAATACAAAAAAGTGAGTCTAAGAACAAATCTCGGCTTTGTAGATCCACGAAAATATAGTTACTATAAAGAATATCTTTTAAGCTCGGGCATTACTTTTCTCTTATCATCTTACCCACTAAAGTCTACTATATAAAGATAAAAAATACCATTTTAACCTGAGATTACCTGAAGTAACTATTACTGAACACCATTCCACCACGGTATTAATTCACGATATCAATAAAATCTGTTTTTTTTTTATTCAGTTAACGAGCGGAAAGTGGAAGCGTTACAAGAACCAATAATTATAGAACTTCTATCCTGTCTAGAGTAGCTGACAAACGAAAATTTACTCAAAGTTACTTAATTAATATAGATTTTGAAGAACAATATGTCGCTTAATTTTTAACTATTATCGAAGCTTTATTCGGTGAGTGTTACAACCTGCTGAAATAATAACCTGCTGAAATAAATGCCCCAGCTTACAGCATTAAACGTATAACAAATAAATTGCTACTATTATATATATATATATATATATATATATATATATATATATATACTTTTCTGTTTGTTTGCGGACTTCCTTTTTAGTTTATAATAGGTTTTATATATTTTCTTCCACTTTTAATACAGTTAGTTTAAATTTAGAGTAGTTGAATAAATTATATATGTAAATAAGTGACATTTGGATAATTTATTTTTCCCTAATACCCCCATATTTCGTAGTGTTACAATAATTGGTAAATATTTACAAGTGGGGCCCCAGCCCTAATCAACTTCAAAAATTTTTTCGCATATTAAGGGCTATTTTTTATATAAGAATGGACATTTTAAGGTGGGGAAGGGGTTTTTTATTTATATTTGTTAAAAAAGTGCGATATTTTCAAAAATCGAAAAATGATTTTTATCTATAAATGAAATAGGTTATTTATCACTATTTTACATTATTATGATACAAAAAAGTTCTTCTTTCTCACATTCAGTCAGTGTGGTTCCATGTTTGGCTGACGGGCCCAAGCCAAGTCAGCACAAACGCTATTACCACTGTGTATTAAGGAATGACCTGACAATGTTACATATTTTCAAAATCACCGACCTCTGAATGTTTTTGTGTATGTTTGTGTTGAGTCCTAATGGTACTAAGTGTGGTGTGAATGTTATTGGTGTAAGGCCTGTGGCTGATATAATGATTACTTTTTCTTGTTTCCATAGCCTTTTTATTGCCGTTGCAAGGTCTGTGTATTTGGAAATTTTTTCTGTGTATTTCGTTTGGATGTTTGTGTCCTTGGGGACAGCTATGTTAATTAGACTGGTGACTTTTTCTTTTTTTCACTGAAAAGTAACATCGGCTCTATTGGCGGAGGCTGTTTTATCTGTATCTGTATGTATGTATCAGTAGAGTTTGTAATCTTTATTTTCGTATTTATCGTAGGGACCTGTGTTTTCTATGAGTTCCTAGTGTTTGGTGAATTACTTTTGCTGCTGAGTCATGTCTGGCTGTGTATTCCGTTCCGGCTAATATTTTACGTCCGCTTGTTATGTGTTCGATCGTTTCTTTTTGCTGGTGGCATTTACTGCATCTGTCTTCTGTAATAGTTGGATCTTTGATGATATGCTTTTGCTAATTTCTGGTTAATATGACTTTATCCTGGATGGCAAGTAAGAAGCCTTCTGTTTCAGGAAATAGCTGCCCATCCTGTAACCAGGTGTACGATTGTTTTTTATTTACGTGGTCTTGTTCTATGTGGTATCTGTGTTTTCCATGGAATGTTTTCTCTGACCACGTTTTCATCTTTTCCTGTTGTAATTAGGCGTGACTGTGTGTGTCTGCTGAGTGGTCTGCCCAGGAAAAGTCGAGAGGTGTGTAGTTTTTGTCTCCTTTCACTGTCGCTGTGTGGAGGCTGGTTTGCTTGCTGTGAAAGAATTTCCTAAGTGGTTGTATTTTTTACATTATTATTATTTTACATTATAATCATTATGAAATTATTTTTTTTTTTTGTTTTTCTTTCTCACATTTGGTCAATGTGGTTCCATGTTTGGTTGACGAGCGCAAACCAAGTCAGCACAAACGCATTACCATTGTGTATTAAGGAATGACCTGACAATGTTACATGTTTTCAAAATCACTGACTTCTGAATGTTTTTGTATATGTTTGTGTTGAGTTAATCATTATTATTATTATCATTATTATTTGTAAAATAATTCTTTATGGCAATGATCAATTCATGCAGTCGCATGATATGATCCAGAAAATGTCGCCTGAATGGAAAATCTGCGATACATCCATCTATATGGTATTCCTGACGACCATATTTGGGCATTCCTTCACGAGCATCTCGCCATACTCTCTCAATATTTTGAGTGTATGCCCATGAATCAGGATCAAAAAAGTTGTAGGAGTGCAAAATTGATTAGGTCTGGAGCCCCACTTGTAAATATTTACCCAATAATCGACACTAAATCTCTTTGAAAGAATATTAATTACAATTACTCAAGGATTAAGTATTATGCAAGAATATTTTGGGATATTGAATTAACTGTTTGTTTAAAATCTGTTTTTTACAAGAAGGAAACAAAAAAAATATATTAACAAGTGATAATTTTGCTAAAAAAGGAAACTTCAACTTATTTTTCATTTTTGTTATTTGTATTAAAAATTTCAGCGGCATGAAACGTCCCCTCTGTTTATTCTTGTGAAAATTTTGATGCACAGGGAAGTTTAATATGAATTATGATAATCAAGTAGTATTATGAACTACATTTTCAGGATTTCCCATTTCAAGATTATAATTTTTAGTACAAAAATGCTATGAGGTGCTCTAAAATGAATATCACATTGACCATACCTGTATCGATACCTGTTACTGGTACATAGCAGTACGATACCTGGTATTTGTTTTCAAATTAAAAGGTAATGAAAAGAGGTGTATTTGAATGGGAGAAAGAATAAATGTTGATAATTTTGAACTTATAATTTTAGTTGCAACAATAAATTCTGTATAGATACTAATTTGTCTGGCTTTTTCTTTTTTTTTATAAATTAAATTATTACATTATATACGTACAATATTTATGAACTATGCCTATATAGAAAGTGTGCGACATACGGGATTTTTTTTATTACTAAATTTGGGAAAAAAAAAAAATTATGGGTCGATTCTGGATTACTTGAAACTCAAAAATGATTTTGCAGTGCCGATGGTCATATTAAAAAATACTGATTTTAACAAAATTGACAATTATTAATATTTTTACCCTATAACATGCAGTTTGAGGCCTTCGTTTTTTTTCAGGATACTCTAGCGTCGCATTTTATTGTAAAAAAGGAAAAGAAAAGTTGTGAATTGATATTTACTAAAGGTAATCAAGACATTGACCATACAGTACACAAAAAAATGAATAAATATTCCCAATCCCCAACCTACAATCTGCGTAGACACCGAGTTACAAAAGACGGTGGCCGCACGTTAGTCTCTCAGTTAGCTTCGAGAGGCAGCAGCAGCGAGATCACAGTATCGAATAGCAGCAGCAGCGAAACGTCGTAAAAATTCTATATATATATATATATATATATATATATATATATATATATATATATATATATATATATACATATATATATATATATATATATATATATATATATATATATATATATATATATATATATATATATATATATATATGTGACAGTAAAAGTTTTCACGGACGGTGGAATGTAATACATTAAAATTCCGGGTTTCAATTCGTTCGTCTAACAACGAATTTGCACGACGTTTCTCCAAAATCTCATTTGGCATTTTCAAGTGCTCTTGCTGCTGCTGCTACTCCATACTGTGATCTTGGTGCTTCTGCCGCTCGACGTTAGCTTCGAGAGTTGAGAAAACTGTCTGTTGCCTGTGCACGCGTAGATCTAAAAATTAACTTTAGGAAAACAAAATTCGTGACTAACTTGGTACCCTCTCTTAACCCTAAAATTTTTGACGAAGAAATCGACCAAATAGACAAGCACATATAGCGGAGCCACGAAATAAGTATCCTCTACCGAAACTCAACATCCGAAATTAGAAGAAGAATCAGTCTAGCTTGGACAGCGTATGGAGCTCTAAAGTATATATTTAAGAACGACATTCCAATTAGTCTGAGATGGAAATCATTCAACTAGAGCGTTCTTGCAGTCCTTACTTATGGAAAAGAGACGTGCGCACAAAATGAGAATTGGCAAAGGCGCATGGAAATGTCAGTTCTTAGCGCAACGAAGATCTGCGTAGATGCACTGAAATCGCAAATGTCATCACGCGCGTAGCTACTTTAAAATGGAAATGGGCAGGATACATTGCCTTACTTAGAGGCATGAGATGAATGCGCAAAATATTAGAATGGTGACCAAGGGCGCAGATAAGCGCAACAGAGGGAGACCACCGAAACGTTGATCAGATGATATTAAAAGGACCGCTAACAACTGGTTGCAGATTGTGCAGGAAAGACAGTGATATAATTTGATGGAATTCTGTAGGGGAGGGCTATCTCCAGCAGTGAAAGCGGAGAGTTGGTTTATAATGATTTACGAGTGCATTAAAAAATTATTTATACAATTTTTCAAATTAAAACCTGTCATGTAAGAAAGTGACGGCTCGTATTCTTGAAAAAATATGTTTTTAGAACATTTTAGTCATCAATGTATTCTTTAGTGTGCTAACAAAGGCGCAATTACTTTAGTAAGTTGTCCAATCGCCTCCTGTATCAATAATCGCCTGGCATCTTCGAGGCATGCTGACGACGAGATTTTCTGCATGCTTCCGCGGCAATGATCTCCAAATTTTTGAATCTCACTAGACAACTGAGTCAAAGTCCCCGGATTCTTTCTTCTGAGCTTTTTTCTTTACAAGGCACCAAACATTTTTAATAGGGTTGGCGTCCGGCGATTGTCAGAGCCACTCTAGTATATTATCGTCGGCAAAGCAAGCCGCTTCGCGACGTGATTTTCGCCCAGATTTCTTCAACGGCTTCGGAATTTCACATCATGATACTGTCGAATGGTCTCATGTTACACATTCAATCCAGATTTGCTTAAATTTACCGCTCCTTGACGCAGCGTCAATTTCCGGTCCCGTGAAAACAAAGACACGATTCATTTTTCAACTTTCGGCGTGACCTTGCCAACCGTGCCACGTTTTGGTAAATCATCAACATTTTTCGTCTCGTTAAAATGATTTACCTGTTTTGTAAACAGGGCTGCTGTATATCCCCAACGCTATTTAAAATCTATTTGGAGAGTGCACTGGAGAACTGGAAAAGGAAATGCAGCAGTATGGGATTACCACTGGATGACGATACTACATTGTACACGCTATCATTCGCGGACGACCAGGTAGTAGTCGCTCAGGACATCGATGATATGGAATACATGACACGAAAACTTGGGCCCTAGAAGTCAATATTAAAAATACCGAGTACATGTGCATCGGAGGACAACAGCAGGGCTTGAAACTGGCCACAGGACACACCATCAAACACTGTGCCAGTTATAAGTATTTGAGAACGAGACTATCTAGGGACGGAACACTGGAAGAAGCAATATTCGAGAGGAATATCCAAGGAAGAAAAGCGATTGCAATGCTTAATAGTATACTATGGGACAAAAATATAACCATTGAAAATAAGAAGAGAATTTACAACTCAATAGTGAAAAGTATAATAACCTACGGCTCCCAGGTGTGGCCATTGAAGGAAAGAACAGAAAAAATACTAAATGCTTCAGAAATGGATTTCTGGAGACGAGCAGCCAGAAAATCCAGAAAAGACCGCATACCTAATGACATGATAAGACGAGCTTTAGAAATAAAGCACGATATAGTGGACGAAATCAGAACCCAACAGTTGGTATGTTACGAACATGTACAGAGAATGTCACAAGATCGACAACTTAAAAAGATCTGGAACCCTCAGGGAAGAAGAAAGCGAGGAACACCACGCCGAAGCTGAAGAGTAGGAATCAACAAGGAAGTACTAGAGAGAGATCTGGAGGAGGGATGGAGAAACCGGGAGAAGTGGAAATTAGGCTTCGGAAGACGGAAGACGTTATAAAACCGATTGATATATATATATATATATATATATATATATATATATATATATATATATATATATATATATATATATACATATATAAAATGATTTACCTATTGCTTCACAAACGACACCAACTTTTTAATAAATTTAACGGCAGCGGAATGTGCCATTTTAGACGTCTTTGGATGGGAAGAAAGACTACCTTGAACAACGCACCGCACAAACAACGGGAACGATTTTTGATTTTACGTAATTTCGAGAATGTTCGAAATCGACTAATACTATTACTAAAATGCATCGTACACAAGCGATCTCTCTACCGATTTTTTGTTGAGTCGCTAGAATCGCATCTACCAAAAATAAATTATCGCGGACACGCTCTTACTTGACAGACTGTATGTAGCTCGCAACTTTCTATATTGCTGAGAAATTCTCTACCTATATCCTTCATCCGATAGTATGATAGCATACGTGTTTCTGGCATTTATAAACTTGTTAATTAAACCTTTTAGTTAATCTGCCAACTAGTCGGAAAGTTTAATTTTGACACGCCTATGCATAATAATTTTAGTGAATATTTGTCTTTTGTACGCAAGGGGAGTCGGTTGCGTAATAAACAAAATAAAAGCTTCGGTTAGTTTGCTGAACTTGTTAATCATGCACATATGTGGAGTACTAACAGTGAATTGTAACTATTCTTATTGAAAAGTAAATCAGATGTAATTAAACTTGATGTCACATACCTTAATTTGAAATTAATATAAAATATAATTAATATTATTAATTAATTATTCAATTATTTAAATTGGTAGGGTGATGGCACCAATAATCGACACTTTAAGGAAGTTTGCGACTTTATAGTTAAAAAAAACATATGGTTTTAAACTTAGAACAATGGTTAAAATTGACAATAGTAGCCGACATTCTCAAGAATAGTTGCTAAGGTTTAAAATCTAGTGTTGATTTGTAAATTACTAAATAAACGAAAAAAAGTAAATTTCATAAAAATCTCCAGTAATAAACACGCGAAATCTAGTGTTGAACAACCAGTAATCGACATTCACCACTAATCAACACCTAGTAATCGACATTGATCGACCCTTAATCCAAATGACTTAAATACGCTTTCAAGTGGGTTTTGACACAGAAACAGGGAGAGGAAATGAAGGTTTTGGAGTGTTAATGAAGAAAAATGCAAAAATAAGCATTATAATGTTATTTAATCAAAACAAATCATCATATTTAAACGGAATTCGTGTGATAAATCATGTCTACAAAATACTCAGCATCAATATCAAATTATATAGTCAAATATCTTGCTATTTCTTAAATTCAACAAGTATTTTCCGACTTATTTTTTGCCCAAGGAGTCTTCCATCGATGATCTATTCTCATAATACAATTTATTAAATAAATTCAATTTTTTGAAAAATATTTGACTATTTCTGATTCTAAATTTTTTAGAAAATCTTTTTGTGCCAGTTCAGATTTATTGAATGTAGTCTGTGCACGGTATTTGATTTTAGATAAATCAATGTAATCGGGTCCGAATGGATACAGGCGCCCTGCTCTAAAGCTATTTTTAATGCAATCTTGCGAAATTTATGCAACAACTTTTTGCAAAAGTGGAGCAAGTCCAAGATTGTCCATTTTACATTCGTTAATGGCTTTTTATATGCCACTTTAAGTGGCCTAAATACCGATAAATCCATGGGTTGGAGGATATGTGTTGAATTGGGATATAATGTAATAACTTCAATTCCATTCTATGAGCAATAGTTTAACAAATTTAGAGTAAGATGAGATCGACGGCCATCCAAAAAGAATAGCACTGGCTTTTCAATATCCATTTTTTCCAGCCAGGGGTTAATAATATTAGTTCAGGTTAGTTGTATACTCATAAAATGTACTACCACACATCCAACCACTGTCTGATTTTTCTATACCCCAGCCATCAGGTATACTGGATACTATATTGGACGGAATCCTTTCATAATTGAAGACTATCATTGGAGGAGCAAGTTCTCCGGCCGCATTTCCGGTGAATAAAACAGTTAAATTATCTTTTTCGTCCCCACAAGCGCTGTACAAATCTGTTTCTCCTTTTTTTGCAAGCACACGGCCTTGCTTTGGCGATAAAAAAAGCACTTTCATCAGTGTTATAGATTCTTCTTGGATCTTTGACAATATGTGGTAAACCCGTTTCAATTAAATAGTTTTCTACTTCCACAAACCAATTCCTTATGTCCTGTTCTATGAATCTCGAGCTTTGGTTAGGTTTTCAGGTACTTTTTGCACTAATTCCGGATGTTGTTTCATGAAAGATTGAAACCATTTCTTCCATTTCTATTATTTGTGAAGGGGTTCTGTCTTTTCTGCTCTGTAATAATTTTTTGCACACTATCTAGTAGGCTATCTCTTGGAATTGGGAAGTGTTTCTCACACAATGCTAGATGCCACCGTACTAAAATATCCTTTTCCGTTTTTTGATTTATTTAAGGGGGTAGGACGCATCGACTACCTAGGTCATTTAGCTCTTCCGTTTTTGTCAATAACGTGCTTGGTCCCATGGCACAGCCGATTGGAGTCTTACCTGTGATTTTGTTAAGGATTGTGATTCGAGGTACTCCAAATTGTTTGGCTGCAACTGCAACTTTTTCTCCACTCCTCACAGAAGCAATAGCCTTTTCCATCTGCTCGGGGGCATAATTTTTTTTCGGCGCCATCTAAAAAACCCAGTCATTTAAAATAGCCAATCATGGACACATTGTTCTTTACTGGTACGGTAACACGTATAGATTTATTTTAGATACAGCCTATATCACCATATTCAAAAGAAGCCCATTCTGTTCTTATCGAATACATCCATAAAAATTAGTTTCGACACTTGTTGATAACTGGAGAAAGGCAGTTAGTGAAATCCAGTAATGAACAATGGCCTCAAAACAAATAGGTTATAATTTCACATGATTAAGCTTTACCACATTGTCATCGGTAGATATATACAATGCCACAAAATCAGTGAAAATCTAAAAATATCTTAAAGTAAAAATTTTATAACCCAAAACTTTAACTCACCTTCTTAAGGATTTTGTTAAAAAAAATGGATTTTCTTGTAAGAACACCAACAAGACAAAGTTACTCGGCTGCCATATTTAAACAAAATGGTCCATTCTAGTGACGTCTGTCAAATCGATGGTAGGAAGTATAATGTTTATGATTGCGGTGTTGCCGATTCAGGAAAAATAATTCAACTCTTAGTTTTTAAGTTTCTTTTTAAAATTGTTGATTATTGATGCTTGTCGATTATTGGTGCTTGTCGATTATTGGTGCCATCACCCTAGATTAGTGCAGTAAAAAAAAGTCAAAATGATGATGAGACAGGCATAGTTTGGATACAGCGATATTATGATTTTACCCTCTCTGAGGTATCGCCAGGAGTATTGTCTTCAGTTTTTGACCTCGAAAAACTTGTGCTCTTTTTGTTTATAAACAATTTTAATTTTCAAAATGCGTTTTTGGAGCTTAAAATGTGAGTAACTCCGGTTATATAGGTCGGATTGAGACAAAAAAAACTAAACTCTTTGTAATGAAATTTTCAACAAATCCTCTTATTTACTCAAGTGTATACAAAACCTACAAAATAGAAAAAAACAGGCAAAAAATTTTTTTTTTTTTTTAATTTTATTAAGCAGGTCAACTAAGTGAACTGATCGGCTTAAAACTTTTAGAAAATATGCCCTTTGTTATAATAAAAATATCTTGAAATTTTGGTATGAAACCCAACTGAATTTGTTATTTAAAATGTGAATTGCTCGCCATTTTATGACATTTGGTCCAAAATATGTCTTATTTTTTACAAAATTTAGGTCTCACTCATTTTAACTGTTTTTTCCCATTTGTTTATTAATCAAATAACAACACAAGTCATTTTGAAAAAAAAATTTTTAACGAAAATGATTTTTTTTAATAAAGGTCTCGATTCTCTACCAGATGTGATAAAAATTATTCAGTTAATAAACAAATGTAAAAAAAAAGATCCATCTTGGACTAAATGGCATAAAATGGCGAGCAAACCAAATTTTAAATAATAAATTCAACTGTGACCACTAGGTTCAATATTTTTGTACCAAAATTTCAGGATACTTTTGCTATAATAAAAGGCATATTGTTTAAAAGTTTCAAGCCGATCGGTTCACTTACTCGACCTGTACAGGGTGAGTCAACGATAGATTAAAGTTCATTATCTCACTTGTTTCGGGAATGACGAAACAATATTAAATACAGTAGTTTTAGGGAATGTTAAGGTGCACAGTTTAACTAAGTTGGGAATGTGGAATCTTTGGCACAATGATACTACTCAATATATATCACCACTACACCAAACACTTTATTTTTGCACTCGACGCGCTTTTCGCTAACCATGTTAGCTTCATCAGGAAGATCAATCATCGCTCCTGATGAAGCTAACATGGTTAGCGAAACGCGCGTCGAGTGCAAAAATAAAGTGTTTGGTGTAGTGGTGATATATACTGAGTTGCACAGTTTAAAATTATTTTTGAGTATACAGAGTACTTTAAAAAAGTGTGGCCGATATTACATATGTTTTTTTAAATGGAATATCCTATGGTGTAATTTATTTTCAAATTCTGCGTAAAATTCTATAACATTTTTATTAGTAATGTTATATACCTAATCCTAGTAGTTTTTATAATATTTCAATTTAAATAAAAAAATACTAGTTTTCAGTTTTATAAAAAATTGCCAGTGGCGCCATTGTTTCTGAAGGTGGAATACTCATAATTGGTATGAGCGTTCTAGGGAGATGAAAAAAAGACATATCTAAAGAAATTTGAGTTTGATGGTATAGGGTATTCAAAATAAATTTATACATTTCGACTGTTTTAAATTGAAAAAATCTCAAATTTTTCAAATGGCACAATCTGTATATTATTATTTTTTCTGATAGATTTTACAAAACTCTCCAACTTTTATTAAGTATGTCATATACCTATTTCTAATAGTTTTCGATTTATTTGGAATTTTTCAATTTTTATCTTATATATCTTATATATCTTATATATCTATATATCTTATATATCTTATATATCTTATATATCTTATATATCTTATATATCTTATATATCTTATATATCTTATATATCTTATATATCTTATATATCTTATATATCTTATATATCTTATATATCTTATATATCTTATATATCTTATATATCTTATATATCTTATATATCTTATATATCTTATATATCTTATATATCTTATATATCTTATATATCTTATATATCTTATATATCTTATATATCTTATATATCTTATATATCTTATATATCTTATATATCTTATATATCTTATATATCTTATATATCTTATATATCTTATATATCTTATATATCTTATATATCTTATATATCTTATATATCTTATATATCTTATATATCTTATATATCTTATATATCTTATATATCTTTTTTCATCTCTATTAAACGCTCGTACCAATTATGAGTATTCCACCTTCAGAAACAATGGTGTTACTGGCGATTTTTTACAAAACTGAAAACTAGTATTTTTTTAAAAAAAAAAATTGAAATATTAGAAAAGCTACTAGGTTTAAGTTTATAACATTAATAATAAAAAAGTTATAGAATTTTACGCAGAATTTTAAAATAAATTATAAAGTAGGGTGTTCTATTAAAAAAAAAAACATATGTTATAGCGGCCACAGTTTTTTGAAGTAGCCTGTATACTCAAAAATAATTTTAAACTGTGCACCTTAACATTCCCTAAAATTATTGTGTTTAACATTTATTCGTCATTCCTGAAACAAATGAGATAATGAACTTTACTCATTGACTCACCCTGTACAATAAAATGAAAAAAAAAAAAGGTTTTGCCTGTTTTTTCAGTTTTGTAGATTATGTACGCACTTGGGCGTACGAGAATTTGTTGGAAATTTCATAACGATGAGTTCGTTTTTTTTTGTCTAGATCCGACTTATATAACCGGATTTATTCACATTTTAAGTTCAAAAATTGGCGTTTTTTTAAAACTTAAATTGTTTACAAACAGAAGATCATAAGTTTTTCGATGTTCAGAACTCAAGACGATACTCCTAGTGATGCCCCAGATAGCATAAAATTATATGGTGGTATCTAGACTGAGCAATTTTAATTGTTTTTTTTACTGCACTTTATTGGAATGAAATGTCATTAAAGATTCAAACTCTAACATTACCAATTAATATATAAATTTGTTTTAAATGCGAATATCAAGGTTATAAGACTCAAATTATTTTTGACAATATTTTCATACAGACTGAATGCGGAATTTTTGACAAATTTGCTCCTTGTATCTGCGTTCCTAAAAATCACGAAAATATGCCAACATTTAACATAAGTTGGACGCACGCTGACGTCTCTTCTATGTTAACAGGGAATGAAATTTGAAATATGAAAAAAATGTTTTCTTGGAATTTTTTTAGTGAAACTATTCATTATATAAATTAGGTTCTTATTTTATATAATAATACATAACTTAAAATATAATTTGTGAAATAATAATTCAAAAAAATGGCGGCGCTACACCGGTTCCCCTGAGACAGCTTTTTTTTAAGGGACATTGCGGGGTGCACGATTACTGGGAGCTAGATCATCTGAAATGAAAATTTTCGAAAAAATTTGTTTACTAGAGGATCAATCTTATCTTTGAATGAAGGATTTAACAAAAAAAATGTTCATTAAATAACGTTGATTTAAACAAATCAGTGAAAAAATTACTACCGCATTTTATATTTTTGCCAAATAAAATCAAAATTTCTTCTGTATAAAGAAAATATGTACCAAAATTAGTTCAGTGATTCTTAAGATATTTTGTCCACCACAAAGTGGTTTTTAAGAAAAAGTAGTTTGGAGAAATTTGAAAAATTGGATAAAAAAAAATAAGAATAAATTCTTACCTGTAAATGAATCATCGACTCCAGGGCCATATACTGAATCTTCGTCAGCTATTTAAGCTCCTAGAATACTAATTTGTTCTTATTTATGACCCATTCTAGTTTCTTTTGTACTTTGTAGCAATTATCGGTCGACCAGTTCACCTAGTTTATCGTCCACTTTAGCTGGGCAGTCATGTGAATTTCGGCCATTTTAATAACTGCTGAGACTGAATTGCAACGAATAAACTGCTACGAGTGAACTGTATAATGATACTGCACAAACTCGCAGTTTCGAATTATAGAACCTTAGAATAGCAGATGTGAAAGCCTTGAAGAATTTCTTTGTATTGGATTATAAAAGAAAAAGTTTAAAGGCTGAGCTAAGAGCTGCTACTCGCTACCTACTCCGAAAACTCTACGCAACGGCACTTCCTTTAAACTGCTATAATTTCGTCAATTTTTAACCAACTCTTATGAAACTTACAAAAAATATTCTTAAGATGTGTCATTGCTGAAAGTGATTCAACATTCCATATTTCCGCCACAAAATTAAAAACCAACTTTTGTTTCCTTATGAACTAAATCTAGTGAAATTAAAACAACCTAGTACAACTTCAATAGAAATTACATATTAACCTGTATTGTTCAGTGTTTAATTTAAACAAACTTCGAAGGTTATATAATGTACTGTAATTATAATAATTATATATTGTAAGAGAAGTTCCTATAAGGCAAATTAAATTCTTGTTGCAACTGTTGCTGCAATAGATTTCAAGATATCCATAAAGTTGTCAACTCAAACCTGTACTGCAAATGAGAGTTGGGAAGTTAAGTGGTTTGTTCATACTACTTTAGTTAAACTATATTATTATATTAAGCACGTCCGCATGTAACATTTTGTATTTAGTATATTAATTGGAACTAAATGTATATATATATATATATATATATATATATATATATATATATATATATATATATATATATATATATATATTTACATATATTTATATATATTTATATATATATTTATATATATCTATATATATATATATATATATATATATATATATATATATATATATATATATATATATATATATATATATATATATATATATATATATATACATATATATACCAGGTGTACAAGTATGAAATGAGGATTTCAGACACCAGATGGTGCACCAATACGATTTGTTCTATAAAGATTTGACACTGCGCCATTTTGTTGTGTCATCAACAAGTGTCAGACGCGCACGAGTGATAAATTGGAAAAGTGTGTGCATAGTGTTGTGTTGTTGTGTTCAATATGTCGAAATTTATACCGAACAAAGAGCATTCGCGGACAGCATTAATTTTTTGTTTTCATTTGAAGAAAACTGCTGTTGAATCATACCGATTACTTCGAGAAGCTTATGGTGAACATGCTCCATCGCAAGATACGTGTTTCAAAAGTGGTGACTTCGTTGTTGCAGACAAGGAACGTAAGGGGGGAAAACCACCAAAAAAATACGAAGATGTGGAATTGTAAGCATTGTTGGACGAAGATGATTCGCAAACACAAAAACAACTCGCCGAGCAATTGGGCGTTAGTCAACAAGCTGTTTCCAATTGGCTGCGAGAGATGGGAAAGATACCACATGAGTTGAACGACAGGCAAATGGAAAAGCGCAAAAACACGTGTGATATTTTGCTCACTCGGTACAAAATGAAGTCATTTTTGCATCGTATACTTACAGGGGATGAAAAGCGGATTTATTTTGAGAATCCCAAGCGCAAAAAGTCATGGGTAGACCCAGGCGCATCATCCACATCGACCGCAAGACCGAATCGCTTTGGCAGAAAGACGATGCTCTGTGTTTGGTGGGACCGGAGGGGCGTGGTCTATTATGAGCTGTTAAAACCTGGGGAAACGGTTAATACTAAATGTTACCAACAACAATTGACCGATTTGAACCGTTCGCTGCTTGAAAAAAGGCCAGAATACCGAAAGAGGCAACACAAAGTCATTTTTCTTCATGACAGTGCTCCATTACATACAGCAAAACCAGTTCGCGAAACGTTGGAAGCACTCAGCTGGGAAGTTCTACTCCATGCCGGTTACTCACCAGACTTGGCTCCTTCCGATTACCACTTGTTTGCATGGATGGGTCAGGCACTTGCTAAGCAGCGCTTTGGTTCGTACGAAGATGTGAACAAATGGCTCGATGAATGGCTCGCAGCAAAAGGGGAAGATTTTTACTGGCGTGGCATTCACAAATTGCTCGCAAGATGGGAAAAATGTATAACAAGCCATGGAGCATACTTTGAATAAAGCACTTTTTATTATTCTTTCGACTTGTTTTTTTAGAAAAAAAATCCGCATTTCATACTTGTACACCTGGTATATATATATATATATATATATATATATATATATATATATATATATATATATATATATATATATGTATATATATATATATATATATATATATATATATATATATATATATATATATATATATATATATATATATATATATATATATATATATATATATATATATATATATGAGGTTTTTATAGATGGTGGAATGTAATACTTTAAAATTCCGGGTTTCAATCCGTTTGTTTAACAATGAATTTGTATGACGTTTTGCCAAAATCTCATTTTGCATTTTCAAGTGCTCTTTTTGTTGCTGCTACTCGATACTTCAATCTTGCTGCTACTGCCGCTCGAAACTAGAAACAACTGAGGAACATTTTATTAGGAAGTTACATCATTGTTATAAAAATGTAAACAAAGTTAATGTCAAAGAAGTCTCCATAAACTTAACAATTACCAGTAATAGTTTGACGGAGTGTAATGAAAAATAACATCTTCGTTTAAACTAATATTTAGTGTGACCGCCGTTGGCCTTGATAATCTCCTGTAACATTTTTGTCATGCTTGCAACCAGCTTTCTAGTAACTTCTGCTGGCATGTTCTCAAATTCGTTCAATATTCTGTTTTTCAATTCTTTTCTATTTGAGACATTATGTTTGCGAACGTGCTCGATTAACATCGAGTAATTGCACACATTATGGATCATCCATTCTCGCGCCAAGTTTGCTGTATGTTTCGGATCATTGTCCTGTGGGAAAATGTATCTTTTTTCGAGTGCTAATTTTTGGACACTTTCTCTTAAATTGTCTCTCAAAATGTTCAGATAAATATACTAATCCATGGTACCATTAATAAAATATAAATTTCCAACTCCTCCAGTGGACAGTCATCTCCAAAGCAGAACACTGCCACCCCCTTGTCTCACGGTGGAAAAAAAGTTTTTAATTTCGAATGCCGTATTCTTCTTTCTCCAAACTTTAGTTCCGCCATCAGACCCAAAAAGATTAATTTTAGTTTCTTCACTGAAGATTCCGGATTCCCAAAATTCAGGAGGTTTAGTAACGTATTTCCTAATAAGAGCTAACCACTCTTTGCGATTAGCTTCCGAAATTAAGGGCTTCTTCCTGGCTGCACACCCCTTGTAGCCTACTGTGTGTAAACAATTTCTCACTGTTTGTGAACAAACATTTTTTGAAAATAGTTCCCGTACTTTTGGTGCACTTTCCTTGGGATCTGTAATTATTTGCCTAACAATACTGGCCTCTTCACTTGGAGTCAGTTTCTTGGGTCGACCGAAGTATGGTCGAATTTTATAGGAACCCATTGATGTATACCATGCGACTTTTTAACAATTTTTTCTATATTTCTGTACGATTTTCCATCTTTCCACAAATAAATTATGATCATTCGAACTTGAAATGGAATTTCACAATTTCCCTCGTTCATTTTTAATACTACTTTCAAAATCCACTGCAAAATTACTAGCAACAAGTAACAGATTATAAAGTATGTCCTAAAATTATTTATTTGTTTTCAGTTTAGCGAGCAACAGATAGCTTGATAAAATGTAGCTGTTGAGTGTATGGAGACCTTTTGGACTGACTGTATGTATATATATATATATATATATATATATATATATATATATATATATATATATATATATATACATATACATATATATATATATATATATATATATATATATATATATATATATATATATATATATATATATATATATATATATATATATATATATATATATATATATATATATATATATATATATATATATATATATATATATATATATATATATATATATATATATATATATATATATATATATATATATATATATATATATATATATATATATATATATATATATATATATATATATATATATAATATATATATATATATATATATATATATATATATATATATATACAGTATACTCACAGCTTAAATGATGCTCACAGCTTAAATCAGTCGCTATAAGAAAAGACTAACGGGTCTCAGTGCCTCTTTATTTATTTGGAAAAAACAACTTATTGAAATTAAATTAGTAAAGAGTCTTCTAAAAAAGTATGAATTACTTTTTGTCTTAAATATGCCTTACTTAATTAACAATAAATAATTAATTAAATTATATGCGATTTTAACGTCACAGCTTAAATGATGCAAAATTCAATATACCAAAATTATTAGAGAAAACAAACTGTACAATTTAAAATGAGCCTGCTAATATTTGGTCGGGCCTCCCTCATTATCGACAACGGCTTGTAATCTTCTGGACATTGATTCAACTAACTTTCTAGTATACTCCGGGGAAACAGTGTTCCATGCTTCAGTAATTTTTACTTTTAATTCAGTTTTATTTGATATTGGGGCACTATTTACTTTATTTTTTAATGTCAGCCACAAATTTTCAATTACATTTAAGTCTGGTGACTGGGCTGGTGTTTTAACAACATTTAGACAGTTATAAAGCAACCAACTGCGGACTCGAAATGACGTGTGCTTTGGATCATTGTCGTGATAGAACCGATAATTGTTTTCAATATCTAATTTTTGGGCACTAGCGACAATACGCTGCCTTAGTATATCCAAGTATACATATTGGTTCATATTCCCTTCGACGAAATGAATGTTACCTACTCCTGCAGATGACATACAGCCCCATAACATCACTCCACCTCCACCGTGCTTTACCGTAGCTTTCATATTTTTCAATTTTAATTCTTCGTTAGGCTTTCTCCACACTGATACTTTTCCATCGGACCCAAATAAGTTTATTTTGGTCTCATCAGCAAATATTACTGAATTTCAGAAGTTCAAATCTTTATTGATATGCTCTCTGGCAAATTTCAATCTCACGCGTCTATTTATTTAGCTAATGAAAGGCTTATTTCTAGCAGTTCGACCATGTAAATTATTATTTCGCAAGATCCGTCGAACTGTTTCGGGGTTACACCTTTTTCCAAACTGTCTTTCTACCTAGGCGCACAACTTTGGCGCACTTTTTTTTTGGATTATTTGATACCTCTCTTAAAATCCATCTTCCTTCACGTTCATTGAAGATCTTATTTGGAGCCAACCTTGACTTATTCTCGACTCTATTTTCATTCCGGTAACGTTCAATGATATGCTGAACAGTTGACGGACATTTATTTACCATTTAGGCTATGTCTCTTTGGCTGTATCCATTCCTGTAATCAGTAATAATTAAATTTCTCTCAGAAATTGTAGTTCGACGACCCATTCTTAAACAATTTCGTTTTTTTTGAATGAAAAAATGTCAAACTAAACAAAAAACAATTGCACTAAGAAATCAAAGCAACGCCGCCTTCGTAAATTTCAAAATGCGATAAGTTTTGACCGCTGTTGTTATTTTGCATCATTTAAGCTGTGACGTTAAAATTGCATATAATTTAATTAATTATTTATTGTTAATTAAGTAAGGCATATTTAAGACAAAAAGTAATTCATACTTTTTTAGAAGGCTCTTTACTAATTTAATTTCAATAAGTTGTTTTTGCAAATAAGTAAAGAGGCACTGAGACCAGTTAGTCTTTTCTTATAGCGACTGCATCATTTAAGCTGTGAGTCACTGTATATATATATACATATATATATATATATATATATATATATATATATATATATATATATATATATATATATATATATATATATATATATATATATATATATATATATATATATATATATATATATATATATATATATATATATATACATATATATATATATATATATATATATATATATATATATATATATATATATATATATATATATATATATATATATATATATATATATATATATATATATATATATATATATATTATATAATATATATATATATATATATATATATATATATATATATCCAAATATATATATATATATATATATATATATTTAATATTATATATATATATATATATATATATATATATATATATATATATATATATATATATATATATATATATATATATATATATATATATATATATATATATATATATATATATATATATATATATATATATATATATATATATATATATATATATATATATATATATATAATATATATTATATATAATATATATACATATATATATATATGTATATATATATATATATATATATATATATATACGAGGCATGTTTTTTAAGTAAGTACCGTTTTGCGATTCCGCCGCCGCAGCGATACGGTCGGCGTTCCGCGCATGCGCGCTGGTAACCTACATCTCATGTCTACGCACTGACGCCATTACAGTCTGATTCTTCATTGTATACGTTGTTTACTGAGTGTTTAAGATGCCTCCGACAATCGTGAGTCCCGCCGATTGTGAAGTACGGGCTGTTATACGATTTCTTAGTGCTAAAGGCGTAAAAAACCGATCGATATTCATCGTGAGATCTGTGAAGTTTACGGACAAAACATTATGAGTGATGGAATGGTAAGGAAATGGGTGAGAGCATTTAAAGATGGCCGCACAAATGTGCATGATGAAGAACGGAGTGGGCGTCCTTCGGTCGTTAATGAAGATTTGGTGCAGAAAGTGGACGAAAAGGTGAGAGAAAACAGACGCTTTACAATTTCATCATTGTGCGACTGCTTTCCTCAATATTCTCGTAGTGTTTTGTATCGCATTGTGACCGAGAACTTAAATTACCGGAAATTGTGTTCACGTTGGGTTCCAAAAATGTTGACGGATTTGCACAAAACCCAACGTTTAGGCAGTGCATTGACTTTCCTTGAGCGGTACCACAATGAAGGTGAACATTTTTTAGACCAAATTGTTACTGGTGACGAAACATGGGTGGCCTACGCCACACCAGAATCGAAACAACAATCCATGGAATGGCGACATTCATCATCACCCAAAAAAGTGAAGTTTAAGCAAACAATTTCTGCCCGCAAAATCATGTGCACAGTTTTTTGGGACAGAAAAGGAGTATTGCTAGTGGAGTTTCTGCCTCGTAATGAGACAATCAATGTAGCGTCTTATTGTGAGACATTGAACAATCTGCGTCGTGCAATCCAGAACAAAAGACGTGGCAAGTTGAGTAAGGGTATCATTTTGCTGCATGACAATGCCCGTCCACATGTGGCTAATCGGACCAAAGATCTCATCAAATCTTTTAAATGGGAAACTCTAGATCATCCTCCATACAGCCCTGATCTGGCGCCCAGCGACTACCATTTGTTCCTGCACTTGAAGAAGCACCTGGGTGGTCAGCGTCTTCAAGACGATAACGAAGTCAAAACATTTGTGATACAGTGGTTAACAAGTCAGGCCGCAGAATTTTATGAGGAGGGTATTCAAAAAACTGGTGCCACGTTATGACAAGTGCCTCAATATTCACGGAAATTATGTAGAAAAGTAGATTAAGGTACAGGCTTTCATGTAAAAATAAAATTATAGCGATATCTTTGCACGTCTTTTTTTAATTCCAAAACGGTACTTACTTAAATAACCGGTCAAGTGCAAGTTGAACTTGCACAATTAGTGTTCCGTACGTTGATTGTTTTTGAAATAAAAAGTTTTGTTAGGGTGGTATAAAATGATCAGTGACTTCACAAAACACACCCCAAATGAGTTTTCAACAATGTTTGTTTCCAATCTTTACTGAAAACTGGTGACCTTGAAATATTGTTTTTTTTCTATACCAGATAAATTATTAAAGGTAATGATAATTTTCGTTCAATCTATACCCCGTAGAGAATATTCCAGAATTTTTTCAAATTTTTTTGATCAGTACTTTTCGAGATAAGGTAGGGGACAGCGATTTTTCACGATTTTTTAAAAGTAATACGAAGAAAAGTGTGCGCAAGTATTACATTATATATATATTTTTTACTCGTGTTTTCATAAGCTTTCATTTGACACCACACTCGATGACCTAGTAAAAAAAATTTTTTTTCACTTCCGATTTCACCCCTCAAAACGAATCCCTTAGTCAAAATTTATGTTACGCTGATATAAAATGATCAGTGACTTCACAAAACACACCCTAAATAAGTTTTCAACAAAGTTTATTCCAATCTTTACTGAAAATTGATGACCTTGAAATTTCTGTTTTTTTATATAACAGATAAATTATTACAGGTAATGCACTCGTGATAATTTTCGTTCAATTTACACCCCGTGGAGAATATTCCAGAATTTTTTCAAATTTTTTTGATAAGTACTTTTCGAGATAAGGCGGATGGACAGCGATTTTTTCGCGATTTTTTAAAAATAATACAAAGAAAAGTGAGCGCAAGTATAACATTATATATATATATATTTTTTACTCGTGTTTTCACAAGCTTTCATTTGACACCACACTCGATTACCTAGTAAAAAATTTTTTTTTTCATTTCCGATTTCACCCCCCAAAACTAACCCCTTAAGTCAAAATTTAATTTTCAAAACTACATGGCTCTGATGAGGCCATCAATTCCTATATTGCTACCAAATTTCAACTTTCTATGACAAGTAGTTTCGCAGAAAATCGGGTGTGACAGACGGACAGACGGACAGACGGACAGACAGACGGACAGACACCGAAGTGATCTTATAAGTGTTCCGTACGGAACACTAAAAACATGCCTCGTATATATATATATATATATATATATATATATATATATATGTATGTATATGCGTAATATGTCTTAAAATACCAGACTTTGATCTTAACTAGACCCTGATATTTCTGGAGTATGTTATATCAGACTGAGACTGTTACGTTGGTAACATACCGTACACACCTTTCATTACATAATTTTATTTTATTTCTATCAATCTACTTTTAGTAAAATATGGAAAAAGGAAATTGTTTATTTTTATCGATTGCCGTAGGCACGGCCACTTGAACAGTATCAGTGATCAATATAAACTACTGAAATTGGACATTTTTCAGTAGTTCTTGACTCTCCTGTCATCTGTTAGTCCATCTCAGGACGCGTTTCGTTGTATCACGGCTTTTGAGCTGAGCTAAGATCGATGGAAAAAGAGAACAAAATTTACTTACTTACTTGTCGCGGAACTCTCGTAAAGAACAAGTAAGATATAAATAATTTAAACTTTAGGATCATACAAGCTTAGTTTTGAAGGCGTAGCTGCTCACTGTTGGGGGCTTTTTTGGGCCATAGATCAATAGGAGAATTATCCAGCAAGTTGCTAACAATTATCGCTGAGCAGCGCTAACTATTACCGCTGAGCAGCGCAGGTTCTAGTATATGAAGACCAATATGAACTACTAAAATTAAGCAAAGTTCATTTTTCAGTAGGGTTTGACTGTTCTCTCACTGCTAAAAATTTTACTTTGTCAAAATTCTCGTACTTTATATTGATTTTTATATACTTGGGATAAAACCTTATAAAACGCTATCAAGGGGCAATTGTTAGTAACTTGCTGAATAATTCTTCGGTCGGTCTGTGGCTTTGAAGAGCCCCCAACAGGTACGCCATTAAAACTATACTTACATCTCCCAGAAGTGCAAATTATTTGCATCTTACTTATTCGCTTCGGGCAAAGAAGCAAGTAGCGTCGCCAGACGTCAAAATGTCGCACTTTCTCCGACCAATGTTTACATTAAGTCAAATGGCAAATTGACGTTTTTTCTGCTTAATTTTTTATCCTCTCGATTTTTCATTTTAAACTTAGTCTCATAGTACGAGGCCAAAATATCTCAGGTGAAAGTCAATATTTTCTATATTTTATTTCTAAAAAAGACGTTAAAATATGGAAGTCCTTTTGAATACTGGCTTTTTACAAATAGTGAATAATCTTCGTTTTAGAAATGAAACTCAAAAAAAGCGTAAAGCTCTGGTTGTTGCCGAGCACGTGATAAACGTGAAAGAATATCAATTAGATAGAACGTCTGTAATAAATAGTCACGTCATTCGGCAAAACTTTGTTACGGTGACTCCATACAATGTGAAATTACACGTAAGTATAAACAAAAAAAAAATTGGAGGAAATAGATATTTGAAAATAAATAACATTAATTGAAAAGAAATCCCAGCAAAAAAAATCCAACTAGAATTACCATCTGAAAATTCCATCTGGTATTTTAGATGGAAATTACACCTGGAATTTTCATCCAAAATACCACGTAAAATTTCCATATGGAAATTTGAGGTGAACTGTTTTCAGCTGGAGAAACATAAAGCACAGAAAAATCATTTATAATATTAATAATAATAAGTATTAATTGTATTGAGCGTATTCTCTCTGCTATTTTATCCATAATTGTTAACACAATCTCGCAAGTACAACAATCTTTAACACATGAACAGTCGAAGAAAGTGCGAATTTCCCCCACCGCGCACGCTGCTAGTTTCAGACAGTAAATTCCTCCTCTTTGCTCGAAGTGAATAATCAGTTATGTTTTATTACTTTTATTTAATTAGCAAACAAATTCGGAGGGCGAAAATGAGGGCAAAGAGTCCTAAATTAGATCAATAATGTAATTTACGAACTCGATTGTCTTACAATGTAAACGATCTGTAAAGGAAGTTTGTTTCCTTATGAGCAGTCAAAATTTTGGGAGCAGTTAACTATAACATCCTTAATTCATACTCAATCAACTTCAAGGACGATTTGTTTTTTTTAATACAATCATGAACTTTTTACAAGTTCCGGCTTGTTATCAGTCTCATATTCTTGAGTGTGGAATTAACATTCATTACTTATACTTTTTGAAGGTTGGCAAGTTTTGTACAGGCGTTTCGCTGCTTAATATAGATTAACTAAAGTAGTATGAACAAACTGTAAAACTTAACTCCCTAATTCTCATTTGCAGTACAGCTTTAAGTTGACAACTTTATGGATGTCATAGGATAAAATAATCACGAGCAAACATAGACCCAATATATATAAATATATATATATATATATATATATATATATATATATATATATATATATATATATATATATATATATATACTTAATAACAAAATCGTTGAAATTATGTAATAATGGAAAAAATAAACTAACACACACAAAATTAATGGTGTAACTGGGACACTAGTAGCGTGTGTCGCCTCCTCTACTTCGGATGACAGCGTTTATGCGCCTAGGCATGCTTCTAATTAAATTTTGGATAAAATCTTGAGGAATTTGCTCCCATTCTGTGATAACTGCATTTTCAAGTTCCCTCAGGTTTCTAGGTGCAGGTATGTGACGTTTCACATTTTTCTTAAGGTGATCCCATACATGTTCTATAGGATTCAGATCAGGGCTTTTTGGTGGCCATTGCATAATGGGTATATCAACTTGAATAAGATAATCGAGTACCTCCCTAGCCACGTGAGGTCGAGCGTTGTCTTGCATAAACAGGAAATTGGGCCCCACAAAATGACCGAAAGACATCACATGTTCTATTGCAATATTCTCAAGATAGTAGTCAGCATTCATGGATCTCCTACAGACAGGAACTAACTCTGTGCGCGCATCAAAGCAGATGCCACCCTAGAACATAACAGAGCCACCGCTGAATGGAATCCTTGCAGAGATATTGCAAGGAGCAAACATCTCTCCTGGTCTTCGCCATACTCGCTAACGACCATCTAGACGTTTTAGACTAATCCTAGTTTCATCTGTGAAGAAAACTTGTTTCCAATCATCCACAGAGTTTTCGTGATTTCAAGCAAAACATAACCTGGCAACTCTTCTCTCTAGTAAGCAAGGGCGCAGTGGCTAGTCTCCTGCTGTTTAATCCAGCTTCATTTAACCGTCTTCTAACTGTTTTAGAAGAAATTGTGACATTGCGAACAGCTTTGAGTTCGTTTCTTATTATAGAACTAGTGACAGTCCTGTTTCTTAGAGCATATTGTCTTATAAAACGTTCATCTAAGTCACTAGTGCATCGTTTTCGCCCTTGCCCTAACCTTCTACAACAAATTGGCAACATAACTCTGACAATATCCCTCGTCCAATAAAACTGAGGCTCGCACTACCTCGTGTTCAGTTAAATTCCTTGTTCGATTCATTTATCTAATTCTTCGGAGTCAAAAATAAAACAGTCTACCACGAAAATGTATTACTTTGAAAAAGGGAACAATTTATAAGCTTACTTTTAAAGAAAATCTATCGCATCATTACAGAAAATTGTTTATCTTCTAAAAAATTCTTTAAAACTGTAAATCTAAACGAATTGTTTTGATTTCTGTCATGAGCAACGAAACAACAGTACAGGGCACTGGCAACAAACAATTGGAAGTTTAACTACTGGGAAACGCCCTTGTGAGAAGAAGAGATAAGCAATCAAAGATCTATTGGCTCTAGTATCTGCTTTTTATTTTTGTTATCAAGCTTTCGCTGCCTAATGGTAGCTTCTTCTGGGTACTAAAATTCAAAGAAGGTACAAAAAAATAAAGTTAAGATGCTCGTTATGAAATGTGATTTATAAATTTATAAGGTTGTATGAGAAATTACTTACAAAATTTAGCAGTTAATTTATCTCTGGCGAAACAATAACATTTGCATTTTGTTGGCCAGGTAGTAGGTATAATCACAAAAAACATGACAAAAGGACACTTAGAGAATTACACAGGTATCAAAAATAAAACATTGTCAATAACATTATTTAAAAACACTTTTTGAGACAAAAACTACTGTAAGAAAGACCATGATGTTGAAATGGTACTCCTTTTAAATTTTTTGACATCGTATTTAGTAACTTTTTAGTAATATTTGAGTTTGAACCGGATATTGTTGGTAGTCTATGTCGTTAGCAGGTCGACAAAAAACCCATGACATTAAAGTTAGAAATAGAGTAAATTTTGGTGGATGCTACTATTAGACAAGTTATTTATTATTTATTTTATTTATTCTTTAATTTTATAACAAAGGACTCATAAAGCAATTTAAATTATTTAAAATAAATGCCATTATTGGAAAGTTATTTATTATTTATCATATTTAATTTTAATTTTTTAATTATATAACAAAAAGACACATAAAGTAATCTGAAGTATTTGAAATGAATGCCATTATTGGAAAGTTATCATATTTAATTTTTAATTATATAACATAAAGTAATTAAACATATTTAAAGAGTAAGAATAACAGAGAAGGAAAACGTCTACTTTACTGGATACTAATTTATTCATAAAAATTGTTCTTTTTTATTGGTTTGGTGTGGTTTTGTATTAGTAAATAGGTGTAAATAGAGCTCAATCCTTCTATGTCTTTTTTGTGGTTGAGATTATTTTTACAAGCTTTCATGTAACACATTTCCAAGAAACTTCTTCTGAAGTAATTAATTTCAACATCCAGAATGAAGCTGTTGTTATATTATACTCTTTAATCTGTATCATTTACATGTGAACTAAAGCTGGTTGCATTAGGTTTATGTTTGCTATCACTTTTGTGTAACGCTATTCTCTTAGAGAGTTTTTGTGAAGTTTGTCCAATGTAGACCAGACCATATTGACAGGGAATGAGATAGATTATATTAGATCTTTGTAAAGTATCGGTTTTGTCTTTTAGTTTAGCATAAAAACAATTCATCCTTTTTAAACTATAGTTAGCAATCTTAATATTTGTATTTTTAAATAGGGAAGACAAGGACTGGGAGACACCTTCTATGTATTGTAACTTTCCTACTTTAATGCCATTAATTTAAGCGTTAGTGGAAACATTTGGATTGATTTGAAGAAGGGGTCTTTGAAAAATCTTATTAATCAGGCTTTTTGGATAGTAATTGTTCAACAAGATGTTTTCTAACAGTTTTACATTATTTTTTTCTTTAAAATAATTACCATTAGGCAGTGAAAGCTTGATAACGAAAATAAAAAGCAGATACTAGAGCCTATAGATCTACGATTGCTCATCTCTTCTCCTCATAAGTGCGTTTCCCAGTAGTTAAATATATGTATATACATATGTATATATATATATATATATATATATATATATATATATATATATATATATATATATATTGAAATTCAATTCCACTAAAGAAACCAAATTTCCAGTGATTATGTTCCAAAAATGTTCTATAGGGTTGAAAAGTTCACGGAAAAATTTCTGGAAATAGCTGACAAATTATCTAGAAAAATCAACCATGCATATCAGATTTTAGAGACTCAATTTCCATATAAATGTTGGTACTGTTTACAAAAAGTTTTAATAGTGTTTTTTTTTCCTTTTCCTGGTAAATGACGTGGAAATTTCAATGAAATAAAAACCGCCCCTGTCCCTTAAAATGCTAAAACTTGTAAAAGAAGAGCCATTAGCAGTGACACTTTTTATTTGATATATTGAAAAACAGAGAATCTATATTGGGATTAAAACACAATCTTATTTTATATATCATCAACTTAAAATGTAAAAGTTGTTTCTCTTTAAGATCAATCAGAGAAGGACGTTTCCGGTAAATGTAGTTCTAGATCTTCCTTCATATATGTCTAGATCAACTTACAATTCAATCTAAGAAAGTGTAATGAACTCCCACAACCTGATGTTTTTTCGTCTATCATATAAAAAAGAGAATATGTAAGGAAGAGTTAAGTGGATATGTTTATCATCATCGTCATTTAAATTAGTGTAATAAAAAATGTATGTTTATGAGATTGTATTAGCATTACCAGAACAACCCTATAATTAAATTTGCAATAAACTGTTTCAATATATATATATATATATATATATATATATATATATATATATATATATATATATATATATTGCCCTCCTTCCCTCCATTATAACGATTTTTACCTTTTCTCTTAAAATATCTCTGAGCAGATATACTGACGGGATGTTATAATATCCGCAAACATTGTCCAGTTACCGAAACATAGATTTTTGTTTCACGGCACTTTGAAACCAACGCGGTAGTGCTACCACAGGCATTATTGTATTTGCATTAACTGCTACCTAAAATTACACCCACAATATCCAGCCGATTGCCGGAATCCAACCACCGACCATCGGTTTAATAGGCAGGCTCTTAACCCTCTACGCTACCGAGTTCGGCTAAATATCCTTAACTGACTAAACCGTAAACAATATGAGCAAATAATTTTGGTAAAAAATAGAGTGAATAAACCAACATTACCCCTATATATATATATATATATATATATATATATATATATATATATATATATATATATATAAAATAAAGAGAGAGAAAGCAAAAGTTGCCGTATCTAACAAAATCCTAAGTTATGAAACTAGTTGGGGAACTAGGCAAAAAGGGGCATCAACAGATGTTCATACTATATTCATTTAGCCAATATTTCGGTCCTAGGTTGGGACCTTCATCAGGGCACAAACTGAAAAAGAGATAACGAAGCAACCAATAAAGAAAATTAGGCATGAAAAATTGGTGTTGTTAAGTCAAGTTTTTAATTTTTAATTATTACTTTCAATTATTAATTTTTAATTTGCAATTTTTAATTTCAATCCTACGATTATTAATATGGAACTATTGTAATTTAAAAGTATTATTATTCTAAACAATCATAAATTATTATTATTATTATTATTATGAAGAAATGTCAAAAAACAAAATTCGAGTGACTCACATGTAGCATGCAATTTAATCTAACAAGAATGACCATCAATAACAATCGCCATAGTAAAGACCAACACTGAAATAAAACAACCACTATTCACTAACATATTAAAATACAAACATGGCATTTACAGCAGGGATGCCATTGATAACGTTGGATGCTGAAATTTCAGAACTAATTAACCACCTGCCATCTCAAAGAAAAGTGACAATTTTGACAGGGCGCCGAACAAAGAACGACCACCTGACAGATGTAAGGGATCACTCAAAATTAATAAAAGGAAAGGTTGAACAACCAGGAAAGGACCGGTTTAGTACGAACTAAGTACTACGTCATATGGTAAAATTTTTGGTATGAAGGGAACAGGTAACCAATGGAAACGCAAATTTTCACTGTTATGATAATTAAGTGACATATAGAGGAAACGATTTTACTTCATCTGAGGGGGAAAACAGAACAAGGAAAAAGGAGGCGGCAAGTGGAAAGGGTTTTTCATTAATTGGGAACATACTAATCAATTTATTATTATAATTGTTATTATTATTAATGTTATTACAAATGGGAGTGTAATTATAAAGAATTTCAGGGGAAACCAAGAAAAACATATACTTAAACAAGATGGTACCCAGAGGGCAGCATGCAGAAGGACAGAGCTGTAATTTACCAAAAACGAAAAACTGTTATGATGAGTATGACGACCCAGAAATATTATGCGAAGGATGAATGTCACAAGAGAGAAGAAAGCTGTATATGCTGCTCAAGCCGTCAAGATCAGTTCTTTTGTTGATATTTTGGGGATTCTCGTTGATATAGCACATCTCAAGAAATTCTCTTTTAAGAAGGTTTTTTTGGATATGCAGGATTTTCGGTTCTCTGAAGTTGAAGGAGTGTCCATTATCAACAGAGTGAATTGCCAGTGCACATCTTTGTGGATGACATCTGGTGTCGCTTTTATGTAATGCGACGCGACGGTTTAGACATTGTGATGTCTGGCCAATATATACAGCAGGACAATCAAGACAGGAAATGGAATAGATTGTGTGACAGGTTTTCGAAAACACAAGTATAAGAAAATTAGATTTACAAACGTGAAATTATCCAGTGGAAGCTGATATGATGAATTACGGCGTAGTAAATATATTTTCCGGTTTTATTTTCCTTGGACAACAGAGCACCTGGTTTTAATTTTTAGGTTGGTAAAAAAGGCAATTGGCTGCCAAACCTCCCACAGCATAAATGAAAGGTTAACTTTACACAGGAGTGATTGTAGAAGGGGTATCAAATCTTGTTCCAGTGCAGAAGATACAATTGGCAATGACCATCGTCCAGACTATGACAATGAGGAAATAGTTTACAAACAGCAAAACTATTATAAAAGAAAATTTTGAAAAATAGTTGCGATTAATGCCTGCGATGGCACAATGAACAGAGGGACTGATGTGGAAGACCTTAGCATCATCCATTCTTACATTCTTAAACTTTCGAATGATCTATCACAAAGTTAGGACATTATACAATAATACTAATACATAAAAATCAAGTGTCTACCAATTGTACAACACGACTATCAGTTTTACTCTTATAAAACTGCCAATTGCTTTTCTTTACTAACCTAAAAATTAAAACCACGTGCTCTGTTGTCCCGGGAAAATATAACCGGAAAATGTATTTACTACGTCGTAATTCTTTATCTAATTCACGATTCATTCTAACTTTCTTAGAGTTTTGTTTTTGAAAACCGAATTAATAAATATAATAAATATATAGTAAATAAATTCTAGATGTTCTGAAGAAGGACTGAATAAATCCGAAAGGTTAACAAAGAGTTTTAATTGGCAACTGTTTTTGACTGCATCCTCACTAAATTAGTTTTTCAATTTCACGAGTCAGTCAAGGCTACTTCCAAATTTGTATATATATATATATATATATATATATATATATATATATATATATATATATATATATATATATATATATATATATAGAATAAAGAAAGAAAGCAAAAAAGTTGCCGTATCTACCAAAATTATTAAAAATACAATCTTAATTGGGGAGCTCGGCAAATTTGGGCGTGATAGGAGATCACACAATTTTCATTAAGCCGCCAATATTTCGGTCCTGGATTGGGACCTTCTTCAGGGCAGAACTGAAAAGAAGAACAGAGCGTATTCACTGATAGTGTCTGGGACAACTTTAAATTAATTATGCCAAATTGTCCATCAATATACATTGGCCAAACTTCTCAATCCTTGAATCGTCGTATTGCACTCCATAAAAGTGACACTAGATGCCATCCACACCGATGTGCCTTGGCGACCCATTCTGTTGACAATGGTCATTCTTTTAATTTCAGGGAACCCAAAATTCTTCATTTCTCCAATAATCTTTCCAAGAGAGAATTCCTTGAGATTTGTTACATCCAGGAGAATCACCTTAACATCAATAAAAGAATCGACCTGGATGGTCTTAGTAACATATATAGTTTTCCTCCTCTCCTGTGATAAATCAACTTCTCACAATCATTCCCTGTCTTCAAGTGTTTTATGATCCATCTGAACCGCGTTGGTCGTCTCTTTTTTAGCTCCGTAATTTCCAGGGTTTCTCTCCTCCTTCCTCTCTCTATTTACGGTTCTCTTTGATTCTGAGCTTCACAGATTCCTTCCATTTTATCTGGGCCATCTTTTGTACTTAACGATTACTGTCTTCCTTCCATTGACAGTACCTTGCGTCACCTCTCTAACACTTCCTGGTGCCTCGAGTCTTCATTGGTTTTTTGCCAACAATCTCTTCCTCCAATCAGATTCCAACAAGAAATTAATAAATTAATAATTAATTCACTAGATAATTTTCTTCTTTGTTGCTCCCATTAATGTCACTCTCTCTCTCGCTCCCTCGCTCACCATTTACTATAATTAGGGTGTGTTTTATCCTTCCGCTACTACATACCGGGTGGTTTTGGTCGCTCAATTGGCTACCTCTCTCTCACTTAGGGTCCAATATTTTTACTTCCTTTTCTATCGGTCCCTTCCAGGTGTCGACCCCGCATTCTGGTTAATTGAGTTTTCTTGACTAAACCCCTTATCTCTGTCGAGTAGCTGTCTCCTGTCGTTCTTGTCATTTGTTTCTAAATGGCGGTGGCCATATGTGGTGGTCACAAGTGAAACAACTAACGATGTTCTCAACATCCAAGGTTCCCAATTACATCCATGTGTTAAATTTGTTTTTTAGAATTTTGTCTACAGTGTTTTAATGTGTATTTTGTATATTTTATGGATTAACCAACTTTTATATGTAACGACTTTTTATGTATAACCTACGGCCATTCAGGCTAACGCAATCTTTGCACTTCTCATGTGAGTTTTTTAACTTATTATGACTAATATCTTATTCTTGTTCCACACTAATTTTATTTATTATAACAACCTAATGATAACATCATTAATTTAAAGTTGTCCCAGACACTATCAGTGAATACGCTCTGTTCTTCTTTTCAGTTCTGCCCTGAAGAAGGTCCCAATCCAGGACCGAAATATTGGCGGCTTAATGAAAATTGTGTGATCTCCTATCACGCCCAAATTTGCCGAGCTCCCCAATTAAGATATATATATATATATATATATATATATATATATATATATATATATATATACATATATATACATATATATATATATATATATATATATATATATATATATATATTCTCAATTTTGTGGGGCTGCATATTTAAATATTTATGGCTTTGGGTAGTGAGACAACCTTTTTTGTTAGTCGATCTTTCGAAATTATATTTATTTCTTCTTCAGGATATCTGGAAAGACAAAATTTTCTTTTTTCTTTGTACTGTTAAGTGAAAAATTACTTTTTTAAGTACATTCATATGACTGAAAAAACAAAGAAAAATGAGTTGGTTTTTTTATAACAAAACAGCAGTCATTTGCACAAAGGGATATTCCTCAATATACTGTTGTTGACTACATAACATTATAATTAAACGGAAAAATACAAAACGGCCAAAATGGCTGGTCTCGGTACTCTCTGCTAATCCCGTAAACCAGTAAATTAACAAAAAATTATCAATTTTTGGCGGTCTATCACACTCCAAAAGATGGAGTGTGATAGACCGATATAACTTTTATGTGGTAGAGAAAGATCGAAGGTATTGATTTGTTTCGATCTGAGATATGCTTTCAGTTGAAAACTTATTTACATGGCAAATACTGCAATGAATGAAGATAGAAATAATAGTTGAGAATGTAGATTTTTTATTTTAATAGCGCATGTGTCAACCTGTATACGGGGGATAACAAAAAGAAACAATGCATTACAGTTTTCGGAAAATAAAAAATATAAAATAATAGAATAATTGTATGGAAAAAAACATTTTGTCTATGTGTTATTCGTCTGGTGCAGGACGATCTGTTAGTGATTGGTATTTTTCTAATTCTAATTTGAGGATGTAACTGTATATGGAACTAAGTCCCTGGGTGTCACTCTTTTTATTCATGGAGTAGGGTTCCCGGTTAATATGGACCATTTCTAAGAAAATTCGTTTGTAGTAAGAGTCAGAGCGATTCAGGGAACTGTATAACTTAACTAGTCACTCGCGACTACTCCTGTCTTTGTTATTATTTATATATATATATATATATATATATATATATATATATATATATATATATATATATATATATATATATATATATATATATATATATATATATATATATATATATATATATATATATATATATATATATATATATATATATATATATATGTAGTAGTGGTTTTTCAAGTATCCCGTGTTACCTTAAAGTCCTTTAATGGACAGTTCCGCTGACGTTTCGATGGAATGTTATCCATCTTTTTCAAAGCGATGATCACTAGACGATGTCTTACGGCAGTTATTTCTATAAAAGTTAACGTTACAGTCGCCTCTGTTGCATTCTTAATTTGCGGATCTCAGTAATCAACAGTTTTAAAGTGTTCGAATCCGTTTAGAATTTGAGAAAATGACATATAGGCCATAAGTAGAGTAGTATTAAATAAGGTGGGAGAGTATCAACATATCACGTAACATGTTGGCTGAAAAGTTTTTGGTTTAGCTATTTAAAAACGATAATATCAGTCCAATGCTTTTCCGACATTTCTATATTTTTCTTGTAGAAGAATTTGTCTTTGCCTTTAAAACAGGCCTCGGTTTCGACGATATCTTCTTCATTGGAGCCAAATCTCTTTCCCGCGAATATTTTTTTGAGGTCTGCGAATAGATAATAGGCGCTTGGGGCCAAATCTGGAGAATACGGTGGATGAGTAAGCAATTCCAACTTCAATTCATGCATTTCTGCTATCTTAACCATTGACTTGTGACACCGATGCATCGTCTTCATGAAAGAGCACTTTTTTCTTGTTGTTTGGGGCCGCTTCTTTGCAATTTCTGCCTTCAAACGCATCAATAACTTTATATAATATTCGCTATTGATGGTTTGTCCCTTCTTAGCATAGTCGATGAAAATTATTCCATGCGCATTTCACAATACAGAGGCCATAACCTTCCTAGCCGACTGTTGTGTCT
This sequence comes from Pachyrhynchus sulphureomaculatus, assembly GCA_019049505.1. Lineage (NCBI taxonomy): Eukaryota > Metazoa > Arthropoda > Insecta > Coleoptera > Curculionidae > Pachyrhynchus > Pachyrhynchus sulphureomaculatus. The sequence continues at coordinate 203,917,955 of CM032449.1, forward strand.
TTGGTCGCTTCGGGCGGCTTTCACCGTCAGTTGTCCACTCAGCTGACTGCCGATTTGATTCCAGTGTATAATGGTAGATCCACGTTTCAACCATTGTCACATATCGTATGAAAAAAACCTTTTTATTGCGCTTAAACAGATCCAAACAGCGCTTAGAATTATCAACACGTTGTTGGTCCTCTGTGAGCAAACGCGATACCCTATTCGAACAGAGTTTTCTCATGCTCAAATGTTCATGCAAAATATGACAAACAAGTTCTTTTGATATCTTTAGGGTGTCGGCTATCTCATGCAATTTCACTTTACAGTCATCCAAAACAATTTTGTGGATTTTTTTTTTTATGTTTTCCAGTGTAACCACCTCATTTGGTCGTCCAGAGCGTTCAGCATCATTTGTCTCCGTACGACCGCGTTTAAATTAAGCATACTAGTAAATGATGAGTAATTTTCCAGGGGCAGAGTCCCTATAACATTTATCAAGCCATTGCTTTGCTTGAACGGTATTGTTTTCTATCAAAAAACAGCGTTTAATCAACGCGCGAAAATCGATTTTTTCCATTGTTTTGAAAATATCAAAAAATATCAAAAGGAGCGTGACTAAAACTACTATAACTTCTAACCTAATCGTCGAAATGTCATAAAGTTTGAATACGTAAGGTTGGTACTTCCTTAAAATCATATTAAAAAGGACGACATCTATGTGTCAGACCAAAAACTTTTCAGCCTACGTGTTAGTATTGTATGAAGCTCTATAACAGATATCTTACCACGGAGAGCAATTGATGTTCACTAAAAAAATGAAGACTACATACACTGGAGTACAAACCGAGCACCAGTAGACAAAATAAAACCAGTTGGTCTTACTAATATATATACTATATATATTAAGTAAATTTTTTAAATTACACACACAAAAACAATATTTGTAAAAACTTTTTAAATCAGTACATCATTGTTATGTATTTTTGGGTACTGAAACCGTATCTGGTAGCAGTTTTTTTGTATCACCCACAGTTCTCTCACAATATGACATCGATTAAATTTTAAAATAGGGAAAATTTGATACATGAAAAATAAAAACTTAAACCGTACTTTTATTTGATTAGGTTACAATTTTTACTCACGATAACATATTTCACTTCAATGCGAAAATTTTAGGTGCTTATTTTTTTGTATTTCCTTTCTCTTTTCTCTGTGAAGTTTCATTTATAGCTTTTTCTCCAATGTGATGCATTTGTTGTTCTCTATGAAGTGACCAACAGTAATCACCCATCATGTTGATATTCCACCGTCCGTGGTACCTTTCTCCATCTCCTTTATGTTCTGATGGAACCGTTCCCCCTGCTTTTCACTCACATCGCCTAAGTTTTTAAGAAAAAAATCAAGATGGTTGTGCAAGAAATGGACTTTAAAGCTCATCAAACAACCCAGATTTTTGAACTTGTCTATCATATTAGCTACGATAAGTTCATAGTTAGGGTGTTTCACATTGCCCGAAAACTATCACAATTTCTTTAAATGATATCCAAGCTTTCTTTTCCTTTGTAATCATCCTTGCTTCAAAGTTGGAATCGAACGTCATCTTACGAAGATCAGGCCCAACGAAAACCCCTTCTTTCAGTTTGGCTTCTGATAAATTAGGAAATCTTTTACACAAATATTTAAACATTCACCATCTTTAGGCAAGGCTTTCACAAATTGTTTCATTAAGCCTAACTTGATGTGTAGTGGTGGTAGAAGAATCTTTTTCGAGTCTGCTAAAGTTTTATGCAAAACATTCTTCTCGCCAGGTGTTGATCCCTTGCTCTGCTGTCCCACTCACATATAAAACACAGCAACTTTGTAAATCTCTTTTGTTGGCCAAGGATCATGGAGACAACTTTTAAATCTCCACATAGCATCCAATCGTGAGCTGGATAGTAGTAAAATCATGTTAAGATTTTTTCTTTCATATGGACTGAATGGGCAACAGGCAGTGAAGCATAAGTGTTTCCGTTGTGTAACAGAACATCTTTTAAATTAGTTTTTGATAAGTCTATAAAGAGCCTCCAATCTTCCTTCTTGTACTCAATGCCAAATTCGTTCATTAGAGTACTAATATCATGGCAGTAAACGAAATCCTCTTCCTGCTTGAAAAACTGAGCAAACTGTTGATCTCTTGTTCTATAATGGCAAACAAATCTTCCAGATTCCAATAAAGGTTTTTCTTTCAGCCTAAAACCAAGCAATTCTGCTTTTTCCTTAGTTCAACCCAAATCTCTCACTAAATTTTGTGTAAACAACTGTGGTTTTAAATTTTCTAGAGAACATTGAACCTCATCATCATCCGGTCGACTTTCATTAAATTCAGGACTGGACTGTAAAACGTCATCAATAGACTGAGGTGGCTCACGGACAGGAAGTCACAGTCCATGTCCTACCGGCCGATTAGCTGAAGTAAAGTTAGAATAGACAATTACTTTCTTATTTTTGAAGTTATATCCAGAAACATCAACGCTGCAAAAATAGCAATCCTTTGAATGATTTTCTTGCTCTCTCCATACCGTGGGTACTGCAAATCTAAAAGCTTCTTTTCTTTCTTATACCATTTCCTAAGATCCTCGACACAAATATAACATACTTTGTGAGGAGATCAACATTTTTCTTGATTACCGATTTCTAGACCAAAATATGCTTTTTTTTTTACAAAATCAGTAATGTTTCTTTGATGTTTTTTAACTATAAACTCATCACATATATAACAGAAGGTGTTTGGAGTGTTTTTACAACCACGATTAGCTATACTTTGACTGTGAATGAAATACGAGGTAATATGAACTGGAAGAAAACAAACAGTTGTGACATTTATCGGAACTGCCAACCTGATAACATTTGATTTTACTACCAACTTTATAAAAATTCTTGTTTCATTGCCAACCTAATAACATTCGAATGACAAAAAAAATGAACTTTTCACATTTTGAATATCAAAATGTGAAAAATTGATGGGTGATACGACTTTTTTTATTATTATTTTCGTACTCAGCACCAAAAAACATAGGAATCAGGTAAAATTATTAAAAAAGTTTTTTCATCGTTGGCCTGTGTTATTTAAAACAAATTTACATTTATGTAATCTTGAGTAGATTGACTCAATATTTAAAGCACAAATTAATTCAAAGTCAATAAATGCATCACAACAACAACTTAAATTTATGCATAAAAGAATATATGAATCACAGTTTCGTAGTAGAATTTAAACCAGTAAAGCGATTCGGTAAACACATTTTCCATAAACTATCTTATATATTAAGATGACTTAACCATAAGGAATATATGCAAATATTTGTATTCACAGACCTATTTAACAAACATGTCAAAGTACAAACATTATACTAATTTTCAAAAGGAAACTGCCTGTAATTCACAGTGGGAGTCTCGTACTATCTCCATGGCTCACCGAATAAAGGACGAAATTGATTGTTGTATATATACTCTTATCAATGCTGTCGTGTAAATAATGTCTTGCTCAGCTTAAATAGCAGAAATTTCTCCTTGTCGACAGTCAATTAAGCGGATAATACTAAAAAGGGTTTACTACGTCACGTATAATACGTACTTCTATTTCGTGTATAGTCGATGCTTTGTAGAGTTTACTTTAGGAGGAATTGGGGCTTTTAATAAAGAAAAGGAGAACTGAAATCCATTTATTTCTTTCATCTGGTGTTAAATTGCAATAAAAAAATTGTATATAATTTCATCTTGTAGTTCTATTGCAAATGTAATTTAGAAAATAAATAAGGGATTTGACTTTCTAGCATTGAGCGTAATAAGTCAATACTAAGAGAGTGTGTCGTGAAACATTAATTACAAAATATAGGAAAATGCCCTGGCATATTTTTCTCTATATTGATACATGTACAGTTTGTCAAGTAAGACACCAAAGAGGTTTCTGGCGCTGACGGAATCCCTGCCATAGTTCTCAAAAACTGTGCGAGGGAACTAACACCAGTTTTCTGTAGACTTATCAACCTATCCTACAGAAAGGGAATATTTCCTTCCTACTGGAAATGTGCCAGAGTTCAGCCGATACCTAAAAATGGCAAGAAGACCTTGCTAAATAACTACCGACCAGTCGCACTGCTTTCAATAATATTGAAAGTCATGGAAAAGGTTATCAATCAGCATCTTCTAAAATATCTTGAAAGATTCAACATTATTAGCGATCACCAATATGGCTTTCCTAAACATAAATCAACAGGAGATCTTCTGACTTATGTTACACATGTTTGGAGCAACGCAATTGAACACCTTGGAGAACCTCGAGCGGTTGCTCTTGACATATCCAAGGCATTCGACCGTGTTTGGCACGATGGACTGTTGGCTAAGCTACGCTCTTATGGTATGTCTGAAAAGTTCTGCTTGTGGCTCTCACGTTTCCTCAGAGAGCGTTCTTTACGAGTGGCGGTCGACGGATTTCTTTCTAACACCTTCACTATCAACGCAGGTGTGCCTCAAGGCTCCGTACTGTCTCCTACTCTTTTTCTCATTTACATTAGCGATCTGCTAGAAAAGACTGGGAATCTAATCTACAGCTTTGCAGATGAGAGTACGCTTATCTCTTCATTCACCTTGAACGCTCGGGCATCGGCTACTCAGGCAAATATCCAGAGACAGCAGGAGGTCGTTGAAATTAACAAAGACCTGGAAAAATTTTGGTGTGACAGTAACCAAGTGGAATTTAACGCTACAAAAACCCAGGCGACCATTTTTTTCTAAAAAAGTTAATGTTGTTGAACCCGACATAGTTATGTCGGGGCACTCCATTCCCCTAGCATCGTCGTTCAATTTGTTGGGCGATAATTTGGGAGCAAATATGTCCTGGCATAAACATGTTGCAGGCATAGCAAGGAGAGCTTCTCAAAAGTTACGAATATTATTTCGAACCAGAAAGCTTTACACTCCACAACAACTGTTAATTCTTTACAAAGCTTAAATTCGACCAACTATAGAATACTTCTCCCATGTTTGTGGCTCCGCTCCCAAACATACACTGCATTTGTTGGATTCTGTTCAGAGAAGAGCTGTTCGTCTGATTGGAGACCCGAAACTGACCGGCGGCCTTAATTCGCTGGAACATCGAAGAACGGTTGGCGATTTGAGTCTGTTCTGCAAGTATTTTCATGGAAAGTGTTTGAAGGATGTAGCCCTCTTAATTCCTTTCAGAGCGGTGCATGTTAGAAATACACGTCGCGCTAATACTTCACATCCGTATGAGGTTCAGCTTGATACTGCGCGTATAACGCTTTTCAAGCAGTCTTTTAAATGGAGAACATCATCCCTTTGGAATAATTTGCCCAGGGCTGTTTTGGTAGATGCGATTCTAGTGATTCAACAAAAAAAAATCGGTAAAGGAAACCTTTGTCTACGACGCATTTTAGTAAAAGTATCAGTCGATTCCGAACATTCGTCGAAATCACGTAAAATCTAAAATGAGTCACCCGTTTGCGCGTAAGTTCGAGATAGTCTTTCCTTGTTCCCCTCTAAAGGGGACTAAACTGACACATTCCGCTGTCGCTAAATATATTAAAAAGTCGGTATCGTTTGGAAGAAGTGGGTAAGTCATTTTAATAAGACGAAAAATGTCGACGACTTGGCAAAACGTGACTCGGTAGGCAGTCACCCCGGAAGTCGAAAAAACGAATCATGTCTTTATTTTTACGGAACCCGAAATTGACGCTGCGTCAAAGAGCGGTAAAATTAAGAAAATCTGATTCAAATGTGCCTCATGAGACTTTGTTGACAGCATCTCTGAGGTTATTAATTCTATACCTCTTACTCATAACTGGTCTTCTGGAGATTTGCCATTGATATATTCTGGATTTACCCGTTTTGCGTCCCTGTCCATGTCTAACTTGAGAGGTCAGTCATTGACAGGTCTACCCTTTTTACCAAGAGGTCTCTCTTGCTAAAAAGGGTAACAGTGAGGATTTATTAAATAGTTAAACAATAAAAATATTTTTGGTACAGTTGGTCATGTTTTTCTTAAACTCAGTAATACTTGTTTAGAAAAAGGTGAATCCACAGAGGTAACAACTGGTATTTGACCAGGAGACTCACTGAGTCCTCACTGCTTAATTCTTAATTAATCTATAATTAATTAAATGAAATAATTCAGGTAAATTAACAGGTAAAAAAACAAAAAAATGTTATAAAATGGGCAATATAGAGATACAAATATTGTGTTATGCAGACAATACTATCCTAGTTGCTGAGAATGAAGATGACTTGTAGAGATTATTACAACAGTTTAATATAACAGCAAAGAAATTTAATATAAAAATATCGGCTGAAAAAAACAAATTAGTAGTTATCTCCAAAGAACCAATTAGGTGTAAGCTGGAAATCGATAATCAGACTATAGACCAGGTGATGACAATTACATATTTAGGAATTAAATTATCATATAACAACAACATAGAAGAAGAAATAAAAGAACAAATAGTAAAAGCCAATAGAATAGCAGGATGCTTGAATGATACTATTTGGAAAAATAAACACTTGAGAACAGTTATGCTCTACACAGCAGAGACAAGACCAGAAACAAGCAGAACTCTTACAAACAAGTGAAATGAAAACATTAAGAACAATTGCATGAAGAACACTTTGGGATAGAGAAACAAATGACAACATAACGCACATATGTGAAGTAGAGGACATGAACATGTAGATGAGAAACAGAAAACAAGGATGGAACCAACAAATAAACAGAATGTCTGAACGACGATTAGTGAAAATAGCTCGAGATAAATCACCGGTGGGCCGAAGGAGTATAGGACGCCCACGAAAAAGATGGAATGACGACCTGTAACAATGATGCATTAAAGAAAAACAGGCAGGAATGCCTAATATAAAGAAGAAGAATAAGAAGAAGAAGACAATAGTCCCACGACGTGCAGGCTACATATTAAAGTATCGTTACACACTTTTGTTAGAAATTTTAGGCAGTTCTACAGTTCCTTTCAAATTCAGAACAACTTCTCGTTCTTTTAAGCAGAATAGTAATCCATTATTTCTTGGTTAATTACTGCAACATATTCACCTACATATAACCTTTTATAGGTTTTAAGTTGTTTTCTTCAACTTTTAAATAATATTAACAATTTATTATTTACAACACATATTTTTCCATTTTTAATTTCTACATCATTACATTTTTCAAAGATCTTATAGGAAGTACCATAAACGTTATTATTAGTATAAAAGTAGTATGCCTATTTTAATTTCTCTGTAAATTAATTAGTTAATTATTTTGGGTATAGTTTTCTAATCAATTACAATCAATTTTGATCTTATCGAACTAAAAAAAAACAAAACTATAACAGTTTAGTTTTAGCAATGTGATCTAGCTGATGTCTTTAAAAAGAATCAGTCCCACGGCCTTAGGGTTAGTATGATACAGTGATACTGGAATTTTCAGGTAATAATAATCGATATTTTAGATTACAAGCATATCATAATAATGAGTTAATAAAAAAATAATTTCATATTATATATCGCTTCTTTTTATAGAAAGTTCCCTGTGCCAAACTGTTACTCTTATATCGTAGAGAATGAGTTCCAGCTAAAGAGAAATTACTAAATATGCCTTTTTTACTTATTTTGGGCACCATCTATTTTTATTTGGCAATTGTGTTTACTTAGCATAAAAATTGGAAATGCTGGGTGCTGTAAACGTTGCTAACATAAACAGAATTAAAGTGTCACTATGCTAGAAAATAAAACACGAAATTAAGTTAAAATAAAACATACATTTATTTCTCCGTATTTAGGTATCAGACTTGTAACCCAGTATAGTACTCAAAAATATGAAAATATGAAACTGTGATAGAATTAAAAGGTAAACATATAATTATACAGCTATTTATGTATAAAAAAATCGGTTTTCAGATTCATAAAATATTACTAGCCTTAAAAAATTCGCTTTTCATCCGTGTTGAAAGAATTTTTCTGCTTCGGCCGGTGGGCTAAAGTCTTGAGTGTATCGAAAATCGACGAAATAGTAATAAAAGAGAAACCATGAACTTACCCAGAGGAGAGTTTTCTAACGCAAAAATTACAGACAAAATTGGAATTTTGGTATGGATAGTCCTAAAAAACAGGTGCACAGTAAACACACTATACAGTAGCGAAACTCAAGGATAACCGCATAGGAAAATCAGGTTCGTTTTCAGAAGGTCACGTGGCAATCCACCATATTAAAAGTGGACCAGTGCGAGATTTGAAATACGAATAAAGTTGTGCAAAGTTTTGTCATTCAAAATCATAGATATAGAAATGTTTGAAAATTTTTGATTTGTTATTTAATACAGCATGAGTAATATAAAATTAATGCAGCATGAGTAATATAAAAAAAAAAACAAAAAGAATGGAGCACTTTGTTAGAAAAGAAATGAATACAGGTGAAAAACTTGATAGGAAGGTATTTGATGGAATTCTTCATATTCAACTTCAGTTTTTAATAACCTTATCCAAAAATTCAAAAGTCTATCAAAGTTAAACGTCACTGTTTGAGGTTAAAGTTTTATTTACATCATTTTTCAAGTAAATTTGTGATTAAAGATGTTTTTTAAGGACTAAATTAATTTAATTTTAACATACGTAATACCTAATGCTATTTTTCTTGTACTGTGAAATAAAAACATATTGTCATTACTAAGATGTCAATATCTTCTAAAATAAAAGCATTTTTTTCTAAGCAGTGTTGTGTTGTTTGGTGTGATAGATCTCTTGTTAATTATAAAACACTGTATCTACTTTTTTGGTACTTGTTTTTTCTTAAACTACAAAACTATATTGTGTAACTTTGAGAAAGGTTAATATAATATAATAATGAATTATGAACGTATATGTATAGACCACTATTTTCTATGTGAATGATTCTTAGAGGTTCTATACCTTTTTGTGTTCTGTTATCTGTATTGTTTTTGATAACGTAATTAACGCTTGCTTTTATTTACAATGAATTAATATTTAGATCAAAGAGTCAATACAGTAATTTCCTAATTATATTTAGATATAATACGTAGTTATGACCAAGCTGACTTGTCAATTACAACTATGTTGGGAATGTGGAATCTTTGGCACAATGACACTACTCAGTATAAATCACCACTACACCAAACACTTTATTTTTGCACTCGACGCGCGTTTGGCTCACCATATTAGCTTAATTAGGAGAAATGATTGACGCATATATACCGAGTATTGTCAATTACAGTTTAAAAGGAAAATAACTATATTTATTTTATAGTATAGGTATACAATAATAGAAATAAGTTCTTTATAGGAGGAATATTAATAAGAGGTAACTAAATTTTCAAAATTTTAATAGTAACCATAATTGCCATCAAAATGGACTTCGATTAAGTGTACTGTCCATTTAATGAACTTATTTTCAGAATATTTTACCCTCTGGCACACATCGTCTGACAAAATCATATTACAAAAATTTCTTTGGAATCACATTAAAATTTTTCTTATTTTAATAGCATGTTTGATTCAATAATCCATTTATATCAGTTATTTCAATAATCCCATTCCCCAGTGGTTTTGTGATCTCAACACGACACTTAATATTTAAACTTTCAGACCCAGCTTATACGAAAATAAAATATACTGTCTAAAATTTGAAAATAATAAATATGTTGTTATAGGTTCTGTATTCCTTACAATATAACATATTCACAGAAACTTTTGAAAGATTGGCATGAAAAAGGAGCAATGTAATTTATAGAGAAAAATAGAAAAAAAAAAGTCACTTTCAGAGTATTAATTGTACTTGCAATTAAACAGTGATAAATTTATCGGGTTTATTATTAGAAAAGGTGTGTCAAACAATTAATACAGATGAAGTTATTGAAAACTAGAAGCCTCTTGAGAATACACCTTTTAGAAAAAAAAAATATGTTTTATTTATAATTTACACAAATATAAATAGTTTTAAATAACTGAATACTAGTTTACACAAAAATAAATCTTTCTAAAAAAATTACACAGGCACACAAAAAAAGTTTTTCACTACCTAACAGATCGCTATACCTATATGTATTTTTGGGCGCTGAAACCGAATCTGAGATCAGAACTGAGCAATCACGTCAGGATTTTTAAATAACCAGCCGAACTAAGTTTAAAAATAAACTTCAAGCTTTAATGACCAAATCACTCTACCAATACGAACGTTTTATTAAATCAATCAAGGTTCCTTGGAAGGCCGTCTCTTAAGCAAATATGCCTAAACAAAATGTACATTAGTAATGATAATATTGTTTCATGCATATGTATTTTTACAAAAAATGCATTTAAAATAGTGAAAAGTTGTCTTATGAAAGCAAGCAATAGAGGTTTAATAAAATAATCAACAACTCCAACAACTTTAATCGCATACCATGATTTCTATGAAATCATTGTTTCAACTAAAAAGAGAGGAACTGCAAAAAAAAATCATTATTGCGGCAACTTAAACTTTGACGGATAACACTGTTGATGATTACATGTGATGCAAATAAAGCATAATTAAATTTAGTTATGATTTAGAATAATAGTTTTAGCGCGCCCTGATTGAGTTATAAATTTCTTATTTGCAAATTTTAGAGCATAAAAAATTGTGACTCGAGCAAATAATTTGCGAAAATAATTATATGGAATATTGCAATTCTCAACGGCACAACAATAACCTCCTTTCCCCATGATTATATAAATTGTTTCTCAACCTCTCTTCACTTACAAACGTTTTTAAAAAAACTGTTTTTCTACAAACTCTCTTTTCCTTCTGTCTTTATATTCATATAAACTGCAGTCACATCAAGAAACGATGGACAACACATTTCCAACGACACATTCCGAGATCGGCTGTAAACACTGAGCGGTCATTTTGAAAAGGACCCGTCGACGCACGCGCCGTCAAAATCTCGTCACCAAATTGGAGCTCAGTTTCGCTACTGTAGTATGTTTACTGTGGTAAAACGCCTATCGTTGGACTCTATTTATCGAAAAAATGATCCCATGCTGCAGCCGACCAGTCTGCCGAAAATTCGTCGCGCTGATTCCAACGTTTATGAGGGTATATCCTATAGGACCACTGAAAATCGAGCAGAAACAGCTTAAAAAAACGTAAAATATTTATAAACAAACAGATGTACTGACTTTATAGTGGACTATAAAAATGAAATATTACACCCTATTACGTACTATTATTAACATAGAGATACTTTTAAATTTTCAAGGTAAAAAAACGAGTCCTTTGGGGTAGGGTTATTTTTCTAAAAATCTAGTAAAATTTAGGTGGTCATACTATATGCTTATTTTATATACTGGTGATAAGCCGGCAGCGTAATGTAAAATCAAAAAAAAAATGAACGCTACAGTATGTATGACTTCAATTTTGAGATACAATTTAGTGAATATGATTCTCAGCATAAATAACACTTTAACCACAAAATTTTCGTTATGCTAGTCCAATATTTTATGAATAACAAACAACAATGATGGGCGTAAAAGCAAAATAAATATACTGAGCTTTCTTTCTAGACTTTAGTAGACAAAGGAAGCTCAGTATAACTAAAAGCTAAAGTCTACAATATCTGTGTCCTACCTGTCAGTACATATGGACTGGAAATAATGTGCCTCACTAAACCATTTGCTAAAAAACTCGTAATTTTACAGAGAACTATGGAAAGAAGCATGCTTAGTATCTCCCTCAGAGACAGAATTTATAACGAGCAGATAAGGAGACGAACCAAAGTCAATGACATAGCTCTGGTGGCGGCAAGGATGAAGTGGCGATGGGTGGGTCATGTGGCTAGAGCAGCCCGGGACAGATAGATATATAGGGTCACCATATGGAGATCCAAAGAAACAGGAAGAGGCGTGGGACATCCACAAAAACGATGGGTTAATGATATAAGAGTAGAAGCAGGCAAGCACTGGTTAAAAGTGGCAAAAGATAGGAAAGATGGAAGAGATCAGAAGAGACCTGCGTTCAGGAATGGACAAACCTAGGTTGAAAAGAAAAGCTTTTTTTTTTTGTTTTAAAATTTAGGTTGAAACAAAAACAATTTATAAGAAAAGGTTAGTGTTCAGACTAGAAGAACATTAAAAGAAAAAATTGTTGCTATCGGAACAAAGGGAAGTATTAAGAACGTGTTTCTGCCTTAATTGGACGTACAGGACCTTGTTGTAAGGACAGTTTGTAAACTTCTGAAAACATACATTTTACAGATTAAGGTCGGCTAATTATTAAAATAACTACAGCTGTCTTAATGAAAAGAAAAGCAAAGAAAGAAGTCACAACGGGAAGTCCAATGAAAATTAGGAAAATGACCAGAAAAGCAAAACTTGGCATTCGTAATTTTTTTTATAGAATGACAATTCGACAACTTTAAATTTGCAAAAAGTTATCATTCATTTCAAATGTTGACAACTTTATGTCATTCAGAGTGCTATTCGTATGACTTAATTTCAAATTAAAAAAAAAAAAAACTAATATTTTCCAATTTTCACAAACTGATGAAGGCTACGCGTCAGTAAACTTCAGCCATGTTTCAGTTGATGGAATTTTAATTACAGCACCAAATCAAAAAGCACGACATGTTGTCAAAATTATATATTTAGAATAACATTCGGAACATATCATCTGTTATGGATTTATCAGCACGAGTTTTCGATGAACGGAGAGAACAGACGGTCGATGGTGGCCTCATCAATACGCAATTATATCGGCCTGCGGCAGAAAAAAAAACAGTTTTTGATTTTTATTTTCTATCCCTATTTTTAATTGTTAATGTGCTATTAATAACCCAAGCTTATAAAGGGTTTTAATTGGTCAAATAAATGTTCAATAAATACAGGCTAAGTTGTAGCATTTTTTACATATAATAATATTCACTTAAATAAGTAATTTCGGCAAATACGTGGGTCGTTCCAAAAGTGGCCTGAAACAGATATGGCGCCAAGAGGACCAAATTATTATGATATTTGTTAATTGTTATGCGATAAATGGCGTGCTATGAAGTGTCAGACATGTATGCTTAGTTCTCTTTTTGTAGCAATCGTATAAACAAACAAGTTTCAACATTTTCTAAAAGACTGATAAAATTGAAGCGCGACCTATTATAAAATACTTTATTTTAAAAAATTTAACTCCTAAGGGCATTCAACAAGAGTTAACGGTCACATTGAATAATATTTCTTCTTCGTTTTCGATGATTAAAAATTGGTCTGCTGAATTTAAACGTGGTCATATATCCATTCAAAATGATAAACACTCAAGACGCCTGTATATATATATATATATATATATATATATATATATATATATATATATATATATATATCTTGCTATTCTTCTCATGCCTTCTCCTAATGGAGGTTGGCGACCACTTCTCTAAATGTTTCTCTGTCCCTCCCAATATGAAACAACTCTCCCACATTCATGCCGATCCATTCTCTGATGTTTCGCAGCCAAGACTTTTTCTTTCTTCCGACACTCTTTCTACAGTCAACTCTCCGCTAAGTAGGATGTTTTTCGTATTTTTATGATTGTCAGGAGTTTTCTGTCTTGGCCTATCCTTCATAGAACTTTCTCATTAGTGATCCTGTCTGTCCATGGGAGCATACCATAATTTTTTTTTTTCGTGTTTATCGTCAGGCCAATTTCGACACTTTCTCTATTCATATTGTCAACCAATGCTTGTAGGGCCTCTAATGTTTCTGCTAAGATCACGGTGTCGTCAGCGAAGTCGTCTCAAAGGCCCATATCAACAGTCAATTTGTGAACATAGGCCTCCTATTTTGCGCTTCTCTAATCCAGTTCAGCCCGGCAGTCAACTTTAGATCATTTGTCCAGCGTGTTGGTAGACGTCCCCTTTTTCTCTTCCCGTTATACGGTCTCCAATGAAGGATGATGTTGTTCCATCTTGAGTCGATGCATCTCGCGATATGTCCTGCATAATTCCACTTTAAAGTGGTGATTGTTTCAACAGCATCTGTCATTCCTGTTGTTCGTCTAATCCATTCATTGGTCCTCCTGTCTTTCAAAGATAACCAATCGTTTGCCTCTCCATAGCTTTTTGTGTAACTTTTTAGGATTTGCTTTGTCCAAGTCCAAGTCTGACATCCGTACGTAAGCACTGGAAGAACACATTGATCAAATACTTTCGATCTAAGCTTTAAGGCAATGTTCTTATTTTTAAGTATATGTGATAATTTTCCGAATCCAGACCATGCCCGCCTTCTCCTTCTATGTATTTCACTTGTTTGGTTTTCTTTTTCCAGTTGTATTTGTTGACCCAGATAAACGTATTTTTTCGACATTTTCAATTTGGTAGTTGTTAATGTGTGGGTCTCTGTTACATATGATTTTGGTCTTGTTCAGATTCATTTTTAGAGCAGCTTTACTTGTTTTTATGTTCTAATTCTCGTAACATATGCTGCAAATCACCTGGATTTTCCTCTATGATGACTACATCATTAGCGAATCTTCAGTTATTCGATCTGCTTCCGTTTATTTTAATACTCTTGTCTTGCCATTGTAGATGTTTGAATACCTCTTCTAATGTTGAATTGAATAATTTTGGTGAAATAACGCTTACGAATTAATTAACGTCCAAGTTAAATTCAACTGACTTTTCTATTAACATTCTCATTGTTAAAAGATGGTCACAAGTGCTAAAATTTTTCCTAAACGCCGCCTGCTCTACAGACTGGTAGTCATCTAATTTTCTAGAAACTCGGTTTGTTATAATTTTGGAGAAGTGTTTATACACCTGTGAAAGTAAACTAATAGGTCTGTAGTTCTCCAAATTTGTTTTGTCCCCTTTCTTGTGTAGGAGAATAACTATCGCATTATTCCACACATCTAGTATTCCTCCAGTTCTCAAGCACTCGTTGAGTAATTGGCACATTCTAGACAGAAGTTCGTCTCCTCCTTCTTTTAGCATCTCAATTGTCATATCATCCTCCCCTGGTGCTTTGCAGTTTTCATACTCGATAAGGCCAACATGATTTCATCTTTATCAATATCAGGCATATCTTCTGATCCGACATTCATTATCTTCCCTGTCGTTGTTCTATATTCCGGATCCTCATCAAGTTGGGAAGTGTATATATCTTTAAAAAAATGTCTGCCATTATTATTATTTCCTGTCTTTCTCTTGTTTCTATTCTTTCCTTATCCCTTAGACTGATGATTTGTTTTCTTCCTCTACTTCATCACTTTATGTATATATATATAAATATATATATATATATATATATATATATATATATATATATATATATATATATATATATATATATAGGCCGTATCTACCGCATGATATTTTGGGTATGAGAATATGAGAAAGCTTTCCACTCGATGGGTGCCGAGGTTGTTAACAATTGACCAAAAACGCATTCCAATGCATATTTCTTAAGAGTATTTAGACTAGTTTAAAGATAATTTCAGGGACTTTCTTCGATGTTTCATAACAGTAAATGAGACATGGATTCATGGTTACACACCAGAGATGAAGGAGCAGTCGAAACAGTGGGTGAAAGTGCGCCTAAGAAAAGTCATGGCTAGGATTTTTTGGGATTCTCATGGTGTTCTGCTGAGAGACTCCTTGGAAAATGGTAGAACCATAGTCAGTGAGTGTGAGTGTGAATATTATACTTCATTACTCGACCGATTGAAGGGTGCTGTTCAGGCGAATTGTCGACATTTCGCAAAAAGAAAGTACTTATTCATCACCATAAAGCGCCCTTCTCAGATTCTCGGGTTGTTGCTGCAAACCTGCATAACTTTCACTTCGAAGTGCTTCCACATCCACTGTATTCATCAAATTTTGCTCCCAGCGATTACATTTTGTTTCCAAAACTGAAACTATAGCTGGCTGAGAGAAGATTCACTTCCAGTAATGAAGTTAACGCTGAGACAAACGCCTGTTTTGCAGAGCTGAGTAAATCTTATTATAATGAGGGTATCAAAAAGTTGGAAAGTAGTTGGACTAAATGTACTGAATTGCAAACTTTCTAAGTAGAAAAAAAAAAAAAAAAAAATCTCTCCAATCTTGCGTTTTTTTCGTTAGGCTGAGCACTTTTGGAACGATCTTTATATAGCCAATACGGAAGCTAAATATTAGAACTTTACTAAAATATTTAAAAAAAAATTTTAATCCTGTGCAACCTCATTTATTATCATCTTACCCACTAGTGATCTTGTTTAGAGGTTATTCCAGTTTTCCACTAACTTTTTAGTTCTGTAATATCTGAATCGAGCTTATACTGTGTCTAGTAGTGGCTTACTGTACTCACCTCGACATCTAGTACGAAGTTACTAGGTTGCAGGTACCTCTCCTTTTTGCTTTAATCCTGCCTGCTGTTACGCTGAATAGATATGATGAGCTGTGTCTCTGTTACGGTTTTCACTGCTTATCCATCCAGCTCCTTTATTTCTAAGATTTAGTCATCCAGTGTCACCTTAAACGTATTGGAATATACCTAATTTATTTTTTATTTACTTGTTTATTTGTAAATATCTTTTGTTATTCTTTTCAAATCAATTTACTATCATAATTCACACTCATCATATCTCAACTATGTCTATTTCCTTTTTGTATCTATTTTTCAGATCTGCGACATATCCTTACAGATATAATCTAAGTTTAGTCCAAGAGATTCAACAGAATTTAGTGCGTTTTATCAGAACATGGCGATATTGTTATTTTGCCTGCAGAACTTTCGGTTCGCTAAGGGACAAATAAGGAAATTTGTTTCCAGAATTGCTTATTAGAAAACATTTTCCTTTGTGTATTCGTACTTACACAAAACCAATTTAAAATATTACTATTGAATATAATATAGTTTTTAAATAAACAAACATGCAAATGATTTATTTTCTTTCGACTAATGTAAATGTGCAGTATAATACGAAAACAAAATAGTTAATACGAAAACAAAACATAACATCATAAAATTCTCTTAAGTCTCTACATACATATAAAAAGGCTGTGCTATCTGTACAGTGTATACTATACAGTGGCGTGGCTGAAGCGCGGGCGTAAAGAACGGGGAGGAGGTGTAAATAAATCCAGAGAGCTTTTTAGTGGCGGAATATATATATATATATATATATATATATATATATATATATATATATATATATATATATATATATATATATATACATATATATATATATATATATATATATATATATATGTATATATATATATATATATATATATATATATATATATATATATATATATATATATACTGATAAATATCCAAGATTGGAACGACCCTTGACGTCAACAAACCATGAAAACATTGATGCTGTGGCTCCAGCAGACTTTTTTCCTATTTTTTAAACTAAAAATCATCTTGGTAGGACGCCGTTTTCAAAATGTAGAAGAAATTCAAGAAAAAACGCTGACACAGCTACTAGTCATCACACCAAACGAGTTCCACTGAGCATATGAGATTGACACGCAAAATATTGGAAAGAAGACCCAGGGCAGATAAGCACAGCGGAGCGAGACCACCGACACGTTGCCGCTAACAACTGCTTGCAGATTGCGCAGAATAGACAGAGATGGAATTCTACAGGGGAGACCTATGTCCAGCAGTGAGCAAAGGGCTGGTTGATGATGATAATGATGATATCCATATCGACATCAGCAATGAACACCGTGATGTGTTTATCCGAGTGTTGAGGCATTGCATGAAATACTTGTGACGAATTGGGGAATCTAAACATTTTTTATATTGTACATTCTAACACCCAAAATCAAAACCAGTTAGAAAATTATCAACTAAATAAATCCATAAATGTTTGAACGCCGACCAAGAACAACTGCGAATCATAATACCCAAGTTGATTTGTAGCCGTTTTGAAGAGACAGAACTTTTTGAATCGAATGGTAACTATAGATGAAATGTGAGTAGTCGAAGGAATGGAAACATGCTTGCTTACCTCGCCCAAGAAGTGTTGCTTACAGAAATTAGCACGAGAAGTTCTTGCTTTTGTTTATTGGGACAAGGATGAGATTCTTCTTAAAGATTTCTTGACACAGCAGTAACTGGAAAATATTGTTCTTTATTATTCACCATATATTTTTCCAAAAAAATGTCAAAAATCGCAGAGAAAATGTGTTTAAAGGGGCTTTGTTTTTGAATACGCTTGCTCAAAAATGACTGTTAGTTATTTAAAAACTGAACGAATTTGGCTTTGACCTTACTGATCATCATATTCTCCTGATTTAGCTGCCAAAACTAAAAAAACGTTTGAAATAAAATAAATTTCAATCAAAGAAAGAAGTAATAAACGTTGTCAAATATTGGTTTTGAAATCAAGGCCAGGAATTTGTTTAAAGGTCTAGATATTTACAGAAAATCAAGGCAATTCTTCTATTATCGTGGTATCGTACACAAAGAGTTCCTTCCTACTTACTAAATAGAAAATCAGGAGCATTATTTAAGCATTGCCAGAATTCGCAGAAAGTGTGAATTTGATCTTGATGACGCTCAGATGGGTTTTAGGAATGCTTTCGGAACCCGTGAGACTTTGTTTGGTATTAATGTCCTTCTCCAGAAGTGCCGAGATCAGCGTAAAGAGGTATTCGCCTTTTTCATAGATTACGAAACGGCATTCGACAGGGTGCTACACTCTAAATTGATATCAATGTTACGCGAAGTACAATTGGACAGTCGAGATATACGTATAATTGAAAATCTGTACTGGGGACAAACAGCGGAAGTACGTATAGAAGGGATGACAACATCTAGCATCCAAATACAGCGAGGAGTCCGACAGGGTTGTATCCTCTCGCCTCTACTTTTCAACCTTTATTCGGACCGAATTTTCAAGGAGGCCCTCGAGAATGTGGACCATGGAGTTAGAGTAAATGGCGTACTACTCAACACAATTAGATATGCAGACGACACTGTCATCATATGTGATAAGATAGAGGGTCTTCAAGAACTGTTAAATAAAATCAGCACAGTTGGAACAGATCTTGGCCATAACATTAATATCAGTAAGACGAAACTCATGATATTCAGCCGAGATCCACATAGAGACACTCATTTGTTTCTGAACAATTCTCAAATCGAACGGGTTGAGAGGTTCAGGTAGGGTGGCATCCTGACGGAACAATTAGACTCCGACATAGAGATAAAATGTCGCATCGAGACAGCCAGGAATCACTTCTTGAATATGAGAACACTATTTTGTAATGAAAACATAAATCTCAAGCTGCGTCAATGCATGGTCAAATGTTACATCTGGTCGGTTGTTTTGTACGGTGCAGAAAGCTGGACTCTCAAAGTAAGCACGATTAATCGTTTAGAGAGCTTTGAAATGTGGACTCATCGAAGAATGCTGCGTATTCCTTGGACTGACTTGGTAACAAACGAAGATGTTCTTAGGCGTGCAAGAACAGGAAGAGAGCTACTTACAACAATAAAATGCCGCAAGATAGCTTATCTGGGCCACATTTTTGCGGGGAGACAAGTATCGCTTACTCCAGTTAATCATGAAGGGCAAAATTGAAGGAAGACGCGGTGTCGGCCGAAAACAGATGTCATGGATTAACAACATCAGGTCATGGACCGGCATTCAGAAGGCAGGTGATCTTTTTAGAATGGCAGAGAACAGGGACGCGCTCTCCAGGGTGATCGCCAACGTTCGGGGGACCGGACAGGGCACTTGAAAAAGAAGAAGAAACATTGGTTTCGAAATCAAGGCTAGGAATTTTTTTAAAGGTCTAGATATTTACAGAAAATCAAGGCAATTCTTCTATTATCGTGGTATCGTACACAAACAGTTCCTTCCTACTTACTAAATAGAAAATCAGGAGCATTATTTAAGCATTATGCATCGCTCACGTGGGCTAATTTTTTTTTGTTCTCTAGCCTCAATTGCCACAGAAAAATTCATGATTTCTACATAACGATAACGCACCTTCGTCAGACATAATAATTATTTATAACTTTTTAGGTAAAAATAAAACGATAAACTTTTCAGAAACACCGTGCTCACCAGATATGACACCATGCGCCTGTACTATGTATCCCTAGCGGAAACTACTACTCCCTATACACTATTTTGAATATATATGTAAGAAATAAGCTATGAGAGGACATTCGTAGGTCGCCTTGAAAAAAAAAAATAATAAAATTCGAGCAAAATAAGCGTTTTGAAGATTGAAATAGTGTACCAAATATAAAATTGATATTTCATTTCTTTCAAGAAAATAACAGACAAAATCACATAAATTGAAAATTGTGTGTTTCATGATTTAATGGCCCCTTAAACGTAAATAAATACAAAAAACTTAAATTTTCTTTTCACGAATATATCTTTTATTAGCGAGAAAAGTAACAAAAGCGATGTAATTACCTATTGGCCACTTTCCGTAAAAAATATATATCGTATTCAAATAATTCTCGAAACACTCATAAAAATCCGAAATTAAACACAAGACATCAAAGCCTTGAACAATAAAAAAGCGTACAATGAAAGAAAATTAACAAATTAGAATTTAGTAACAAAAAAATAGAGTGTTGGTTGAGGGTAAAATATCAGACAAGTTTAAGGTGAAGAGAGGATTGAGACAGGGGGATCCATTGTCGACATGTGTATTTAATTTGGTACTAGAAAAGATAATTCAGGAGTCAGGAATAAAAATAAATGAAACGATATACCAACAAACCTGCCAGTGCTTGGCCTATGCGGATGATGTAGCAGTGATTGCAAAAACAATAGAGAACTTCAAAAAAGCCATAAGTAGGACAGAAGAAAGGGGAAGGATGAGAGGACTAAAGATAAATGAGACAAAAACAAAATATATTTAAATGACAAAGAAGAAGGATACTAAAAACAACAAAAGTTTAGATATAATAAACAAATTAGGAAAAAAATACGTGTTTGAAAAAGTAGACAAATTTAATTATCTGGGAGGAGTAACAGTAACAGAGAGTAGACAAGAAAGGACGGATATACAAGAAAGAATAGCGAAAGGAGAGACGTTTGGGGGCAATGAATACAATATTGAAAACAAACAATATATCAAGAAAAGCAAAAGAAAGGATATGTAAGACCCACGGTGACATATGGATGAGAAACTTGGAAACTGAATGCAAGAGAAAAAGAGACGTTGGAGATATGGGAAAGGAAAGCTTTGAGAAGAATCTACGAAGAAAGGAAAGAAGAGGGACTGTGGAGAAGAAGAACAAACTATGAATTAAAATGCCTATATACGAAAACCCTTATAAGCCAAATCATAAGAAGCCAGCGATTAAGATGGTTGGGACACGTGGCAAGGATGAAATAAGAAAGACAGACAAGGCAAGCCCTAATAAGAGGAGTGATTGGAAAAAGAGGCAAGGGTAGACCTCGAACTACATGGATTCAGGTAGTAAAGCAAGATCTGGAGTTGATGGGGAATCCTGCACTGGGAAAAGCTAACAAGAGACAAAAAGAAGTGGAGACAAGTATGCAACCAAGCCATGGGCCTCTAAGGCCTCTCAAGCTATATAATCATAATAATAAAAAAAAAAACTTTGGATGATACAAAGCTTACTACACTGTGTAACACAAGGCAATCGTTACAGACAAAGAGATATAATGGGGAATCATGCTCTTTTTATTTCTTGTCCTATAACTACTGCCTACACTGCTACACCTAGTCCAGCGTTTATCAATTTGTTCCATGACATTTAAAAAAATTCTTTAGTTTACGCTTCCAAAAATATTTTGCAGCTGCTCTCAACTGATCGTTTCACAAACATTTTTAGAAGCTGTGAAAAATTTGAGTTAAAGGGTAAACTGAACTATTGCGAACCTTATGGACTCTACGTTTTTAGTGTAATATCAAAATTTTAGTTCTTCATGATAGTTTTAGTTTCCCATTTTCACTAATAGCTTGCTCTAAGTTTAGAATCGTCCTTTTGTAAATCTCTTTACTAATCGTGAACTCTTTTACTTCATATTCTTATAAATTAAATAATCAAAAACCTTTTGAAGTTCCAAAAGATGGTCGTCATTATCTTTCTAGAAAACGACTAAGTTGTCACCTTCTTTAGAGGTGTAGAAGAATTATAAAACCATTGCATAGACTTCCCCGCGAAAGACCCAAGTCTCTTCGACTCTTACGATTCACGAAAAATAAAATAAGTGTTTTGAAGATTCAAATAGTGTACCAAATTTAAAATTGATATTTAATTTACTTCAAGAGATTAACAGACAAATTTACATAAATTGAAAACTATGTGTTTGATGATTTATTAACCCCTAAAACGTAAATAAATGCAAATTCTTTTCGCGAATACAACTTTTATTAGCGACAAAAGTAACAAAAGCGATGTTATTACCTATTGGTCACCCTCCGTAAAAAATATATATTGAAATAATTCTCCAAACACTCAAAAAATATCAGACAAGTTTAAGGTGAAGAGAGGATTGAGGCAGGGGGATCCATTGTCGACATGTGTATTTAATTTGGTACTAGAAAAGATAATTCAGGAGTCAGGAATAAAAATAAATGAAACGATTTACCAACAAACCTGCCAGTGCTTGGCCTATGCGGATGATGTAGCAGTGATTGCAAAACCAATAGAGAATTTCAAAAAAGCCATAAGTAGGATAGAAGAAAGGAGAAGGATGAGAGGACTAAATATAAATGAGACAAAAATAAAATATATTTAAATGACAAAGAAGAAGGATAATAAAAACAACAAAAGTTTAGATATAATAAACAAATTAGGGAAAAAATACGTGTTTGAAAAAGTAGACAAACTGGGAGTAACAATAACAGAGAGTGGACAAAAAAGGACGGAGATACAAGAAAGAATAGCGAAAGGAGAGACGTTTGGGGGTAATGAATACAATATTGAAAGCAAACAATATATCAAGAAAAGCAAAAGAAAGGATATGTAAGACCCACGGTGACATATGGATGAGAAACATGGAAACTGAATGCAAGAGAAAAAGAGACGTTGGAGATATGGGAAAGGAAAACTTTGAGAAGAATCTACGAAGAAAGGAAAGAAGAGGGACTGTGGAGAAGAAGAACAAACTATGAATTAAAATGCCTATATACGAAAACCCTTATAAGCCAAATCATAAGAAGCCAGCGATTAAGATGGTTGAGACACGTGGCAAGGATGAAGGAAGAAAGACATACAAAGCAAGCCCTAATAAGAGGAGTGACTGGAAAAAGAGGCAAGGGTAGACCTCGAACTACATGAATTCAGGTATTAAAGCAAGATCTGGAGTTGATGGGAATCCCACACTGGGAAAAGCTAACAAGAGACAAAAAGAAGTGGAGACAAGTATGCAACCAAGCCATGGGCCTCTAAGGCCTCTCAAGCTATATAATAATAAGAATAATAACAAAAAAACTTTAGACGATACAAAACTCACTACACTGTGTAACACAAGGCAATCGTTACAGACAAAGAGGTATAATGGGGAATCATGCTCTTTTTATTTCTTGTCCTATAACTACTGTCTACACTGCTACACCTAGTCCAGCGTTTATCAAGTTGTTCCATGACCTTCAAAAAAATTCTTTTGTTTACGCTTCCAAAAATATTTTGCAGCTGCTCTCAACTGATCGTTTCACAAACATTTTTAGCAGCTGTGAAAAATTAGAGTTATAGGGTAAACTGAACTTATGGACTCTACTACTACGTTTTTAGTGAAATATCAAAATTTTAGTTCTTCATGATAGTTTTATTTTCCCATTTTCACTAATAGCTTGCTCTAAGTTTAGAATCGTCCTTTTGTAAATCTCTTTACTAATCGTGAACTCTTTTACTTCATATTCTTATAAATTAAATAATCAAAAACCTTTTGAAGTTCCAAAAGATGGTCGTCATTATCTTTCTAGAAAACGACTAAGTTGTCACCTTCTTTAGAGGTGTAGAAGAATTATAAAACCATTGCATAGACTTCTCCGCGAAAGACCCAAGTCTCTTCGACTCTTACGATTCACGAAAAATAAAATAAGTGTTTTGAAGATTCAAATAGTGTACCAAATTTAAAATTGATATTTAATTTAGTTCAAGAGATTAACAGACAAACTCACATAAATTGAAAACTGTGTGTTTGATGATTTATTAACCCCTAAAACGTAAACAAATGCAAATTCTTTTCGCGAATACAACTTTTATTAGCGACAAAAGTAACAGAAGCGATGTTATTACCTATTGGCCACCCTCCGTAAAAAATATATATTCAAATAATTCTCCAAACACTCATAAAATCCGAAATTAAACCCAAGACATCACAGCCTCGAACAATAAAAAAACATACAATAAAAGAAAATGAACAAATTAGAATCTAGTAACAAAAAAAAACCTTAGACGACACAAAGCTTATACTATGTAACACAAGGCGATCATTACAGACAGAGTAAAGAAATATAATGGGGAATAACGCTCTTTTTATTATTTGTCCTCAGAGTAAGATTGATAAAAGTGCTTCTTTCAATGAGGTGCTTTCGATTTTTATTGGGTTGAATGTTTCTACTGGAGTGAGAATTTTTCTTATAAATAAAAAGTTGTCTTTTGGGTGGTCGTAAAACGTATACCTTTTTTATGTTGTTATTTTGATTTTATATAAGATGCTGAAGGGAAGCAGTAATTTTACAGAGCTTATGCATTCTGCAAGTGTGGGAAGAATTCCCTTTGTGCAGAATAGACTTTAGTTCCGAACACATGTTACTGAGTAAACAAACCGATTCACATGCGCAGTGGGATAGATTGGGCTGCAAAGATCTTTACTATAGACCGCAGATTCCAATTGTTATACAAAATTGTAATACTTATCTAAGTTGGGAATGTGGAATCTTTGGCACAATGATACTACTCAGTATATATCACCACTACACCAAACACTTTATTTTTGCACTCGACGCGCGTTTCACTAACCATGTTAGCTTCATCAGGAGCGATGATTGACTAAAGCTAAACTACGAATCTTTATTTATACTTAATCTGACTCTTGAATTACTCAGGCGGAACTAATGGCATAGGCAAGGCCATCAATTTCGGTCAAGTAACCAGTAGAGGGGACTACAAGGAATAGACCCTCTGTCTTTATTTAAACTACTTTTACATTTTATAATTTCCATACTTTCGTAGGCGTTCAACAATCTCCTATCAGATACATTTTTTATTAATCTTAGATTATCTAATATTACAATATGATCAGCTTCAAGGGCATGTTCGGCAATGATAGACTTTTTCTGTTCTACTGTATTTTAAGTGTGCTAAATGTTCTTTAAATCGTGTTTTAATTGACCTTTTAGTTTGCTCAACATACTTTTTGTCACAATCATTACAACTAATCTCATAAATTCCACTTTTCTCACAATTAGGAATCTTATCTTTGGGATTTCCTAAGATATTCCTCAGATTGTCTGATGACTTAGAGACTAGGTGAGGCCTACCTTATTAAATACCTTATTGAGTCCCTTGCTATATTTCGGATTATATGGTACGGAGACATACTTGGTGTTATTTTCTTCACGTGTAAAAAAGGTGGAATTCTGAATATTAAACCTAAACTTATGTCTATTTATTAGCCTATTTACTAAGTCATCGTCATAACCATTAACTCTAGTTATATTTCTAATACGAATCCTTTCTTTATTAAAGTTTACTCTATTCAGAGGGAAAGTGACCAAACGATGAACTAAAAAAAATGTAATGAGGCTAATTTGTGTTGTTTGCAATGAAATGAATCATTAGGAATATATCTATCTGTTACTGTGTCCTTCCTATAGATATCAAATTCTAATCTATTATTATTTTTAATAATTAAAATATCTAGAAAAGGCAATTGTCCTTTGTTCTCAACTTCGTAAGTGAATTTAATGGAATCATACCGGCTATTTAATTTAGAAACAAAAACATCAATGTTTGCTTTCTTTGTATCAACACGAAATGAAATTCGAATCTTAAACAAAGGTCTTAAGTTTGCAGTACCCCCTCCTAAAGATAATTTATCAGAAATAATTGCTCACATTGAAAATTCCATTAGTACACTTCCAGAAAATAGTAAATCATGTCGCAATCAAATATCGAAAAACATGGTTAACAACACAAATTCTAATTCACAAAAAAACATAAAAGTAGTTAAAGGATTGAAAAAGAAAGATGTCTTCTACTTAAGAGCGGATAAAGGAAATAAGGTTGTTATATTGGATAAGAAAGATTATTTTGAACGCGTAGATAATCTTATCGAATCTGGCGCTTATGAAAAGGTAATAAGAAATCCATTACCGAGAATGATAACAGAGGTAAAAAATTCTTTAAAAAAATGTAAGAACCTTGTCACCGATTCGCTAAAATTTAAATTAAATGTGAGTAATCCAACCATACCAAAGTTGTATTGCTTACCCAAAATCTACAAACCTGGAGAAGCAATGCGACCCATTGTTTCATCGATCGGATCACCCACATATTTAATATCCAAATGGTTATCAAAAGAACTTGAGAATTTACGATTAAATACTTTCGCAGTGAAGAATTCGTTAGAAATTCATTAATAAAACAAAAAATCTAGTTCTTAATGAAAGTGAAGTCTTAATTTCTTTTGATGTAAGTTCTTTGTTCCCAAGTGTGCCAATACCACAAACTTTACAATATCTCGAAGAATTACTTAGAATGAATGACTTTGAGGACGAAATTATTCGTGAATACTTAACATTGTCCAAACTTTGTATGGAACAAAATTTTTTCCAATATAACAGTCAATTTTATGTTCAGAAAGAAGGAACAGCTATA
Organism: Pachyrhynchus sulphureomaculatus; assembly: GCA_019049505.1. Lineage (NCBI taxonomy): Eukaryota > Metazoa > Arthropoda > Insecta > Coleoptera > Curculionidae > Pachyrhynchus > Pachyrhynchus sulphureomaculatus. The sequence goes on from CM032449.1 coordinate 203,944,772, forward strand.
GCTAATTGCTTATCACCTTTTATAGCCAATTTATTCATGAGTAAGTTTGAAACCGAAGCCAGTCAAGAATTCGAATATTTCCCAAGGGTTTGGTATAGGTATGTGGATGATATATTCGCGATTTTTGATACAAAGAAAGCAAACATTGATGTTTTTGTTTCTAAATTAAATAGCCGGTATGACTCCATTAAATTCACTTACGAAGTTGAGAACAAAGGACAGTTGCCTTTTCTAGATATTTTAATTATTAAAAATAATAATAGATTAGAATTTGATATCTATAGGAAGGACACAGTAACAGATAGATATATTCCTAATGATTCATTTCACAAATTAGCCTCATTACATTTTTTAGTTCATCGTTTGGTGACTTTCCCTCTGAATAGAGTAAACTTTAATAAAGAAAGGAATCGTATTAGAAATATAACTAGAGTTAATGGTTAAGACGATAAATAAGCTAATAAATATACATAAGTTTAGGTTTAATATTCAGAATTCCACCTTTTTTACACGTGAAGAAAATAACACCAAGTATGTCTCCATACCATATAATCCGAAATATAGCAAGGGACTCAATAAGGTATTTAATAAGGTAGGCCTCACCTTAGTCTATAAGTCATCAGACAATCTGAGGAATATCTTAGGAAATCCCAAAGATAAGATTCCTAACTGTGAGAAAAGTGGAATTTATGAGATTAGTTGTAATGATTGTGACAAAAAGTATGTTGGGCAAACTAAAAGATCAATTAAAACACGATGTAAATAACATTTAGCAGACTTAAAATACAGTAGAACAGAAAAGTCTAGCATTGCCGAACATGCCCTTGAAGCTGATCATATTGTAACATTGGATAATCTAAGATTAATAAAAAATGTATCTGATTGGAGATTGTTTGAAAGCATTCGAAAGTATGGAAATTATAAAATATAAAAGTAGTTTAAATAAAGACAGAGGGTCTATTCCTTATAGTCCCCTCTACCGGTTACTTGACCGGAACTGATGGCCTTGCCTATGCCATTAGTTCCGCCCGAGTAATTCAAGGGTTAGATTAAGTATAGATAGGGTAGATTTGTAGTTTAGCTTTAGTCAGTCATCGCTCCTGATGAAGCTAACATGGTTAGTGAAACGCGCGTCGAGTGCAAAAATAAAGTGTTTGGTGTAGTGGTGATATATACTGAGTAGTGTAATACTTATACTTAAAAATCATGTTTACTAAATTAGAAGTTTTCTAAAAAGTAGCTACTAATACAATTTTCTTTTTAACTGTGTTGACGAAACACACATCTCTCAACTCTATTAATTCCACAAGTAAAGTATACGTTTCTCTTGATTCAAGTAGACATTCTGTTGTAGCCTACATAGATTTGGCAAAAGCATTCAACACAATTTATCATCGGACGCTTTTGTCGACGTTCGTCTACAAAATATCAAATTACAAGTCTAAAAAAATTGTGTTGGATCCCACTGAGCACTGCATTGGTCTCTATTTTGTTCAGTGGAAGACAGAACAATAATCTATTTTGCTAATGATATATTTGAACGTAAATCTAGGAGTGACTTCACGAATTTAACGGAAAAAAATGGCTCTCATTTTCAAATAATAATGTGTGTGTGTTTCATAATATCGAAACACTCAGAGACTGAATACTTAGGTATCTCAACACTCTGTTACCAAACCATCATATTCTAACCTAATCTGAACTATTAAGTAAATAATAAACGGCCAAGGGCAAATAGGACTTGCGCAATTAGGGTTCCGTACATTGATTGATTTTAAAATAAAAATTTTTGTTACGGAGGTATAAAATGCTCAATGACTTCACAAAACCTACCCCAAATGAGTTTTCAACAAAGCTAATTTCCGATCTTTGTTGAAAACTGACGACCTTGAAATTTTTGTTTTTTTAAACACCAGATAAATTATTATTTTCATTCAATTTACACCCTGTGGAGAATATTTCAGAATGTTTTCACAATTTTTTGATCAGTACTTTCCGAGATAAAGGGAAGACAATGATTTTTTAAAAATAATACAAAGAAAAGTGTGCGCAAGTATTACATTATATATATTTTTGAACTCGTGTTTTCACAGGCTTTCAATTGAAACCCCACTCGATGACATGGTAAGAAAATTTTTTTTTCGCTTCCGATTTCACTCCCCAAAAGTAACACCCTGAGTCAAAATTTAACATTCCAAATTACACGACTCTGATAGAGCTATCAATTCTTATATTAGTGCCAAATTTCAACTTTCTAGGTCAATTAGTTTCGGAAAAAGTAGGGTCTGAGTGACGGACAGATATCGAAGTGATCTTATAAGTGTTCCGTATGGAACACTACAAACATTTAGAAATATATTGTACGAGGCTGGTTTGAAAAGTCCGTGCAAAAATAAAAACTACTTATGTGTTTGGGGTAAACCTTTTTTATTTTTCGACATAGTCTCCTTTTAGGCTTATACACTTCGTCCAGCGATGTTCTAGTTTGTTGATCCCTTCCGAATAATAGGATTTGTCCAAGTCTGCAAAATATCCATTAGTGTCTGCAGTCACCACCTCGTTTGAATAAAATCTTTGTCCCGCCAGTCATTTCTTCAAATTGGGGAACAAATAGTAGTCCGAGGGAGCCAAGTCTGGAGAATAGGGGGGATGTGAGACGAGTTGGAATCCTATTTTCATTAATTTTGCGACCACAACTGCTGAGGTGTGTGCTGGTGCGTTGTCGTGATGGAAAAGGACTTTCTTGTGGGCCAATCGCGGGCGTTTTTCTTGCAGCTCGGTTTTCAAACGGTCCAATAACGATGAATAATATTCACCTGTAATAGTTTTACCCTTTTCCAGATAGTCGATGAGGATTATCCCTTGCGAATCCCAAAAGACAGTCGCCATAACCTTTCCGGCCGAAGGAACGGTCTTCGCCTTTTTTGGTGCAGATTCCCCCTTGGTAACCCATTGTTTAGATTGTTGTTTGGTTTCAGGAGTATAGTAATGTATCCATGTTTCATCCATAGTGACGAAACGACGCTTAAAGTCCTCCGGATTCTTCTGGAACAGCTGCAAACCATCCTTGCAACACTTCACACGATTCCGTTTTCGGTCAAGCGTGAGCAATCGCGGCACCCATCTTGCGGATAGCTTTCTCATGTCCAAATGTTTATGCAAAATATTATGTACCCGTTCAGTCGAGATGCCCACAGCACTAGCAATCTCACGCACCTTAACTCTTCTGTCATCCATCACCATATCATGGATTTGATCAATGATTTCTGGAGTCGTAACCTCCACAGGCCGTCCAGAACGTTCAGCGTCGCTTGTGCCCATATGGCCAGTTCGAAAATTTTGAAACCACTTATAAACTGTTCTAATCGAAGGTGCAGAGTCTCCATAATGTTTATCAAGCTTCTCTTTAGTCTCCTGAGGCGTTTTGCCTTTCATAAAGTAATGTTTAATCACCACACGAAATTCTTTTTCGTCCATTTCTTGAAAATCACTCGACTTCCTTGATTCACACGAATGCCAAACACAAAGAAATAGACTAATATGGCTGAAACTTGGTGTGCGTTCATTCAAGAGATGCTACTAACTAAACATGACCTCGATACGCGCCGGTGGTGCCATCTCTCGGACTTTGCACGGACTTTTCAAACCAGCCTCGTATATGCCACAAAAGACCGAAAACTTCGTTTGCTGCCAGCTGAAAAAATGTTTAGTTATTTATTTTAGTGAAGTTTGCTATTATCATTTTTCACGAGCCGTGCTTGATGTAAATAAGTTATAGAGAAAACTCTTTGTAAGGTTAATAGTTATGGATACTGTAAGAGTTTTAAAAGCATCTGTGGATCGAGTTTAAATTTAACTTAATTGACAGAATAAGTCACTAAAAGTTTTGATATAAACTTGAATAAGATCCCATAGTCTCTCGTTGTCTAATGACTCCTTTACCGGACAGGAGGAGTTGAGGCGTGGCTATAAAATGTCACCCTCTAATCGAGATTGTATTGCTCTGTGGAAAATTTTGTCCAAAAAAATATAAAAACTCTATAGCAGAATCTAGTAAAATTAAACAAAATTTCGAGAAGTTATTGTGGATGATAGACCAAAAAAGAAATAGAGTTGTCTGGATTAAAGAGCACCGCTGGACAATCTAAAGTTACTATTCATCCTAACATTTAGTTTGCTTACCATACATATTTAATTTACCATAAATATTTTACTTATTTATAATTAAGTATGCAGCTATTAGAAACATCGATCTTATTTTTTAGTGTTCCGTACGGAACACTTATATTCGGTGTCTGTCCATCTGTCACACCCGATTTTCTCCGAAACTATTGGACATGGAAAGTTGAAATTTGGCACTAGTATAGGAATTAATGGTCGCATCTGAGCAGTGTAATTTTGAAAGTTAAGTTTTGACTTAAGTCCCCTTAAGGGGTAGAAAGTTGAAATTTGGCACTAATATAGGAACTGATGGCCCCAGCAGAGCCGGGTAGTTATGAAAATTAAATTTTGATTTAAAGGCTTAGTTTTGAGGAGTGATATCAGAAGTGAAAAGAAAATTTTGAATATTTTGGAATACTCTCCACAACGAAAATTATCATGAGTACATTACCTTTAATAACACAGGCCAACGATGAAAAAAACTTTTTTAATAATTTTACCTGATTCCTATGTTTTTTGGTGTGCTAAGCCTGAAAATATTAATAAAAAAATCGTATCACCCACCAGTTTTTCACATTTTAATACTCAAAATGTGAAAAGTTCACTTTTTATCGTTCGAATATTATTAGGTTGGCAATAAAATCAGAATTTTATAAGGTTGGCAGTAAAATCAAATGTTATTAGATTGACAGTTCCGATAAATGAGAGCTGTTTGTTTTCTTCCAGTTAATATAACCTCGCATTGCAGTGTTTAATCCATGTGCTTTAATTCACACTCAAAGTATGGCTAATCGTGGTTGTAAAAACTCTCGCAACACTTTTTGTTATATACGAGGCTGGTTTGAAAAGTCCGTGCAAAGTCCGAGAGATGGCACCACCGGCGCGTATCGAGGTCATGTTTAGTTAGTAGCATCTCTTGAATGAACGTACACCAAGTTTCAGCCATATTGGTCTATTTCTTTGTGTTTAGTATTCGTGTGAATCAAGGAAGTCGAGTGATTATCAAGAAATGGACGAAAAAGAATTTCGTGTGGTAATTAAACATTACTTTATGAAAGGCAAAACGCCTCAGGAGACTAAAGAGAAGCTTGATAAACATTATGGTGACTCTGCACCTTCGATTAGAACAGTTTATAAGTGGTTTCAAAATTTTCGGACTGGCCATATGGCCACAAGTGACGCTGAACGTTCTGGACGGTCTGTGGGTTACGACTCCAGAAATCATTGATCAAATCCATGATATGGTGATGGATGAGAGAAGAGTTAAGGTGCGTGAGATTGCTAGTGCTGTGGGCATCTCGATTGAACGGGTACATAATATTTTGCATAAACATTTGGACATGAGAAAGCTATCCGCAAGATGGGTGCCGCGATTGCTCACGCTTGACCAAAAACGGAATCGTGTGAAGTGTTGCAAGGATGGTTTGCAGCTGTTCCAGAAGAATCCGGAGGACTTTAAGCGTCGTTTCGTCACTGTGGATGAAACATGGATACATTACTATACTCCTGAGACCAAGCAACAATCTAAACAATGGGTTACCAAGGGGGAATCTGCACCAAAAAAGGCGAAGACCGTTCCTTTGGCCGGAAAGGTTATGGCGACTATCTTTTGGGATTCGCAAAGGATAATCCTCATCGACTATCTGGAAAAGGGTAAAACTATTACAGGTGAATATTATTTATCGTTATTGGACCGTTTGAAAACCGAGCTGCAAGAAAAACGCCCGCGATTGGCCCACAAGAAAGTCTTTTTCCATCACGACAACGCACCAGCACACACCTCAGCATGTGGTCGCAAAATTAATGGAAATAGGATTCCAACTCGTTTCACATCCCCCTTATTCCCCAGACTTGGCTCCCTCGGACTACTATTTGTTCCCCAATTTGAAGAAATGGCTGGCGGGACAAAGATTTTTATTCAAACGAGGAGGTGATTGCAGACACTAATGGATATTTTGCAGACTTGGATAAATCCTATTATTCGGAAGGGATCAACAAACTAGAACATCGTTGGACGAAGTGTATAAGCCTAAAAGGAGACTATGTCGAAAAATAAAAAAGGTTTACCCCAAACACATAAGTAGTTTTTATTTTTGCACGGACTTTTCAAACCAGCCTCGTATGTGGTGAATTTGTAGTTAAAAAACATCAAAGAAACATTACTGATTTTGTAAAAAAAGTATACCTTGCATATTTTGGTGTAGAAATCGGTAATCAAGAAAAATGTTGGGCCCCTCACAAAGTATGTTATGTTTTTGTGTCGAGGATCTTAGGAAATGGTATAAGAAAGAAAAGAAAGCTTTTAGATTTGCAGTACCCATAGTATGGAGAGAGCAAGAAAATCATTCAAATAATTGTTATTCTTGCAGCGTTGATGTTTCTGGATATAATTCCAAAAATAAGAAAGTAATTGTCTATTCTAACTTTACTTCAGCTAATTGGCCGGTAGGACATGGACCGCGACTTCCTGTCCCTGAGACACCTCAGTCTATTGATGACGTTTTACAGTCCAGTCTCGAATTTAATGAAAGTCGACCGGATGATGATGAGTTTCACTGTTCTCTAGAAAATTTAAAACCACAGTTGTTTACACAAGCCGAGTTAAATGATTTAGTTAGAAATTTGGGTTTGAATAAGGATAAAGCAGAATTGCTTGGATCTAGGCTGAAAGAAAAACACTTATTGGAAGCTGGAACATCTGTTTACCATTATAGAACAAGAGATCAACAGTTAGCTCAGTTTTTCAAGCAGGAAGAGGATTTGGTTTACTGCCATGATCCCTATTTTGTAATTTAATCCATGTCATATTGTGAGAGATACAAAAAAACTGATACCAGATACGGTTTCAGCACCTAAAAATACATAACACTTAGATGTTTTAAAAAGTTTAAAAAGTTTTTACAAATATTTTTTTGTCGGCCTGTGTAATTTATCTGACATAAAAAAAAAATTGAAGGGCATTAGTTTTCAACAAAGATCGGAAAAAAACTTTGTGGAAAACTCATTTGGGGTGTGTTTTGTGAAGTCATTGATCATTTTATACCTTCCTAACAAAATTTTTTTTATTTTAAAAGCAGTCAATGTACGGAACACTAATTGCGCAAATCAGACTTAAACTTAGCCGGTTATTATTTGTTTATGAGTTGAATGTGGTGGTTTGGTAGCAATGTGTTGAGAGTATTTAGTTTTTTAGTGTTTCGATTTTATAAAGAAATATTTCTTTGGAAGATGGAACTTTACCATTATTATTTGAAAATGATAGATTTTTTCCTTTATATTCATAGTCCAGTTACGGAAATATCTTATTTACGTCTGTAAGTCTATGCCGATTTACGATTAACTTCATCACAAGCTTTAGGTTCAGATATATCATTAGCAAAATAAATTATTGTTCGGTCGTACAGTGAACAAAATAGAGACCAATACAGTGCTTTGTGGGATCCAACACCATTTTTTTATACTTGTAATTTAATATTTTGTATTCGAAGTTCCTCAAGCGTCGACAAAAGCGTTCGATGATAAATGGTATCGAATGCTTTTGCAATGTTGACCACAATAGAATGTCTACTTGAATCAAGAGAGACGTGCACTTTATTTGTGGAATTAATAGAGTTAAGAGATGTGTGTTTCGTCGCCCCAGTTAAAAAGGACATTGCATTGGTAGCTATTTTTTAAAAAACTTTTAATTTAGTAAATATGATTTTTAAGTATAAGTATTACAACTTTGTGTAGCAATTGAAATCTGAGGCCTATAGTAAAGATGAGAATATGAATCTGTTTGTTTATTCAATACCATGTGTTCGAAACTAAAATCTATCCTGCACAAAGGGAATTCTCCCTACACTTGCAGAAGGCATACGCTCTGTAAAATTACTGCGTCTCTTCGCCATCTTATAGAAAATCAAAATAACAACATAAAAAATGTATACGTTTTTATTTATAGGAGAAATTCTCACTCCAGTAGAAACGTTCGACCCAATAAAAATCGAAAACACCTCATTGAAAGAAGCACTTTTATCAATCTTACTTTGAGGACAAAAAATAAAAAGAGCGTTATTCCCCATTATATTTTTTTACTCTGTCTGTAATAATCGCCTAGTGTTGCGTAGTG
>CM032449.1:203958043-204029023 GCA_019049505.1 Pachyrhynchus sulphureomaculatus
AACGTTCCACGTTAATTAGCGAAACGCACGTCAAATGCATAAATAAACTGTTTTGTGTAGTGCTAACTGTTGGGTAAACACAATAGAGTCAAAGATATCAAAATCTAAAGTGTTAAGGGCATGTTGTTAGTAGAAGGCCATTCGGACCGGTGGGACTGTCGATTAAGATACCGTTTTCTTGCATTAGAGTGCGCACATCTGACGCCAGACTTGAAAGTGATAGCCGAGTCCGACTGAAATGTTATTGATCCGTGATTAATGTAGGAAGGGTCGGTCTCCATCATGGTTCGTAATAAGCGAACAATGCAAAATAATACTGAAAATAGTAGGATTGAGAGTACCATCTATAGTATATAATGTTCGGAAGCCATCTAAAACTGTAGGTCCTAGAGAACTGACATTATCCAGATGTTAATGAGAATTGCTAGAACAATTTCTTTGGTTTTGATTATAATTTTTACCACTCGTGGAATGTGTAATTTTATATTTTGAATAACGCCTATTTAAATGAGTTTATTTTTGACCGAAAATAAACTATATAGTTACTTATGATTATACAAACTTATATTAAAACTTCAGGTTGCTTTTAAAACAACTTTTTCAGCTTTAGCAAAAGCTTTCCGTAGTATTCATAAGAAGTAGATGAGATACAGGGAAAAATTTACTTTGAGGATATTAAAGGAAATGTCCGATATTTTGGATCGAAATTCCAAAATGTTTTATGTTTGAAATAACATTCCTGTTCTTCTATAAAAAAAAACTCTTTATCATTTTTTTTTATCCCTAAAAATGTTAAGAAAAAATTTAAGGATTTTTATTTACTTTCATAACAATTTATATTCTTATGACATTTTTTTCTACAAAATACAATAAGGTCTTAAAGGAAAATAACAAAACACAATAGCTAATCTTGTGAATACTTCTATTAGAGTCGTTTTAACAAAGTCTTATTTGATATTGCCGATCGTTACTGGTCGGAGTAAACTGGGAGGTTGACCATCTAGAATCTTCTTTTATTGACAATTAGAGAGGTTAACCCTATAACTATTATACAACCAGGTTAATTAATCATGACTAAACATTTGTGTCTTAAGATATTTACATATTAGTAACCTAAATAACATAGCCTAGGTTTTGAGTTTTATATAAGTGTGGTAAGAGAGAACTTAAGATATTAGAACGAGAGTCTATGCTATATATTAACTTAAAGATAATCCTGAGGCGGAGGTCTATCGGCGATTCTGAATGTGAGGTTGAAGTGATGAGTGATCCAGAAATTTTTAGCTAAGCGCTGCTCTTGAATTCCCGGATTGTGGGTATTTGGAAGTCTCTATGAATCTGGATGTTACGGATGAACCATGAGGATTTGACGATGGTTCGGAGTGCTTTGTTTTGAACAGATTGGAGGGTGGATCTGTGTGTGTAACATTCGACGCTATGCCAGACTAGAATAAGTAAGGCTGGCTCTGATGATCATTTTATATATTGTCGACTTATTGCATATTGACAAAAGCACATAAAATGAGACACATCTGTGCATCCCTGAATCAACAGTTGTGTGCGTCCGGGTGTCAATCCCTCAGTGTATAAACAATCAAGTACCGTAATATGTTTTAGAAATCCATGTAACGCATTCTCGTACATATCTGTGTTTACAACGTAATAAGAATAGCTAGTGTAAGAATTAAAGCAAACTGATTAAATTAACAAAATTTTTGCGAGGTTTTTATAATTTACTAACATCTTATTCATGAATGAAGCACATAACCGTATTAAATACCACCCAAATAAATATACTTGATATTATCGTAATATTTCTTTGAGCATTACAGAAATTAACCACTGTTAATTGGCGGCGATATATGGAGACAATTGAGGATTTCTTCAAACTAGCTTTAAAAAATTCAGATACTTTTAACCAGAGGACCTAGTTTTAGTGGACTGAAAGGACATCTACGACATAAATTTTTACAAATAAATTGTTGTTCAGTAGAAATGATATATGTTTGCCTCCTCGTAGCTCTGATCTGATGCCGATTGATTTTTGTCTGAATGGAATACCTGAACAATTACAGTAACAATTTTGGAATGCTCTCTGGAACAATAAAAAGAAAAGTACCGAGAGAAAATCACCAATCATAACGAAAAACTGAGTAATGATCAATAATGTAAACGTTCAAGTAAAAGAGGGCAGAGAATGTAACGGTTTACATGTAGATGACGTTGCTTTAGGAAATTACTTCCTAAAGAAATGCAGTTTATTATATTACAAAGATTATTATGTGAGTATACAAGTTGACCACAGAAACAAAGAAGTACAACATGTACAAAATCTCTAGTGATTTCGAGAGAGCCAATGAGATGTAAATTGGAGGTAGAAGGAAAATTGATCGAACTGGAAATGACTTTCAAATATCTGGAAATTAACATCACAAACGCCAGAAACCTCAACACAGAAGTGTGGGAACAAATTGTCAAGGGAACAAGAATATTGGGCTATCTGAGAGATATAACCTGGAAGAATATAACCGTTGACTTAAAACAACAATCTAGAAAACAATGATAAGACCCATTATGACACATGGAGTTGAATCTCTAGCCGAGACTTCAAAATCGAAACAAATGATGCGAAAAGCCAGATAAAACATATTACGTTCCATTATTGGGAGAATAAGATTGGATACAGTACCGAATCAAGAACTGAAACAACAGTGCAAAATCGTAGACGTTGTGGAATTTGTTAAATCTAGAAGGAAGGAATGAAACAAACACCTAAACAGAGCTTGCGAAGAACGACTAATCAAAATATGCAAGGATCATAAACCTACAACCATTAGACCACCAGGGAAGCCGCCAAAAGGCTCGGTGGAGAGCTGGGCATAAACGTCCGACAACACACTATGAATTGTGGATAAAAAACAGGCTAAGGCCTAACTAATGGTGATGGCGGCCCGTGATCTAGTATTTGCTTGCTGTGCCACGTATATAGGTAGTAGTTGCTTGCAGAAATGCAATAACGTCCATGGCAGCACTACCTCGTTGTCTAAAGGGTGCCATGAAATACAAAAATGTATGTTTCGGCACTTGGACAACGTTAAGGGTATTACGATATCGTTGCCGATTTTTCGGAACGTGAATCCCATTCTTAAGAGAATTCTGTGAAGGGTTGATCGGCCACAATGTATATTGGTCCCATCCTGCACCAGTCTTAATTTTATTTTGTCTAATGTCGGCACCAACTGCTCTTCATACATAGAATATATTTTTCTCCTGATGACGTCTTTTTCACAATCGTCTACATGATGCATTTGAAAATCTTTTCGTTTTCTCCTGTTCCTGAGTTATGATTTTCCTACAATACCCTTAATCGTAGAAATTGGAGTTTTTGTTAGTTCACTGGTTTCTTGCAAAGCATTTTGTTTATTCAAATTTCTTTTTACCAAACTGTCGTAAACATTTTTCACTATTTGTTTAGCGTCAAGTGATGTTTTCTCTGCAATTTTCCCATGAACGCCACATAATTAAAATAAAACCGTTACATTGTAAGGTGTAAGTAAAACTAAAAATAAAAATAATAAAAAGTATCTTTCGAATCTTAATGGGGACCTGTGGTCATTAGGCCTATATTATTAAATACTTAAAGGGCTCCAAACCGAGTTGCCAGGTAGTAAATATGTGGGTAAAAATAGATCCAATATAATTGCAGGTGCAAGTGAGGGCGGTATACAAAAGAGGTAAAGTAAAAATATGTTTATCGTAATACCTGGCAACTAAGCACAAAACCTTAATAGGGTCGTTTATTGCCTCACTGAAAAAGCAAAAAGCAGGGTCTTATATCTTGGGATTTACTATACTGGATTATAACTTTCATAATATTTATCTGAATTATTTTTTTTAAGAAAAAACTTATCTTTCGGAAATACAATAATAAACCTGTAATTTTTATACCAACAGAAAAAAAATTGGCCTTCAAAACTGTGTAAAATATTTTTAATACATGAAAGTCCGCAAAAGTTGAACTTCATCAAACTTTTCTCGACAATATAAAATATCTTCTTAAAAAGCAGTTTTCGTAAAACTCTCATATGGTCTTATTAAAATTCTTTCTCGCCATCTTAAAAATAACTGTCTCTTCATCCTTTTAAAATGGAATACTCAATTTTGCACTGAACCCGTAACCTGAAAACTGAAAGTTTGGTCTTTGTCGCATTATGCACGACATAAACCCCAAGACCAGGCAGCATGGAATCGATTTCTTTCGGATACTGCCACTTTTATGAATTTATTTTTAGGAGATATAAATTGAAATGTTTTTTATTTTTGATAAAAATATTTACGATGAAATAGATGTTTGCGTCATGGTCAAAAGGTACAACTGTACTCGTAAAAATATGGTATCGGGAGAAAAACATATTCTATGTATGAAAAGCAGTTGGTGCCGACACTAGACAAAATAAAATTAAGACTGTTGCAGGACAGGAACAATATACATTGTAGCCGATCAACCCTTCACAGAATTCTCTTAAGAATGGGATTCACGTTCTGAAAAATCAACAAAAGGCAAGTAGTGATGGAGTCACAAAGATTATGAATCTTGCGATATACTTATTTAAAAGAAATTAAAAAGTATAGATCAGAGAATTGGCCAATAATTTACCTTGACGAAACATGGTTCGATGCCCATGACACTGTGTAAAAAGGGTGGGTTGACAGCAGTACAAAATGTCAGACTAACGCACCTTCAAATAAAAGTAAACGAATAACCATTTTGCATGCTGGATCTGAAAAGGGCTGGGTTTCAAATTGTCTACTATTATCTGCAAAAAAACATAAAAGATTCTAGTTTGGGCTATCACGAAGACACGACCGCAGAACTTTTTGAAAATTGGTTTCAAAATTCCCTTTTGCCAAATGTTCCAGAACAGAGTCTTATAGTTATGGACAATGCAAGTTACCATACTAAATAAAGTTCCTAATGCAGCCAATACCAAATCGGAAATACAGGAATATATGTTAGAAAATGACATTTATTTTGACTTTAGTTACAAAAAGTGATTTTTTGGAAGTTTTGAAAGATTATAAATTGAAAAAGAAATATGTTTGTGATAGAATGGCTGAGAAAATGGAACACACTGTTTTGCGACTTCCTCCGTATTATTCTGTGTTTAATCCAATTGAACATATTTGGCATCAAGTTAAATCAATAAGGGCACAAAATGCTTCTCCTACTTTAATCGTGTCAGTGGTTGAATTAGTAAAAAAATTATAAATGTGAAAGGTGGAAGAATTCCATACGACACGTTGTTAAAGTTGAAGATTCATATATTTATGTAAATAATATAAAACCACTGATAATTACCTCAGCTGATGACAGTGATAGTGAAAATATATTTTTATTTATACAATTTGTCCCCTCTTGTAAACCTCATTAATTCAAACTGTATATTTGTATTTCTTATCCATTGTTTTTACATCTATAAATAAACATCTTCAAAAACACTTATAATTTGATTTATTTGCATTAATGAATAAAATTCTTAAGTCCATCTCTGCAACCTATCATAAACAAAAGGTCAGAATTTTTATATTGCCCACTAAAACGGCAAAAAATCAAAATCTTATATTTTGGGACAGGCTATACAACAGCTTGCTGACGAAGACATCTTTTTATTAAAATAGTGCTGATGATGTAAGCGTTAAATAAAGTTCAAAGACAAAGTTCAAATGTAAAGGGTACATTTAACATCTATCCAGAGGATGAGTTACAGTCATCGCTTACCTCGTTAGAGTTCTTTGAAGGTTAGAGCTTTAATCAATTTAGAATATTTGCGGAGAACAGAAACTTTAAATTGATTGTTAAAATAGAAAATATTAACCCTTATATGCGTCAGTTTCGTAATCCTCTTTGGGATGCGTATTAGGAACCATATCTTTGAAAAAATTTTTTTGATAACAGTAATTTAAATCAATTTTATAAGGAAAACTATAACGGTGTGTTTCAAGTTTTCAATATTTGTTTTATACTTTTATTATTAGATTCTAGATTGAGCTATATTGATTTATTGCCAATTAGGTAGCTAAAGTGCTATAACTATTATACAGGAGTCAATGATAAAGTAAAGTTCATTATCTCATTTGTTTCGGCAATGACGATACGATAGTTTTAGGGAATGTTAAGGTGCATAGTTTAAAATTATTTTTGAGCATACAGGGTACTTCAAAAAAGTGTGGCCGATATAACATAATAAAATTTACTCTATCGTTGACTCTCCCTGTACATACATTACTGATTAAGAAAAAATGTCAAAATATATATTGGATCTGTCAGGGACTTAATTTGCCTAGGTAAGACGACTTGCACTTGGACGATTATTTTTGTATGTAAGGTGATAAAGTTCTTTTAGTTGGTTATGTTTATAACAAATTATATATATATATATATATATATATATATATATATATATATATATATATATATATATATATATATATGTATATATATAATAATCGGTCAAGTGCAAGTTGAACTTGCACAATTATTGTTCCGTACGTTGATTGCTTTTAAAATAAAAAAAATTGTTACGGTGGTATAAAATAATCAGTGACTTCACAAAACACACCCCAAAGGAGTTTTCAACAAAGTTTGTTTCCAATCTTTACTGAAAACTGATGACCTTGAAATTTTTTTTTTTTTTTTTTATATACCAAATAAATTATTAAAGGTAATGCACTCGTGGTAATTTTCGTTCAATCTACACCCCGTGGAGAATATTCCAGAATTTTTTCAAAATTTTTTGATCAGTACTTTTCGAAATAAGGTGGGGGGGGGACAGCGATTTTTCGCGATTTTTTAAAAATAAAAGAAAAGTGAGCCCAAGTATTACATTATATATATATATTTTTTACACCACACTCGATGACCTAGGAAAAAAAACTTTTTTTTCGCTTCCGATTTCACCCCCCAAAACTAAACTCTTAGGTCAAAATTTAACTTTCAAAACTACACTGTTCTGATGAGACCATCAATTCCTATATTATTACCAAATTTCAACTTTCTACGACAAATAGTTTCAGAGAAAATTGGGTGTGACAGACAGATAGACAGACACCGAAGTCATATTATAAGTGTTCCGTACGGAACACTAAAAATTAAATACTATCAACCAAACAGAGACAAAATGTCTAATCTCATATGGTCTCAACCAAAGTTTCAGAACATATTTTATCAGTTCCTAGGTCGTTCTAAAATGCCATTGAATACGGAGCAGTTTATATGTATTTATTATTAATATTAATATTGTAATATATAATACAGTTATAATTAATACGAGGCATGTTTTTTAAGTAAGTACCGTTTTGCGATTCCGCCGCCGCAGCGATACGGTCGGCGTTCCGCGCATGCGCGCTGGTAACCTACATCTCATGTCTACGCACTGACGCCATTACAGTCTGATTCTTCATTGTATACGTTGTTTACTGAGTGTTTAAGATGCCTCCGACAATCGTGAGTCCCGCCGATTGTGAAGTACGGGCTGTTATACGATTTCTTAGTGCTAAAGGCGTAAAACCGATCGATATTCATCGTGAGATCTGTGAAGTTTACGGACAAAACATTATGAGTGATGGAATGGTAAGGAAATGGGTGAGAGCATTTAAAGATGGCCGCACAAATGTGCATGATGAAGAACGGAGTGGGCGTCCTTCGGTCGTTAATGAAGATTTGGTGCAGAAAGTGGACGAAAAGGTGAGAGAAAACAGACGCTTTACAATTTCATCATTGTGCGACTGCTTTCCTCAATATTCTCGTAGTGTTTTGTATCGCATTGTGACCGAGAACTTGAATTACCGGAAATTGTGTTCACGTTGGGTTCCAAAAATGTTGACGGATTTGCACAAAACCCAACGTTTAGGCAGTGCATTGACTTTCCTTGAGCGGTACCACAATGAAGGTGAACATTTTTTAGACCAAATTGTTACTGGTGACGAAACATGGGTGGCCTACGTCACACCAGAATCGAAACAACAATCCATGGAATGGCGACATTCATCATCACCCAAAAAAGTGAAGTTTAAGCAAACAATTTCTGCCCGCAAAATCATGTGCACAGTTTTTTGGGACAGAAAAGGAGTATTGCTAGTGGAGTTTCTGCCTCGTAATGAGACAATCAATGCAGCGTCTTATTGTAAGACATTGAACAATCTGCGTCGTGCAATCCAGAACAAAAGACGTGGCAAGTTGAGTAAGGGTATCGTTTTGCTGCATGACAATGCCCGTCCACATGTGGCTAATCGGACCAAAGATCGATCATCCTCCATACAGCCCTGATCTGGCGCCCAGCGACTACCATTTGTTCCTGCACTTGAAGAAGCACCTGGGTGGTCAGCGTCTTCAAGACGATAACGAAGTCAAAACATTTGTGATACAGTGGTTAACAAGTCAGGCGGCAGAATTTTATGAGGAGGGTATTCAAAAACTGGTGCCACGTTATGACAAGTGCCTCAATATTCACGGAAATTATGTAGAAAAGTAGATTAAGGTACAGGCTTTCATGTAAAAATAAAATTATAGCGATATCTTTGCACGTCTTTTTTTAATTCCAAAACGTTACTTACTTAAAAAACATGCCTCGTATTTTTATTTTTGAACGTTTTATATGAGTACATGATTAGTTTTGGAATATGTAGTTTTTATTGAACATAAATTTAGCGATTTTGACACGAAATTACGAATTCAACATTCAAAAATTATTTAATTTATCTACCTCTTGACAATGGATAGTAATTATCAAATTTCTTTAACAATGAATATCTCGGTAAGCAAATAACACAGGCTCAAATTAATTTAAGCATTGAATAAAATTTGTTTATCAGTATTCTCTGCTCCTGCTCAATAGACAAATTATTATCTAAAGAGCTTTTATGGTTGCATGAATGTTCGTTTTAATTTTAATTTCGATGACGTAAATGTATTTAAATTAAATTATACTGGACCGAATTATGTAACTTTTAATATAAAACAGATAATGTTTAAATTCTATTTCAACTGAACAAACAGCTAATATTTGATATTTTGTTGTTTACATGGTGCATATTTTGTTGAATTTTCAAGATTAATTAAATTTAATTTATAATAAAGAAATATATATATATATATATATATATATATATATATATATATATATATATATATATATATATATATATATTATGTTCTTGGGGTAAGCGGTCTTTGGAAAAGAACTGAAAAGTTTGGGACACCTTTTTAGCTACGCCAAGCTTTCGAAATATTTCATTTTCTTCATCAGGGCTACAATTACAGTAGAATATCAGTATTTTTTAGATTAAAACTAAAGAACAACCCTATTTTACATGTAACATTAAAGTACTTACTTCTAAGTGTTGTGTTCAAAAATTGCTGTTTGTGGGGGCACTTTATTACACTTATTCATCAGAAAAAGACAGGAAAAAACACAAGAAAACTCGACGTACTCATCTCTGGGAAATGTAATAAATTTTTACTTCATTTTGTTAGAATAGTACAAAGAATTGTGTGGTTGTAAAGTGATTTTAATTTACAAAGATTTTTTTTTTGTTATATTTTCTTGTCATTTTGCTAAGGGCAGTGTGTTTCTATCTCTTAGTTAAGTTGTGGTTAATTTAAATTTGAAAATAAAATGACGTTGACATTTTGTTTGATCGTTTTAAAGTTGAGAAGTGAAAATCAGTCATTCTATTTTCAAATTTAAATTACTTTTTCCTTCCTTATGTAAAAGAAATTTCCACCAAAACAACCAAGCACTTCAACAAACTACCTAAATTAAAAATTGCATTTGAACACAAAAAAAATAATATATTCATTTATATAAGAGACAAAGATGAAATTACAAAAGCTTCAGAAGTAATTTATAGTATCCCTTGCTCTCAATGTGAAAAAATCTACATAAGACAAACATCAAGGGTCCTAAAAGACAGAATCACTTCCCCTAAAGGGGATTATAGATTAAAAAAAAAACTCTTGTGCGCTTGCCCAACATAGTAGCCAATTTTCGAATGAATTTGATTTTGCTGAAATCAAAATCTTGTGTTGAGAGAGAAATCTCGGCAGGAGAATCTTTAGGGAGATGGTAGAGATCCACTTTGAACCTAACTCAGTCAATAAAAAAACTGATATTGAAGATCTGAGTTTAATTTTCTCCAATCTATTAGAAATGGGCAGTCAAAACGAAAACCCATATAACATATCTGACATAGCTCGTTAACAATAATCACACTGATTTTTACAAACTACATAAATGTATAATAATTAAACAAAATGTCAACGTTATTTTACTCTCAAATATAAATTAACCACAATTTAACTAAAAGATAGAAAAACGCTGCCCTTAACAAAATGACGAGAAAATATAAAATCCTTTATAAATTAAAATCACTTTAGAAACAAACAATTCTTTCGTACTATACTAACAAAATGGAGTAAAAGGATATTATATTTCCTAGGGAGGATAATGTCGAGGTTCTTTCATGTTTTTTCTAATAAATAAGTGTAATAATGTACTCCCACAAAATAGTGATTCCTGAACACACCACTTAGCAGTAAGTACTTTAATGTTACATATAAAATAGGGTTGTTCGTTACTTTTAATCTCAAAAATACTGATATTCTACTGTAATTGTAGCCCTGATGAAGAAAATGAAATATTTTCGAAAACTTGGCGTAGCTAAAAAGGTGTCTAAAACTTTTTAGTTCTTTTCCAAAGACTGCTTACCCCAAGAACATAATACTACTGTTTAACTAGTCGGTCAAGACTACCCTTCTCCTCTATATATATATATATATATATATATATATATATATATATATATATATATATATATATCTATACACACACACACACACATATATATATATATATATATATATATATATATATATATATATATATATAAAAAAAACGTCCGTATATTGTTGACATGTTAGTGGTTCAAAAAAAAAGAGAAATTTTGATTAAAATGACATTAGACCTGATTTAAATCGTTCCCTTGACCTACAGAAACAATTACTCAAGGTTGAACACGACTTTTTTAAGAACCTTTTTTTACAGCTCAATATGCCAATGTTTGCGGAAAAAATGGAAAAACTCGCTAAATTGCTGTAAAAAGCGTAAAAAATCAACATATAATGTACCGTATTATAAGTTTATCTATGCGATTTATTGAAACTATTCATCATGAATCCTGATAACGTTTTTTTCTTTTATGTAATAGACGTTTTTGCCGATTTTATATCTATTAATCAAATTAACAACCAGGTACACTTTTCTTATGTTCTTTGACCTACTGACTTCAAATTTTTATGTACCTTGTTGATATTAGGATATCGTTTCCAAGTTATGGTTAGATATGTATATATCCATTGGCTGTAAGATTAATATCTATAAATACATCATTTTTAATTTGCAGCCATTTCTGACCAAAAAGTGGTTAAAATCTTGATTGTAAAAAAAGTCGTGTTCAATCGTGAATAATTATTTCTGGAGGTTCAAGAAACGATTCTTTGAAGCGCTAACATACAAACAATTTACGGAAATGCTCATATATACATGTACATATTGTAATGTCCGGCACGTTGAGGCGCAATTTTATAACGTATAAAAGCGGGACCGTTTTTATAGTCTCAAGTTGGAGAGCTATTTTGTAATGTCCGCACGTTAAGGAGTAATTTTAAATAGCCTCAACTTTCTTTATTTTTAATAAATGTTTTATTTGTTAAATAGAATCCGTTATTTGTCCCTTATGTATATCTTAATTTTGAGAATGGATTGAGTGGATATTAGTACTAATAGAGGACAGAATTAAGACATCAGGTAGCTCGTTTTTTACTGGTAGAGTACATGGATATCGAGGTAATTTTTGTACGCCTTTTGAAAATAGTCCCTGTAGTTGTTTAAAAATTGGTTGTACAAATTTTGGATACCATTAATTTTAGAATAAAAAGAACCTTAAGTTCAGCTCAAAAAATGAAAAAATACTGAGGAGTTTTGTAGTTGTCGAAAGAAATTAATTTACGTACAACCGTTGCGTTCTGAAAGAAAGAGCACGAGTTCAGTGAAACGCTACACATTTAGATAAAGAAAGGTATATTGACAAAATAAAAATTTATACTTTTATTACACTCTTAAAATTACTTCTACTAAATAAAAACCCCTTAGGCTAGAAGAGTGTACACTATTACATAGAGTCTCTAAATCAGGATTACTAAGTTTTTAATAAAAGGCTTAATAAAACACGATATTAAAAGTTTGTCAAATTAACTCTGCGAGTTACACGTGTTGAGTAGTCGTTGGCAACGCACTTGTAGACAGGATGTGAGATTTTTAGGCTGGTGTGCTTATGACTTACTGATTGGTTTGGCCTCTCTTGGTGAGATTCTCATAAAAATATTGTCTCAGCCATTACCATCCTAGTTTCATTTGGGTTGCTAAACACTTGTTGACCCGAAATGCCTGAAGATGCAGGATATTTTAAGAAAGGAAATAGGCCTTAAACTTGAGAGCTAGAAACCGTTATTGCACTACTGCATCACTAAAAAACCACTCTGGCGTGCTGGAGAAAAAAGCCTACTGGCGGAAAAAAGCCGTTACTACTTCATGGTAGCAAAAGTCACTACTGTTTCAGGGAGGAAAAAGCCTTTAAAAATTACATCTGGCCATTTATATATCTTTTACCCCTTCTTCAAAGTGACGTCTTTAAAATGGCTCACCTCCGGACGCAAAATTAATGCAACCTAAATAAGTCAAGTCGGCAACACGCGTTACACACTACCAGTTTAAATTAGACTGCTCAAAAATTTAAAACACTGTTCTAAGCTACACTGCTTAAAAATTGAAATCACTGCAATAAATTAAAAAATGTAATAAAATATAAACTATAGGGAGAAAGACAGTGTCGTAACATGACCTTAAAATTTAGGAAAAAATGAATGTTACTATATATATATATATATATATATATATATATATATATATATATATATATATATATATATATATATATATATAATATATGTATATGTATATATATATATATATATATATATATATATATATATATATATATATATATATATATATGTATATGTATATATATATATATATATATATATATATATATATATATATATATATATATATATATGTATATATATATATACATAGTAACAGAAAGAAAGTATGCGACATACGAAATTTTTCTTACTAAATTAAGAATAAAAAGTGAATTTATATGTGGATTCTGCATCACTTGAAACCCATAACATAAGTTTGTGGTACCGGCGAGAAACTTGAAGTTCCTCTGTTTTTTAGAATATCGAAAATATTTATAAGGAAAAAGCGTTTGAAATTGCATTACATGGTGCGAAATTTTGGATCGATTCGAAAAACATCTTATTTTGCCAATTTTTTTACCGCAAGGAAGTTGAATTTCTCACATTTGCAATACATATTTTACTTCTTTCACAACCAACCAATTATCGCAGGGATAATTATCGAATATTTTTACCTTATAGCAAGCAGATTAAGGTACTTATTTTTTTAAAGTCACAATTTTATTGTAAAAAAAGAAAAGAAAACTAGTGAATTAATATATACTAAAGATAACGGAGACATTTCATGAATTAAATAAACAAAATACCATAAACTTAGAGAAAATTATTTAGTTTGCATTTCGACATGCCTACCGCCCAATTCTATGCACCGAATTGTTCCTGAGTGAAATTATTTTAAAACATTTCCTCAGATGTGCGAAGTAATTACCTTGTTACATTTTGCAAATGTTCAATATTTCTAAAAGGTCTCCGAGTATAAACCTTTTTCTTGAGGTAGACTCATAAAAAAAAAATTGAGCGGTGTCAAGTCCGGAGATCTTGCTGGCCAAGAATTAATAGAATAACATCCAATCCACTAAAATTCTCTGCGCTGCTGAATTGGAAATTCATGTAAAAAATTAAATAACACATAGGCTGATGTCGCCCTTTTCAAAAAATCTATATGAAATTTAGGGAGTACCAACCTTCAAACGATACGTGTTAAAATTTCATGACATTTCGACGATTAATTTACAAGTTACAGTAGTTTTGGCGACGCTACTTTTGATATTTTCAAAATAATGGAAAAAATCGGATGGCGTGTATAGGTAGCTTTACAGGCCTTGTAGGCTTGATCGGAAATTCTTCTCCATTAATTCTTGTCTGTGGCCTTCCTTTCTCAATTACTTCTCTTTAACATCTCCAAATCCTACCTCCAACCATTTTCTTCTTGGGCATCCTCTCCTTCTTTTTCCGACCACCGCCTCTCTCAATATTTTTTTTTTGCTGCTCTGCTTTCCGGCAATCTTCCTACGTGACCTAGCCATCTGATCCTCTGTGATTTCACTTGTGCTATTATTGAATGACTGTTGTAAAGTACATATAGTTCACTATTTGTTCGCCTCATTCTGATTCCGTCTACTTTTTGGTAGTGCCTCTTTATTTATTGGAACAAATCCTTGTTCCATTTCCATTTCTCTGCCCCAAGCGTGAGAGTTTTATACCCTTTCTTCACTTCTTTTCCGTTTTCCTTTAGTTTTTTTTAATGTATCTCTTATCTCTTTTCAGACTCTTCTTTCACAGACCGTCAGATTATCATTCAAATAAATTCTCTCACCCTTAATATATTTCAAATTGCTTTTCTTCGTCATTACTTTACTTTTATCCCCATTATCAGTCATTCTAATCAAGCAGGTTCTATGTCCCAACTTTACTGCACTTTCGACTTTTATCTCTTCTTGTAGATGTTGTTTAATAAAATTCACCATAACCTCCTTAAGCACTGGTTCTTCATTAGAATTTATTTCCATACCAAATACAATCACATTATTCTTCTTTTGTTCCTTTTCGTAGTATTCCATCCTTGACTCTAGTTGAGTCAATTTTTCTTTTGTTTTCTCTAATTCTTTCTTTAGTTTGTTATTCTCTTTCTTCAGCTCATTCATTTCTTCCTTAAATTCTTCATCTATGCGTATGCCTTTCATCTCATTTAACAGTTTTTTAGTAAGCTATTTGTGTCATCTTCTGTCCCTGTCGGCATGATATCTTTCTGGAGTGTTCTGGTAACCTTCTTGGAACGTGAGAGCAGGCTCATTGGTGACTTCTCTTTTCTTTTCCGTTCGCTTGATAAATCGTCACTATCTGAGTACATATTTGAGAACCGCGTCAAGGCCTTCGTCCTCTTTAAGAGATCGGAGACTAATCCTTATCCGTTCTCAAATTTTATGCAACTATTTATTCAGGTGTTTTTTTTTATTTCCTATTTCTCCGGAATTTCAGCTAAAGCCGACAATAGCGCCTTTACTTTCTGTCCGCATAAATATCGCGTTCTCCGCTTGCACAGCTACTCTAACTTAGATCGGCACGTTGTATCACGCCGTGTTTTGTCTTTTTTTTTGCTTTGTATTTACTTTACTTACTGTTTCTACGATAAACTGCAACTTCTATTTTCACTGTATTTCACTGCTTGCAATTAACTTTCACTACATTCGCGTTAGGGTCTGGAATTTGTAGGTGAAAAATGTAGAGTATGTGTACAATTTAAAACCGACTTTGACGATCATATATATAGTTATATATATATATATATATATATATATATATATATATATATATATATATATATATATATATATATATATATATATATATATATACATATATACACCCAAACATACCAACAACTTTATTTGATTTTTATATCTCAAAGAGAATATTCAGTTTTAGTTATTGCTTCAGTTATTTTAAATCTTGAATTTTTCTTCTTAAATGCTTTACTACTGTAATATCAAAAATATTTGAGTTATTATTTTTGTTGAATAATCGCAAAATTTTATAAACCAAGTGATCAAAGAGAAATATAAACAACATCGAAATAAAAATAAATTTTCCGGGTGCTCAATACCAATGAGCTAATTTAGAGTATATTGGGAAAATCAACAGAAAATAAATTACTTTTTTTTGTTGATAAAAACTTTTACCTGCTCAATGTTAAAATATTTTTGAGATCGATTTGTAGGTCTATCAAAGCAAAAATTACGTAAATGATGAATCCTCTAAAAATATTTAAAGTTGCAATAAAAATAAAAATAACAATCAATAACCTACTGAAATATTTTTCTTTTAAACTGTTTACATTTATTTGAGAAGATTTAATTCATTTTTTGGACTGAGTTCTGTCCCTTTGGACTTTTCGGCGTTTACAGTAAGATTTTATAAGACATTTACATGCACTTTGATTCTTGAAGATTAGAACAAAGAATGAGCCAAGTATGGATATCTGACTGGTACTCACCGAGCGGTGATACAGTGTAAAAATCGGTTTCCTCGTCTCATGCAGATCGGTATCTTTATTGTTGTTAATCTTTGTGAACTACTTTCATAGTCTTTCTTTAAGGAGTTACATCACCTTGGCGCTCGGAGAAATAGGTATAAAAATAAAATTTGTTTTTGATGCAGCTATTAAATATATGAAATAATTTTTCTTTTAAACATATACATAGGAGTTTTATGAATAATTTGAAATAATAACGAATAAAAAAAATTAAAAAATGACGGACATATGAGCCATCAAGTACCCTCTTTTGAAAATCCTTGCTGATGGTGTCTGAAAAATAATTTTTTTTTTTCATATTTAGAAAGGTAATAGCTAAGATGTAGCACAGGAAAAAAAATTTTAAAATTTTTTTGTAGAAATGATAGCTGTTTGAAAAAAAAAACCCTGATTTTTTGAAATGTATAACCTATGAACGTGGCACCCAATCAAAAAAATTCTATGCTACTATCTTAGATAATATTATAAAACATATGTGTTGTAAATTTCAATAAAATCAGTTAAGTAGATCTTAAGATATCTTCTACACCAGTTTGAAAAAATTAGTTTTTTTAAATTACCTTCAATCTGCGATTCCTGGACCCTACATGAGGTCTTCCATTATTACTGCGATGTCCTTCGACTCCTTTTGAGCAGCTTTTTTTCAATTTCCTGGCCTCTTTAGTCTCCTGTTGGACTCTCATGTTAGCTGTAGATATTCGTTAAGAATCCAAGTTTTGCATCATTTGTAATATACTAGTAAATCCATATATATATATATATATATATATATATATATATATATATATATATATATATATATATATATATATATATTACTCGTGTTTTGACAAGCTTTCATTTGACACCACATTCAATGACCTAATAAAAAAAATTTTTTTTCACTTCCTATTTTATCCCCCCAAAACTAACTCCTTAAGTCAAAATTGAACTTTCAAAACTACACGGCTTTGATGAGGTCATCAATTCCTATATTATTACCAAATTTCAACTTTCTACGACAAATAGTTTTGGAGAAAATCGGGTGTGACAGACAGACAGACGGATAGATAGACAGACACCGAAGTCATCTTTAAGTGTTCCGTACGAAACACTAAAAAAAAAATCGAGAAAATGTAAAAAAGACGCCATGTATTAAATTGAATATCGATTTTTAACCATTTTTTTCACCTTTGAAGGGCTGTAAAAATACAAAACAAAAAAATTATGACTTCATCGTTGTAGAAGCTATAGCCACATATAAGCTAAAGATTTGTACATAAGCAAGACTCAATTCTTCTACTGATTTTGAAGATACCATGGTCGCCAATTTGAACAAAACTGAGTTTAATGTTTTGTGTACTGATTACACAGAGACACTTTTACTTACGATCAATCACCTACTCCAGATCCATAGAATAATCCTTCTTGCTCAAAAGAGTTCATAATTCTTCCATATGTGGTGCTCTTTCTTCTTGAACGAAGTCGCTCTTGTGAAAATATAAACAAATAGTTAATAATAATTTTAATACAGTGTAACTTATCTAAAGATTAATTATTATGACGTAATAAATGTTCAAAAATATGGCTGTCTACTTGAATACACATATTTAGTCGTTTTACTATATTTTCCTTAAGTCACATGATCGAGGGGACCATTGAATGAATCCATCCCTACCGATCCATTTTTGTGGGTAAAGATCGTTTAAAAATTCCCGAACTTCCCGGTGGTAATGAGCAGGAGCTCCGTCTTGTTGAATCCACATTTGTTCCCTTTCAAAGTTATCAACTTCCTCAAGAAGCTGGGGTAATTCATTTTGCAAAAAATTTAGATATCTAGGCCCGTTAAGCGGTTCGCAAAAAAAATATGGACCAATAATTCGAAAATTTAATATTCCACACCATACAATAAGCGAGCACTGGTTTTGGTTTTGAACTTCCCGAACCCAAAATGAATTAATTCTTAAATAATAATGCATGCTATTGCCGTAAACTGCTCCATTACTGCGAAAAGTAGCTTCATCAGAAAACATTATTTTGGATAAAAAATTTGGATCGGCCTCTATTGTTCCAATCACGGTGGTACAAAAGTTTATTCGTCGTTCAAAATCACGGTCTTGAAGTTCTTGGTGTAGTTCCATATGAAAGGGATGATACTTGTATTTTCTCATGGTGCGATTAGCCGTAGATTGAGATGTGTCAGATAAATCAGCTAGTTGACGGCTGGTGACCTGGGAATTATCTTCAACATGAAGTAAAATCTTCATTTATTTTTTCTCATTAGGAGCATTCTGGTTTACTACTTTCCGTTTCGTATACTCAACGGTACTACTACCATCAAACCGTTTCATTAAGCACTAAAAAGATTTTCTGGATTGTATACGTCTATTAGGGTACTTCGCTCCGTAATGCCTTACTGCCAAAATACAATTTGTTCCCGCCTCGCCCATTTTTTTCACCTTTGAAGGGCTGTAAAAATACAAAACAAAATATTTATGACTTCATCGTTGTAGGAGCTATAGCCACATATATGCGAAAGAATTCTACATAAGCAAGTACCAATTCTTCAACTGATTTTGAAGATAGCATGGGCGCCAATTTGAAAAAAAAGTGAGTTTAATGTTTTGTGTACTGATTACACAGAGACACTTTTACTTACGATTAGATCCATAGAATAATCCTTCTTGTTGCCCAAAAGAGTTCATAATTCTTCCATATGTTGCACTCTTTCTTCTCGAGCGAAGTTGAACAAGCGCAGCTCCGACTGAATGAGTCGAACGTACAGTCAGCGCGTGGGATGCCGCTTCCTATATATATAGTCCTATAACTTTATTAACATTGCGAATCGAGCGGAATGGTTTTGCAGAAACATTCTCTATACTAAATAGTTGCAAAATATGCAAAAAAAATCGATTTCTTGAACCTGAATACCTTCTTAATAGGCAACTGTACCTGATTGTATAATTTGTTTCTGTCTGTTGTCATATTTTTCAAATTTCTAGTCTAGTGGATATTAATCTTTCAGTCTCCCCTTCATTCACAGTGCAAACATGAATAAGGAATTCTATAAATACCTTTACTTTGAGTAGGAATTCCGCATTTTGGCTTACAAATATTGAAAGTTGTGCAAATTTTGAATCCTTTACGTAATGTATCCATATGTATGGAATAATGATTCCACAGCATTTATTAATCAGTGTATCAAAAAAATGTTTTAAATAAAAGTTACGGGTGTTATACGGCGCACATGTTGACGTTGACAATAAAATGTTTTGAACTGTCAGTTCGAAGAAATTACGCCATTTTGATTTTTTTTTAGGTGGAAAGTCCTGTATATTATTTTATTTTCCTACAGTCCTACAAAAAATTCTAGATATTATTTGTCTAACATATAACATGTCTAAATTGAACTGTTTTTGGAATTACTATCATTTGAAATTTAAAACAAAATAGGTTTATTTTTAAGGTAACAATTGCTCAAAATATCTACCGTTAACAGCGAGGCAATGACCCAATCTGTCGTAAACAGCTTGAACAGAGTTTTGCAGAGAATTCGGGGTGATCTGTTCTACTTCATATTAAATTCTTTGTTGTAAATCTTCTACAGTTTCAGGTCGATTTCGGTAAACTTATTATTATTATTCCATACATATGGGGCACCCTGTATATAGCGTGCAAGCGTGCTATCTACTGATTGGTACTTATTAATTTCCTATCATCGAGTTCAATTTTAAAGTGGTTCAAAGAGGTTAAAAGCAATGGTCGGTTCTCTGCTTCTGATGAGTAATCATGATAATATAGGGTTCTAAAAACTAATGAATTGACGACAGAGAATTTTTGAAAAAGATAGTGGTGCGAGTTGATCTCAAGTAAACAGAATGTACCAAGATGCTGTAGTTTTCCATTGTAGCAGTACAGCGTAAGTCAACGATAGAGATTATCTCATTTTCTTGGAGAATGACGAACAAATGTTAAATACTATAGTTTTAGGGAATGTTAAGGTGCACAGTTTCAAATTATTTTTGAGTGTACAGGGTACCTCAAAAGAGTGTGGCCAATATAACATATGTTTTTTAAAATGGAACATCCTATTTTCTAATTTGTTTTTAAATTCTGAGTAAAATTTCATAACTTTTTTATTAATAATGTTATATATCTAAACCTAGTAGTTTTTCAAATATTTCAATTTTTTTTTTAAAAACATTAGTTTTAGTTTTGTACAAAATTGCCAGCAGCGGCATTGTTTCTGAAGGTGGTATACTCATAATTGGTACGAGCGTTCTATAGAGATGAAAAAAAGATATATGTAAACAAATTTAAGTTAGATAGTACAGGGTGTTCAAAATAAATTTATGTATTTCGACTATTTTAAATTGAAAAATCTCAAGTTTTTTAAACGGCACACCCTGTATATTATTTTTTTGATAGATTTTACAACCCTCTAACTTTTATTAAGTATGTCATATACGTATTTCTAATAGTTTTCGATTTATTTTGAATTTTTCAATTTTTACCCTTGTTTTTGATACACTTAGGCTATTGTGAAAATATAAACAAATAGTTGAATAATAATTTTAATACAGTTTAACTTATCTAAAGAATAATTATTATGACGTAATAAATGTCCAAAAATATGCCTGTCTACTTGAATACACATGTTAAGTCGTTTTACTATATTTTCCTTCACTTTCCTTAGCAGAAAGGGCGTTATTGTCCTGCACGCATCCCGTATCCTATTTTTCATATCTACTGGTGTTGTAGGGGATTCATATAAACACGATCTTTAATGTAGCCCCACAAAAAGAAGTCTAAAGGTGTTAAGTCACATGGTCGAGGGAGCCACTGAATGAATCCATCCCTACCGATCCATTTTGTGGGTAACGATCGTTTAAAAATTCCCGAACTTCCGGTGGTAATGAGTAGTAGTCTTGTTGAATCCACATTTGTTCCCTTTCAAAGTTATTCATTAATATCCTCAAGAAGCTGGGGTAATTCGTTTTGCAAAAATTTAGATACCTAGGCTCGTTAAGGGATTCGCGGAAAAAATATGGACCAATAATTCGAAAATTTAATATTCCACACCATGCGTTAAGCAACCAATGGTTTTAATTGGATTAATTGTTGACATTCACGGTGGTACAAAAGTTTATTCTAGTTCAAAATCACGGTCCTGAAGTTCTTGGTGTAGTTCCATATGAAAGGGATAATACTTGTATTTTCTCGTGGTGCGATTAGCCGTAGATTGGGATGTGTCAGATAAGTCAGCTAGTTGATGGCTGCTGACCTGGGGATTATCTTCAACATGAAGTAAAATCTCCATTTCTTGTTCCTCATTGGTAACATTCTGGTTTACTACTTTCCATTTCGTATACTCAACGCTACCACTACCATAAAACCGTTCCATTAAGCACTGAAAAGACTTTCTAGATGGTATACGTCTATTAGGGTACTTCGCTCTGTAAAGCCTTACTGCTAAAAGACATTTTTTTCCCAATTCGCCCAGTATGTAAACCATATGAATTAATTCATTTTTAGGAAAATCCATAACTATTACCTTTATACGTCACTTACTACAACAAATTAAACTATTTTTACTTACTTAATAGACATGTCAAAATTTGATAATGCCTACATTTTTGTTTTCTCTTGGCAACTATGATATTATAGCGTAAGTGTATTAAAAACAAGGGTAAAAAATTGAAATATTCAAAATAAATTGAAAACTATTAGAAATGGGTATATGACTACTTGATAAAAGTTAGAGGTTTTTGCAAAATCTATCAGAAAAAATAATAATATACAGGATGTGCCATTTAAAAAATTTGAGATTTTTTAAATTTAAAATAGTTCCGAAATGTATAAATTTATTTTGAACACCCTGTAACATCTAACTTAAATTTCTTTACATATATCTTTTTTTCATCTTTATAGAACGCTTGTACTAATTATGAGTATTCCACCTTCAGAAACAATCGCGCTACTGGTAATTTTTTACAAAACTGAAAATTAGTATTTTTTTAAAAAATTGAAATATTAGAAAAACTACTAGGTTTAGGTATATAACATTATTAATAAAAAAGTTATAAAATTTTACGCAGAATTCAAAAATAGATCAGAAAATGGGATGTTCCATTTAGAAAAACATATTTTATATCGGCCACACTTTTTTGAAGTACCTCGTATACTCAAAAATAATTTTAAACTATGCGCCTTAACATTCCCTAAAATTATTGTATTTAACCTTTTTTCGTCATTCCCGAAACAAATGAGATAATGAACTTTACTCTATCGTTGTCTCACCCTGTACTTCGATAACTATTGCACCTAGAAAGAAATCATAAATACAAAAGTTTTAGCACAATTTATGCTCTATAATATTGATAATAATAATTTTTAGTGTTTCGTACGGAACACTTATAAGATCACTTCGGTGTCTGTCTGTCCGTCTGTCTGTCTGTCTGTCTGTCTGTTCGTCTGTCACACCCGATTTTCTCCGAAACTATTTGTCATAGAAAGTTGAAATTTGGTAATAATATAGGAATTGATGGCCTCATCAGAACCACGTAGTTTTGAAAGTTAAATTTTGACTTAAGGGATTCGTTCTGAGGGGTGAAATCGGAAGTGAAAAAAAAATTTTTTTATTAGGTCATCGAGTGTGGTGTCAAATGAAAGCTTGTGAAACACACGAGTAAATATATATATATATATATATATATATATATATATATATATATATGTTTTTATATATATATATTTATATATATATATATATATATATATATATATATATATATATAATGTAATACTTGCGCACACTCTTCTTCGTATTACTTTTAAAAAATCGTGAAAAATCGCTGTCCCCTACCTTATCTCGAAAAGTACTGATCAAAAAATTTTGAAAAAATTCTGCAATATTCTCCACGGGTATAGATTGAACGAAAATTATCATTACCTTTAATAATCTATCTGGTATATAAAAAAACCAAAATTTCAAGGTCACCAGTTTTCAGTAAAGATTGGAAACAAACTTTGTTGAGAACTCATTTAGGGTGTGTTTTGTGAAGTCATTGATTTTATACCACCCTAACAAAATTTTTTATTTTAAAAAACAATCAACGTACGGAACACTAATTGTGCAAGTTCAACTTGCACTTGACCGGTTATTTTTATCTCGGATCTCTAGAAGCAGAGAAATTGAACAAAAACCGAAAAAAGTTTTCAAAGTTATTTCAATATAACTTTGCTTGCACAAGGGTTTCGCTTCCGCAATTGCGTTTTAAACTAGTGGCCTTGGTTCTTATAACATATCCAAAAATTATAGATACCCGACCTTTTGCAAGGAAACCGATTTGTTTGGTACCTATTGACTGGATTAGAATTTGGGGCAAGTTTTGAGCCCACAAACATACATGTATAGGATTAAACACTATTCCTTCAATCGTCAAGTTTGTGATTTATATATGATCCAAAGATGTTGCAATTTTAAGAAGCTGTTTTGGATATGCACCTGTTACTTTTCTTTCCATATTCTTCAAGGAACTCCAAACATGAAATTTCTTCGGAATAATCTGAGTAAAATAGTTTTTTTTCCTGCCAACAAGCTACAGCGATTTAATACTATTGTTAAGAAGTAACTGCAAAAAATGCTTTGTATAGCCTGTCCCAAAATATAAAATCCTGGTTTTTGCCGCTTTAAGTGGGCAATATAAAAATTCTGACCTTTTGCTGGACTTAAGAATTTTATTCATTAATGCAAATAAATAAAATTATAAGTGTTTTTGGAGATGCTTACTTATAGATGCATGTTAAAACAAATGGATAAGAATTAAAAATATACACTTTGAAAGAATGGAGTTTACAATTGTATATTTATATTGTATAAATAAAAATATATTTCAACTTAAGCCTAATTCGGTTTCTCTATCACTGTCATCAGCTGAGGTAATTATCAGTGGTTTTATATTATTTACATAAATATATGAATCTTCAACTTTAACAACATGCTGAATGGAATTCTTCCTGCTTTCACAAGGTATATCATTTATAACTTTTTTTACTAATTCAACTACTGACACGCTTAAAGTAGGAGAATCATTTTGTGCTCTTATTTTTGATTTAACTTGATGCCAAATCTGTTCAATTGGATTAAACACACAATAATACGGAGGAAGCCGCAAAACAGTGTGTCCCATTTTCTCAGCCATACTATCACAAACATATTTCTTTTTCAATTTATAGTCTTTCAAAACTTCCAAAAGATCACTTTTTTTATAACTAAAGTCAAAATATATTTCATTTTCTAACATATATTCCTGTATTTCCGATTTAGTGTTGGCTGCATTAGGAACCTTATTTAGTAGGCGATTATGGTAACTTGCATTATTCATAACTATAACATTCTGTTCGGAAACATTTGGCAAAAGGGAATTCTGAAACCAATTTTCAAAAAGTTCTGCGGTCGTGTCTTCGTGATAGTCCCAACTAGAATCTTTTTTGTTTTTTTGCAGATAATAGTAAACAATTTGAAACCCAGGCCTTTTCAGATCCAGCATGCAAAAT
This sequence comes from Pachyrhynchus sulphureomaculatus, assembly GCA_019049505.1. Lineage (NCBI taxonomy): Eukaryota > Metazoa > Arthropoda > Insecta > Coleoptera > Curculionidae > Pachyrhynchus > Pachyrhynchus sulphureomaculatus. Next base: position 203,982,997 of record CM032449.1, read on the forward strand.
GATTATTCCTTTACCTTTATTTGAAGGTGCATTAGTCTGACATTTTGTACTGCTGTCAATCCACCCTTTTGCACAGTGTCATGAGTATCGAACCATGTTTCGTCAAGGTAAATTATTGGCCAATTGTCTGATCGATACTTTTTAATTTCTTGTAAATAAGTATGTCGCAAGATCCGTAATCTTTGTGACTCCATCACTACTTGCCTTTTGTTGATTTTTCGGAACGTGAATCCCATTCTTAAGAGAATTCTGTGAAGAGATGATCGGCCACAATGTATATTGGTCCCGTTCTGCACCAGTTTTAAATTAATTTTGTCTAGTGTCGGTACCAACTGCTCTTCATACATAGAATATATTTTTCTCCTGATGACGTCTTTTTCACAATCGTCTACATGATGCATTTGAAAATCTTTTTGTTTTTTTTCCTGTTCCTGAGTGATGGTTTTCCTACAATACCCTTAATAGTAGAAATTGGGGTTTTTGTTAGTTCATTGGTTTCTTGCAAAGTACTTTTTTTATTCAAATTTCTTTTTACGAATCTGTCGTAAACATTTTTCACTATTTGTTTAGCGTCAAGTGATAAATGTTTTCTCTTGCGATAGTCACTATTGTAATTTTCCCACCGACGCCACATAATTAAAATAGAATCGTTACGTTGTAAGTAAAACTAAAAATAAAAATAATGGAGACCTGTGGTCATTAGGCCTATATTATCAAATGCTTAAAGGGCTCCAAACCGGGTTACCAGGTAGTAAATATATAGATAAAAATAGATCCAATATGATTGCAGGTGCAAGTGAGGGTGGTATACAAAGCAGGTAAAATAAAAATACGTTTATCGTAATACCTGGCAACTATGCACAAAACCATAATAGGGTCGTTTATTGTCCCATTGAAAAAGCTAAAAGGCAGGATTTTGTATCTTGGGATTTACTTTATCAATCTCAGACAGTTTCCTTAATTGCAATCCATGATTTCGTAAAAGTATCGCTCTCATCTGGAATTCGACAAGGCGATAGCATGAGTCCAACACTTTTTAATTTAATAATGGACAAAATAATAAATAGTGTCGTCAATGAGGACAATAGCGGATACAAAATGGGACGAAACACTCTAAATATATTGTGCTTTGCTGGTGATTCACTATTAACAGCAGAAGATGAAGATGGCTTACAGCCACTAATACATCATTTCCAAATCACAGCATACTCTTACAACATGAGAATATTAGTGGAAAAAACAGAATCAGTGGTTATAGCACCATTAGATGTAAATTAGACGTCTACAACAAAACAGTAGCACAGAACATGCACTGCTCATACCTGGGAGTATAGGCGTCGAGCTCAAAAAATCTATATCAAGAAGTTACTTACTTTAATAGTCCTATGGTGACCAGTATAAGTAATAATCTTGATTGTTAGCGAATAAGTTAAAAACATCTCGTAATATTAGAGGCGGTAGTAATTTGGTGATTTTTTCAGTAACGGGCAGGTATTTTAAGGGGTGTTTTCGAAAGCATAGTCCAGTGGAGTATACTTATATAAGCGATTTTAAATTATAACGTTGCACGATAGGTTGCACATATATCGTTGTCCCTTATATTAAAAACCTAGCATCTGCAACGAAGTTCATGGGCTTTAATTCCAGGAACTATAGTCAGTTACTCAAAAACACTTTTCTACACCATTGTACATACGCACATAACATGAAGTGCATATTGTGACTATTCTGAGTAGACAAAGAAAGTTTTTTAAATAATTTTCCTTAAATTATATAGTAGTTATCGATCCCGAGAAGCCTACGTAACCATTTTCTTTTATCTAGATTTAATTTCGAATCCCTTTTCAAAAGAAATCAAACTGTCTTAGTTTTTTCTCTATCAGTTACATCATACCTATGCTGATTCCACAGATTTCCTTTCATTTATAAATTGTTCCATTCCTCCTAATAATTCCCCATTTTTTTCCATCTTTTATTGTTATTCTGTGAACTCAAATAATATTAAATAAAAACCGGTCAAGTGCAAGTTGAACTTGCGCAATTAGTGTTTCGTATGTTGATTGATTTTAAAATAAAAAATTTTGTTATGGAGGTATAAAATAATCAGTGACTTCACAAAACACACCCCAAATGAGTTTTCAACAAAGTTCGTTTCCAATCTTTACTGAAAATTGATGACCTTGAAATTTTTTGTTTTTTTATATGTCAGATGAATTATTAAAAGTAATGCACTCGTGATAATTTTCGTTCAATCTACACCTCGTGGAAAATATTCCAGAATTTTTACAAAATTTTTTGGTAAGTATTTTTTCGAGATAAGGCGGGTGGACAGCGATTTTTCGCGATTTTTTAAAAAATAATACAAAGAAAAGTGCGCGCAAGTATTACATTAGTTATATTTTTTTTACTTGTGTTTTCACAAGCTTTCATTTGACACCACACTCGATGACCTAGTAAAAAAAATTTTTTTTCACTTCCATTTTCACCCTCCAAAACTAACCCCTTAAGTCAAAATTTAACTTTTAAAACTACATGGCTCTAATGAGGCCATCAATTCCTATACGAGGCTGGTTTGAAAAGTCCGTGCAAAGTCCGAGAGATGGCACCACCGGCGCGTATCGAGGCCATGTTTAGTTAGTAGCATCTCTTGAATGAACGCACACCAAGTTTCAGCCATATTGGTCTATTTCTTTGTGTTTGGCATTCGTGTGAATCAAGGAAGTCGAGTGATTTTCAAGAAATGGACGAAAAAGAATTTCGTGTGGTGATTAAACATTACTTTATGAAAGGCAAAACGCCTCAGGAGACTAAAGAGAAGCTTGATAAATATTATGGTGACTCTGCACCTTCGATTAGAACAGTTTATAAGTAGTTTCAAAATTATCGGACCGGCCATATGGGCACAAGTGACGCTGAACGTTCTGGACGGCCTGTGGAGGTTACTACTCCAGAAATCATTGATCAAATCCATGATATGGTGATGGATGGCAGAAGAGTTAAGGTGCGTGAGATTGCTAGTGCTGTGGGCATCTCGACTGAACGGGTACATAATATTTTGCATAAACATTTGGACATGAGAAAGCTATCCGCAAGATGGGTGCCGCGATTGCTCACGCTTGACCAAAAACGGAATCGTGTGAAGTGTTGCAAGGATGGTTTGCAGCTGTTCCAGAAGAATCCGGAGGACTTTAAGCGTCGTTTCGTCACTGTGGATGAAACATGGATACATTACTATACTCCTGAGACCAAACAACAATCTAAACAATGGATTACCAAGGGGGAATCTGCACCAAAAAAGGCGAAGACCGTTCCTTCGGCCGGAAAGGTTATGACGACTGTCTTTTGGGATTCGCAAGGGATAATCCTCATCGACTATCTGGAAAAGGGTAAAACTATTACAGGTGAATATTATTCATCGTTATTGGACCGTTTGAAAACCGAGCTGCAAGAAAAACGCCCGCGATTGGCACACAAGAAAGTCCTTTTCCATCACGACAACGCACCAGCACACACCTCAGCAGTTGTGGTCGCAAAATTAATGGAAATAGGATTCCAACTCGTTTCGCATCCCCCCTATTCTCCAGACTTGGCTCCCTCGGACTACTATTTGTTCCCCAATTTGAAGAAATGGCTGGCGGGACAAAGATTTTATTCAAACGAGGAGGTGATTGCAGACACTAATGGATATTTTGCAGACTTGGACAAATCCTATTATTCGGAAGGGATCAACAAACTAGAACATCGTTGTACGAAGTGTATAAGCCTAAAAGGAGACTATGTCGAAAAATAAAAAAGGTTTACCCCAAACACATAAGTAGTTTTTATTTTTGCACGGACTTTTCAAACCAGCGTCGTATTATTACCAAATTTCAACTTTCTATGACAAATAGTTTCGGAGAAAATCGGGTGTGACAGACAGGCAGACAGACAGATAGACGAACAGAGAGACGGACAGACAGACGGACGGACAGACAGACGGACGGACGGACGGACAGACGGACGGACGGACAGACAGACAGACGGACATACAGACGGACGGACAGACAGACGGACGGACAGACACCGAAGTCATCTTATAAGTGTTCCGTACGGAAGACTAAAAATCACCGATTTACATAATCAATTTTAATTTTAATATTATGGCATTCTTGTGTAATATAAATGAATTTTCTGTAAAAGAACTAGGATAATTTTACTTTAAGCTGATTAATATATTTACATATATAGCAAATGCATTTAAGTAGTATATTATTTATATTTTATTTTGCGTTTTGTCCATTTTCTGTTAATAATTATATAATTTCACAGTTTCAATGAATTCTGTTGGGTAAATTAAAAAAAACAAAATCCGTTATCACTACACGACATTCTGTTAAACATATGAAAACTCTGAGTTGAAGTTTTAAAATTAACAGGTGAAAAATTAAATTTTAAAAAGAATCGTGCCATTAAACAACCCTAATGCACAGCATTGATTTCCCAGTGGAAATATTGTAACCGGTAATCTGATAACAGAGATATATAAAGTTTGTTAATACTGTTTGCTAACATCGTAACAAGCCGATAAACGGAAATATCCAAAGGGGAAAAATAAATTAGTTCGAACGCAACAGAAAATACATAAAAAAGCTAAATAAAGCAAAAATTAGTTTGTATTGTACGGGGTGTCTTTTATGGACTTTGATAATTTGTGGGTAATAACTGACTGTTCGAAAATATTCATTCAGTATTAAATTACGGCTCTTATGTTTCCTCAAAGATTGTTCTTTACGTATGGCAGACGACGGATTTCTTTCTTATACCTTCACTATCATCACCGGTGTGCCCCGGTACTCCATACTGTCTCCTATTCTCTTTCTTATTTACATTAATGATCTACGCAAAAAGACCGGGAGTCTAATTTACAGCTTTGCAGATGATAGTACGCTTATCTCTTCATTCCCTACTTTGAATCCTCGAACATCCTCTACTCATGTAAATATCCTCAAAGAGCTGGAAGAAATTTTATCCTGGGGTGAGAGTAACCGAGTGGAATTTAACGGCTACAAAAACCCAAGTGGCAGTTTTTTCTAAAAAAGTTAACGTTTCTGAATCTGACATAGTTATGTCGGGGCACTTCAATCCTCACTCAATTAATTTGCTGGATGTTATCTTAAGAGCAAATATATCTTGGCAGGAACATGTTGCAAGTATAGCAAAGAGAGCTTCTCAAAAGCTGGGAATATTATTTCGAACTAGAAATCTTTACACTCCAAAACAATTGTTAATTCTGAACAAAGCTCAAATTCTACCAACGATGGAATACTGCTCCCATATTTAGGGTTCTGCTCCCAAACATACACTGCATTTGTTGGATTCTATACTATTCGCCTATTTGGAAACCTGGAACTGGCCAGCAACCGTGATTTATTAGAACGTCGAGAACGGTTGATTACTTGAGTTTTTCAAGCAGGACTGTATGGAGAACCTCATACATTTGGAATAATTTATCCAGGACTGTTTGTGTTTCCGACCGAGTACAATCTACAGCGATTCAAGACCAACGTGAATCGCTTTTTCCGCACATGTGTCGCTCCTGTAGCGCTTTAGGGATTTTCCCCAGCACGCGTGCTAGACCTATAAAAAAATTTAGGAACTAACTTCATGGAAAATGGATCTTTAAACAATTTTCCTAGCACAATGAGACCGTATATTATCTTTGATGCGCTATGTCCAGTTTTAGCTAAGGTACTCTAGTAACAAGACAAATTATATACATATATATATATATATATATATATATATATATATATATATATATATATATATATATATATGTATATATATATATATATATATATATATATATATATATATATATATATATATATATATATATATATATATATACAGTCGACACTCTATATAGTGAAAGACCAAAATGTTGACAGAAATTTCACTATAGAAAGTTTTTCACTATATAAAGAAAAAATCCGTATATATTGCTTAGAATGTATTTTATATTGGTAATCATTTACTTGTATTTTATAAGGTACAAGCAACAAAAAAAATTGCAAAATTGAAATATTAGAAAAGATTTTATTAAACATTTGAAAGTTTAAATAGTATATAGCATGTACAGGGCTAAATACATACATAAAGTCCGTACGTTATATCTTTACCCGTGCGTCATAGTTTTCAGGCCATATGACAGACGACTATTATATTATTTGTCTCTTTTCACCAATAAATCGTACGTATTGGTAAAAAGAGACAAAAAATATAATAGTCGTCTGGGATATTGCCTGAAAACTATGACGCACGTGTAAAGATATAACGTACGGACTTTATGTATGTATGTACTACATACGAAATAAAAAGAATAATACAAAATCTGTTAATACATATGTACATACTACGTACATACGTACTAGGAAAAATAATCAGTTATTTTCTTTTGAACATTACTTTTGAAAAATAATTGTTGCTCAACAAAATTCTCGCATTTATTCAAATGCATAAAGATTTGATCAGGTACACTTTCCTGGCTCCTGAGAGTAGTTCGCATAATGTCAAATGCATTTCTTATTTCGTTTTCACTAAATTTAGCAGGACTTTCCCCGGTTTAAGTTTCTTCTTCATAATCTTCTATACTTTTTATATCGTCAATTATATCTTGGTCAGTTGGGAGATCTGTCGTGCCAACATCATTGTCGATTTTTAAGAAATCTTCAAGTAAGAAATCTGCGTCGACGGTAGCAGTTTTTTTGTAGAATACCCCATTGCCTTTTTAAGGTAGCGAGATCCATTTCGTCTTCTTCCCATTCGTCAATTTTTTCAGTGAAACCTGCTTTAGAAAAGCAGTTTTTGATAGTTTTCTGAGAAACATTTTCACTCCATACTTTAGCGACTTCGGTTATACACTCTTTAAGAGTAATCAATGTTTGGACTGGAAGGTTGTTATCAATCGCATTAACAATTTTGTGAACAATTCTGTTTCAGTAATGATGTTTTATGTTTTTTATAATACCCTGGTCCATAGGTTGCAATTTGGAGGTCATGTTTGGTGGAAAAAAGATCAATTCAATATTCCTTAATTTTTTACTTACTGGATGTGCAGGACAATTGTCCATAAACATCACAATCTTTCGCTTTTGGCTTTTCATTTTCGTGTCCAGTTCTTTGATCCATCTTTCGAAAATCTCAGAAGTCATCCATGTTATTATTGGGGTAATCTAACTCCAGAGATTTAACTCCTTTTAAACAGCGGGGATTTTTGCTTTTACCTGTGAGCAGTAATTTCAGTTTTTCTGAGCCATCCATGTTTGCTCCAACCATAAGTGTCACCCTTTCTTTATTTGTTTTAACACCAAAACATTTATCACTTTTAAAAGCAAAAGTTTTATTTGCCAAACATTTAAAAAACAAACCGGTTTCATCACAATTGAAAACGTTTTTTAGCTCGTACTTTTTCAATGCACTTTTTAAAACAGTTTCAGTCCAAATGTCATAGTCCTCCTGACTAACGCTTGCACTTTCACCAGACACCGTCTTGAAAACAATTGAATTGCGAGTCTTCCAGGCACTCAACCACCCTTCACTAGCTTGAAAATTAACGCAGTTAAATTCTTTAGCAAATTGTAGAGCCTTTTGCTTTATTAAATTTCTCGATATTGGTACGTTTTGATGCGTACGGGCCACTTGAAACCATCGTAAAACTGCTTCATTTACATCCTCGTAAGTACTCACCCGTACTCGTTTTCGACTGCTTGGAACACTAGATTTCTTGATGATACTGTCGCGACTTTTTATTATCAGAGAGACGCAACTTGGAGAAACACCAAATTTTGCAGCAACATCAATTTTTTTACAGCCTTTATCAACTTCCTCCAAAACTTTAATTTTCTCAGCTAAACTTAAACACACTCGCTTGGACATCTTACTTGATTCTTAAACAAAAAGAAACTGAACCTGAATTTGCGAATTACTGGGCCTCTACTATAAAATGGGTTTTTCCCCGGGTTTCTATAAAGTGGGTTATTCCCCGGGTTTCTCACAGAAATCTACCTGATTTATTGCTAACCATTAGGCGTTATAAACACGTTAAGAACCTTTTCAAAAGAATGCGTCATAAAAATGGAATTCGTGCTAATGTTAGATAAAAATGGGAAACCCGAAATGGCCAAGATCTCAATAAATGCATAAAAATTTATACATAAAATTCCGGTAAAAATTTTATTGTATAGAGTGTTACTATTTTACAGATTCACTATATGCAAGGCTTTTTACATGAAATTTCATTAAAATAATCTAGGTCTTGAAAAAATTGCACTATAAAGAGTTTTTCACTATATAGAGTTTCACTATAAACAGTGTTGACTGTGTGTATATATATATATATATATATATATATATATATATATATATATATATATATATATATATATATATATATATATACGTGTGTATATATACATATTGATCTCATTAAGCACATTGACTTCTTCCTCTTCTCTCAACTTTATTTAACTATAAAGGAAAGCGATGAGTCACCACTGAATAAGTTCAAGCAGCAGAGATAACAATTCTGAATACTATCCCAAAAAACTTATTTAGTCTCAAACATTTTATTTGTGATGCTTTTACTTATAAAAACATTTTATTAAAAAGCAGAAGTCGATTGGCCAGACCGAAATCCATTTTCTCTGGGATATTTCTACGCCAATAAGATAACAAATCATAGCAGACAGTTTACTAAAAAGGTCCCGTTTATACCCGAAGGATATCTAAGGGTTTAAGGTGAAAGCAAATACAACAGAAGCCATTTTTAATAAAGGAGAATGGTTGGTGTTCATTTATGTTTAATTAAAATAACACTTTTTTATTGGTCTAGCACACACATTCATAAGGTACGCCTTAAATTTTTGCAGATGACTTGAAATTTTTTATGGTAATTCATGATGACACTGTGAGGCTACAAAGAGATTTGGATAGGGTGAGTAAGTGGTGCAGAAGAAACAAATCTTAATATTAAAAAATGCAAATTAATGTCGTTCTTTCGGGTGAAAATTCCGCTTTTATATAACTACAGTATTAATAATTGCCTTCTGGAAAAAGTCTCTTCATTATTTATATATATATATATATATATATATATATATATATATATATATATATATATATATATATATATATATATATATACACATGTATACTAGAACTCTGAGGACAATAGACGGTAAAACAAGGACACATAGGATACGAAATACTGATATCAGGAAACAACAACGTGGCCGCAACACAAGGTAAGATGGGGAAGAAGAAGACCGTGACATAAAAAGAATGGAAGAGCACAGACTATCAAGGATCTCTCTGGAGGCTAACGTCCGCCGGGTATACCAACAAAAAGATGGAGATATAGTTGGCAATCTACCTCTCAAGAAATCTCACAACCTCGGAATTAACACACACACATATATATATATATATATATATATATATATATATATATATATATATATATATATATATATATAAATATATATATATATATATATATATATATATATATATATATATATATATATATATATATATATATATAATCTTTTTCTTAAATTTTTTATAGATAATCTATCTTAACTAGGCGCCTATTATGGGGTTATTTCTAAATTCTATTTGGGTGTTCGTTACTTTTATATTGTTTTTGTGGATTATATAGCAACTTCACCGTCTTGTTATTAAAAAAGTGATTATTGTCTATGAAGTGTTAAGCCTGTATTCTTTAAATGTTTGTTGTAGGCTCCGTCCCATTTATCCCACAGAGACAACGTCACAGTCATCACAATTAAGTTCATATATAGCCGATTTTCCATATTTGTTAGATTTTTCTTTGTTATTAACTTGAAATCGGGCTATATTGTTTTAACACTTGTACAGTTTGTTTCTAACTTATTAAGGCTAATGTTGATTTTGTTACTAATACCACCGACATAATTGATAGGAAACCATTTTCTCCTTTTGTATTTTACGTCTGATGCGTAAAATTTTTTGAGTATATTTTTATGTTTTTTTAAGTTTTTTTTTTTTATCTATAATAATTGGATTATATCCGTTGTTTTTGGCTATTCTTTTGATTATGTTCAGTTCTTTTAGATAATTGTCCGTTCTTGGTGGAATGTTAGTTAATCTGTGTATGAGACTGTGGAAGGTTGACATTTTGGTCTGCAAGGATTGATTTGATTGAGCATGTATGATGATGTCTATTATAGTTGGTTTACGGAAAATATCAAACTCTATTTTGTTCTCTACATTTAAAATGTTTAATTCTAAAAAAATAAGTGATTTGTCTACTTCAGTTTCTGTTGTGAATGGGATGTTATGATTGATTTTATTTGAAGTTAATAAGAACTGTGTGTGTGTGAGAATATCTTGCCCAAAAGTGGACATGTCTATTTACATTTCTATAGTTTTCATTTGGCATCAGTTTTCTGGGATGCAAAAGGAACTTGTTTATTGATTACCTTCAAACCGGTAAAACAATCACGAAGAATATTATTGCAACCTTTTGGACTAGCTGGATGAAAAAATTCGTGAGAAAAGGTCCGGTTTGCAGAAGAAAAAAATCATCTGTCATCATGACAATGTACCTGCTCACAGAGGTGTTTTGGCAACGGCAAAGCTGGTCGGATTAAAGTACGAATTGTTGGAACTACTACTATTCGCAAGATTTGACTCCGTCTTCTTTCTGTTTCTATCTCTTTCAAACCTCAAAAGATTTCTAGGTGGGAAAGTTTTTTCAACAAATGATGAGATGATAGCATCCGTAGATGGGTATTTTGAAGGTCTTCCAGAAAACCACTTCCGAGATGGGGTTAATGGATTGAAAAATCACTGGAAAAAGTGGATTGAGCTTAAGGGAGATTATACTGAATAATAAATGTATTTCGACTCATTAATTGATTTTGTTTCATTGCCGCTTTCAAAACTTATTGATTGACCTAATAGTTAAAAAATTATATAACATATATATTTTTAATTGCTTAATATTTAAATGCGCACTATCTAAATTAATAAAAAGTGGAATTGTTTGTAATTGAATATATAATTATATAAAAACAGCACTATGTTTTAAATTTCCAGTATATTGTAACCTGCTAAATTGTCCTCAGTTTGAGGCATCTTTTTTTTTTTTTGTACCCTGTGAGAAGTTGTTTGTCCCACGCTTGAGCGCAATTTTGTATCGTTTGAATATTGGATGCCCCAAGCTTGAGCGCAATTTTCTTGCAGCCCCGCTTTAATTTCTGATAATGAATCGAGTGAATCCTGATTTTAAAAGAATTAAAGAAATTAAACACACACTAGCTCAGTTTTCTTTGGTAGAGAGATATGGGTAAGAGATAATTTTTGTACGTCTTTTTGGAATTATTTTCTATTTTTAAAGAAACCTCAGCTGTACGACTTTTTGGGCACCATTCATTTTAAAATAGAAAAGATCTAACTTCAGCTAAAAAAATGAAAAAATACTGAAAGGGGTGTACTGTTGGTAAATAAAAAAAATCAGTTTGGTACAGCCGTTCTTATCCTGAAAAGTAAGATAGGTATTCAGTGAGACACTAGCTTTAATCAACAAAAAGAAAATTTATTCAAGTTTTTAAAAATAAAAAGTTCTAACCTTTGCAGTTTTACAGGATTACTAAAAAATTTTAGCCTAACTGGTAGTTATGACATTTAAATTCTAAACTCTGACTACTCCCGAAGACGAAAAATAGTGCTTTTCACTTCACTTTTTAGTCAGTTCATATTGCTGTTAAGGCACTACTCAGGGATAAGTCTATGGAAGGATGTTTTGGTAACTTACTGTTTTTATTTCGGCTTCGATGGAACACGACCGATTTCACACTTTTCTAGTAAACACTTAGAGAGCCCACTACGGCTTTTCGTTAAAAAACTTGTGCATTATTTAGCTCTCATGATTGTTGTTATGAGCCTTTACTGCAGCTCAGTCGAAGGAAGCTCTTTGGCGGCTCCGATGAAAATTCGCCTGGCTGCGGCTTGATGGTACTCAGCCACGACCCTAGTTCTTCGGACCCTTAAATAAGTCCTCGGCCTTCTCTCGGTCATATCGCGACGCCGGAACCAAAAATCCGGATACACATTTTCAACCAATCCCGGCGTGCCGATAGATTCGGTCAGAAACCCGCACAGCACACTAATACACCGAACGGCTTGGAATCTCTTATTAATATACCGTTCGATACAAAAATGAAAATAAGTACAATTTGAAGTGAAAAATCAGTAACATTACATGGTCTTAAAATCTAGAAAAAAATGAATGTTACAATATTTAGAATGACTTGACAATTGTTTCACCATACAATGGCTTCTTCAGAAGTGAATTAGAAAGAAAAATGTTTGCTAAAAATACTGGTTATATAGGGCTTAAACTGTCCTAATTACATAAGATTATGTTAATCATTTTATTATATTATTTACTAACAAAATTATTTTAAAGATGCAAATCTGTGGTACTATTTCAGAGAACTAATAAAGACCAAGTAAGGGTGAATGGTTTAAGTCTACCTGTTCGTTTAATAATAGATTGGAGTTTTTCCGTTTGTTAATTTCAAGACATTCAAGCATATTTGATTTTTTAGATTTGTTTTCTACATGCAGGATTTTAAACGTATCCTTAAAATTATGGGATTCGTTTATTAAATGGGTTGCGTAATGTGAATTGTTCTTGTTTTTTAAATACCTATGTTTATGTTCTCTAATGCGAGTTTCAAAAGATCTACGAGTTAGTCTTACTTAGTCCACGATCTACAATTTAATAAATAAACTCCTGATTTTAAGGATTCTTTAGATTTGGTTTTGTTATTCAAAATTGTATTCTCTAAGGTATTATTGGTTGTAAATGCTATTTTATTGTTCTTTTTTGTTAAATGTTTTGAAATTGTTCTAGTTATTTTCCCTGTGTACGTGAGTGTGCTAAATTTTTCTTTTTTTTTTCATTAATGGTGGGAAAAATTGGAGAGATTGCCTGTTTAAACGATTTTTTTTTCAAGATATTATCTGTAATGCTAGGGCATATTATATATTAATTGCTATTTCTTTGATTATGTTTAATTATTTGTTAAAATTAGTTTTAGTTATAGGAATATGTAACAGTCTATTTATGAAACAGTTAAAAGCTGCCATTTTGTGAGTATAAAAGTGGGATGAACTATTGTGTATGACTGTGTCAGTATGTGAAGGCTTGTGGAAAATCGAGAAATCGGGTGTATTGTTCACTTTTGAAAAAATTTATAGAGTTATTGGTTTTAATTTTAAGGTGAATTTAATTTAAGACTCTATAAATTTTTTAGACATATCTATATCAAAAGTGAACAATAAACCCGATTTATCGATTTTCCACGAGCCATCACATACTGACACAGTCATACACAATAGTTCATCCCACCCTTGTACTCACAAAAGGGCAGCTTTTAACTCTTTCGTATATAGACTGTTCCATATTCCTATGACTAAAACTAATTTTAACAAAGAATTAAACATAATCAAACAAATTTCAATTAATAACACTGGTCAACACAAGTCTTGTTTCCTTTATTTTTTTTTCTGTTATTGGGTATTTCTATGGCCTTGACTATGAAAAAAATACTGGGAGATTGCTAACAGCTTTACCTTTTGAAATATACAGTTTTATTATTTTGCCAAAAAAATACAAAAAAAATAATACATTATGTTAACAAAATTTCTATTGAACACTAGCAAATGGTCTTTTATAAGATTTCTTTGAATGAACGACTTTAGATAGATCTCGTTGCAAACTCCAGCAGTAGTGTACCATCATATGTTAGTCCCACCGCTCGTGATAACGCTCTTCCATTGTCCGAGGATCCTGATGAAATCTTTCACCCTGCTCCTCACTAAAATCACCCAGATTTTGTGGAAATCGGTCTAAATGCGTGTGCAGGAAGTGGATTTTTATGCTCATGTTGCACCCTGGCTCTTGCAAGTTCGATAGCATGCACTCAACAAGCTCGACATGGTAGTCAGATTTCTTTTTGGCTAGGAAGTTACTCATAACCAAAACAAATGAATTCCAAGCTTTAGATTCGACTTCAGTCATTGATTTGACAAAATTAGGATCTTTCACGAGTTGCCTAATCTGTGGCCCATCAAAAATACCAGCTTTCAATTTTTCTGAACTTACTCCTAGAAACTTGCGTGAAAGAAAATTAAAAAATTCGCCACTTTTGTCAAGCGCCTTCACAAACTGTTTCATTATGCCGAGTTTAATATGAAGTGGTGGAAGTATGATGCGGTCTCGGCTAACTAAAGGCACGTTTATAACATTTTTTGTACCAACTTTTAGCTCTTCCCGCACTGGCCAAACTTTTTGTGGCCAATGGTGTTGTTTGTCACGACTATCCCAGAGACACATGAAACAAGGGAACTTTGTGTACCCCCCTTATTGACTTAAAAGAAAGTTAACCATTTTCAGATCAACACAAATGGCCCATTTGTGGTCTTAATACTTAATTTTTTCCATAACCTTAGAAGCATTTACGTATTCTTCTTTTAAAGTCGTCGAATGTGCAATAGGTATAGATCCGTACTTGTTACCGTTATGAAGCAAAACACACTTTAAACTTCTTTTGCTGCTGTCTATGAAAAGACGCCAATCACTAGGTTGGTACTGTTTTAATCAAATCTGCTGCAAAATACGACCAACATCGTTACAAAAAACTAAATCCTTCTCTTGAGAAAAATACCGTAACAGATTTTTTTCTCGGGTACGATAAAATGTAATGTTGGTTTCCGGAGTAAGCAAATTTTTTCTTTTAAACGAGATGCTAAAATTTCAGAAGCTTCTTTTGGTAAGTTAAGATCTCTTACTAAGTCATTTAGTTCTTTCTGATTAAATGGTTGAGGTTCTGAAAAGCTACATTTGTAGTCTGAATCAGAGTCTTCACTTGTTGTATTTCGTTCGAGTTCACAGAGATTTGGATCATCAGAATATTTAGATGTGCTGGGTTGTACCTCTTGTGATTTTAATTGAGGTCGTTGAGCAGAAGATGAGTTAGGATATGACCACTTACTTCGATTTCCAGGGTTAATTCCGTTTATTTTCACAACGTAGAAGTAGCAATCGTCATGATGGTTTCGAGGTTCTCGCCAAATCATGGGTGTTACGAATATTATTGCATCTCTTTTTCCACTGGACCATAACCGTAGACATACCACACATTTCTGGCATACAATATGAGGAACCCATGGCTTGTGATTGATTGATTGACTGATTACACAATTTTATTTTAAAGTATTGATGATACGCAGTTTTCACAAAGTCCGATATAGATTTTCGATATTTTGCAAATATATATTCACCACAAATATAGCAAAAACAATCGGGATTAAGCACACAACATCTTCTTGACGAAGCCATATCTAAAACAACAACAAAATATATTTTAGTGTCCAATAAAAAACGAAAATCTAAGAAAAAATAGTAAATGAGGGTAGTTAGCTATAACTCAAAAACAAAAGCAGTTAGAGAAAAATTGTTGCCATATTTAAAAAATACGCGTCAATTTGAGATAGAAACAAAAAAAATCACAGGAAACAAGCAATTTTCTTTTTTTTGTTGACCAGTGTAATGAATATGATTCTATTATTCCAGATAATATTTTGGATAAAAAATCGTTTAAACAGGCAATCTCTCTAATTTTTCTCACCATTAATGACAAAAAAGAAAAATTTAGCATACTCACGTACACAGGGAAAATAACTAGAATAATTTCAAAACATTTAACAAAAAGGAACAATAAAATAGCATTTAAAATCAATAATACCCTAGGAAATATAATTTTGAATAACAAAACCAAATCTAATCAATCCCTAAAATCAGGAGTTTATTTATTAAATTGTCGATGATGTACTAAAACCTACGTAGGACAAACTGGTAGATCTTTTGAAACTCGCATTAAAGAACATAAACATAGTTATTTAAAAAACAAGAACAATTCACATTACGCAACCCATATAATAAACGAATCCCATAATTTTAATGATACATTTAAAATCTTGCATGTAGAAAATAAATCTAAAAAATTAAATATGATTGAATGTCTTGAAATTAAAAAACGAAAAAACTCCAATCTATTATTAAACGAACAGGTAGATTTAAACCATTCACCCTTACTTAATCTTTATTAGATCTCTGAAATAGTACCACAGATTTGCATCTTTAAAATAACTTTGTCAGTAAATAATATAATAAAATGATTAACATAATGTTATGTAATTAGGATAGTTTTAAGCACTATATAACCAATATTATTACATTTTTCTTCTTAATTCACTTCTGAAGAAGCCATTGTATGGTGAAACAATTGTCAAGTCATTTTAAATATACTGGAAATGTTGTTTTTTTTATATAATTTTATTATGAATTTCCAACAAATATCGGCTAACACAATCAAAGAAATTAAATATATGTTATTCTCCATTACTAAAAATGGCTTCCTTGTATTTTTTGTCTAATCCTGAAATTTAAAGCTCCGTACTATTTTTGGTCCTTAAAACGGGCCCTAAAAAATCCTCATAACGGCAAAACGTGATCGAAGAACATCCATCGGCATAAAACATTCATTGGGTTGAACATTTTAGTAGTCGTGGTGCTGGTTTAGTCGAAATTAGATTTACTAACGCGGCAAAGCTGATACATCGACAGGAAATCGGAATGCTGCGGCAAAATATATTTGTCGACTGGATTTTATTTTCAATGGTGTGCCCTACACATTGCAGAGTTTTTTAGGCGTAGTTTTGAATAATACGTTGCTTAATAAGTTTTGAAAATAAAACTTTTCACACGAGTGCGACCGTTTAGAAATACGAGCCGAGCCTTTTCTATAAATGTAGCACTACACAACAGTTACCACCACTACACCAGACACTTTATCTTTAGCCTCGACGCGCATTTCATTAATAGTGTTAGAGTAAAGTTCATTATCTCATTTGTTTCGGGAATGACGAAAATTATTAAATACAATAGTTTTAGGAAATATTAAGGCGCACACTTTAAAATTATTTCTGAATATACAGGGTACTTCAAAAAAGTGTGGCCGATATAACATATCTTTTTTTAAATTGAACATCCTATTTTCTATTTTATTTTTGAATTCTACTTAAAATTTTATAACTTTTTTTATTAATAATGTTATATACCTAAACCTAGTAGTTTTTCTAATATTTCAATTTTTTGAAAGAAAATATCAGTTTTCAGTTTTGTAAAAAATTGTCAGTAGCGCCATTGTTTCTGAAGGTGGAATACTCATAATTGGTATGAGCATTCTATAGAGACGAGAAAAAAGATATATGTAAAGAAATTTGAATTAGATGCTAAAGGGTGTTCAAAATAAATTTATGCATTTCAATTATTTTAAATAGAAAAATCTCAAACGGTACACCCTGTATATTATTATTTTTTTCTGATAGATTTTAAAAAACCCTCCAACTTTTATTAAATATGCCATATACCTATTTCTAATAGTTTTCGATTTATTTTGAATTTTTCAATTTATACCCTTGTGAGTATTCCGTACGGAACATAAGATGACTTCGGTGTCTGTCTGTCTCACCCGATTTCCTCCAAAACTATTTGTCATAGAAAATTGAAATTTGGTAATAATATAGAAATTGATGGCCTCATCAGAGCCATGTAGTTTTGAAAGTTAAATTTTGATTTAAGGGGTTAGTTTTGAGGAGTGAAATCGGAAGTGAAAAAAAAAATTTTTTACTAGGTAATCGAGTGCGGTATTAAATGAAAGCTTGTGAAAACACGAGCAAAAAAATATATATATAATGTAATACTTGCGCGCACTTTTCTTTGTATTATTTTAAAAAAATCGCGAAAAATCGCTGTCTACCCGCCTTATCTCGAAAAGTACTTATCAAAAAATTTTGAAAAAATTCTGGAATATTCTCCACGGGGTGCAGATTGAACTAAAATTATCACGAGCGCATTACCTTTAATAATTTATCTGGTATTTAAAAAAAAAAACAAAAATTTCAAGGTCATCAATTTTCAGTAAAGATTGGAAACAAACTTTGTTGGAAATTCATTTGGGATGTGTTTTGTGAAGTCACTGATCATTTTATACCTCCGTTACAAAAATTTTTATTTTAAAAGCAATCAACATACGGAACACTAATTGCGCAAGTTCAACTTGCACTTGACCGGTTATTTTTAATAAGCTTACACTATTGTGAAAACATAAACAAATAGTTAATAATGATTTTAATATAGTTTAACTTATCTAATGATTAATTATTATGACGTAATAAATGTTCAAAAATATGCCCGTCTACATGAATACACATGTTTAGTCGTTTTACTATACTTTCCTTCACTTTCCTTAGCATAAAGGACGTTATTGTCCTGCACGCATCCCGTATCCTATTTTCCATATCTACTGGTGTTGTAGGGGGATTTATATAAACACGATCTTTAATGTAGCCCCACAAAAAGAAGTCTAAAAGTGTTAAGTCAAATGATCGAGGGAGTCACTGAATAAATCCATCCCTACCGATCCATTTTTGTGTGTACAAAATTTCATAAAGGAACTTAAAAAGGCAACATTAATTTGGCACTCAAGAAATTTTTGGGATGACGTCATTTTCATTGCTTGTTAGATAACTTCTATGAAACCATTGGAGGAATAACAGTTAATGGGAGTACACTGAACAATATACGGTATGCTCATGATACTGTTCTATTAGCAAATAATATCAAAGATCTCCAGCAACTGATCAATCGAGTCGTAACAGCCAGCGAAAGATTAGGACTTCCCTGCAGCACGTGTGCTAGACCCATAAAAAAAAGAACAGGTCTCCACAATTAAATATTTGGGAACTAATATAAATGACAAATGGGACCCAAGAAAGGAAATATATTCCCGAATTGAACAGGCCCGAGTAACATACGTGAATATGAATAAATATTTCCATAGCACAAGTCTCAGTCTCGAACTCCGAATGAGAGTGGTGAGAACGTATATATTCTCCGCTCTGTTGTATGGATGTGAGTGTTGGACCCTTGACCCTGGTTCAGAGAAATGACTGAAATCTTTTGAAATGTACATTTATAGACGCTTTCTTTGCATCTCCTGGGTACAGAGGTATTGAAAAGAATGAACAAAATGAAGGAATTACTAACAATCATAAAAATAAGAGACATTCAATACTCCTGACATATAATGAGGGGCAGAAAGTACGAATTGAAGGCAAAATAAAGGGCAAATGATTGATCGGAAGACGACAGAATTTTTTGGATGTGCTTCGAGTGATATTTTTTGAGTAGCAGTTTCTAAAGATCGTTTAGCCATATAGATCGCCAACCTTCATGAGAAGACGGCGTCGTAAGAAGAAGAAGAAGAAGAAGATAACTTAAAAGAACACTTTCGTATAAACCAAGAAGGATAGTTATTGATATCACAAATAAGCCGTAAAATCAAATCTTTTGATGGACAGTACTACCGGAAATGCAATAAAGAAATGGTGGACGTTGATATGGACCCCAAGCTTTATCATAAATGAGCTAAAAATTTAGTTCTAGTAGCAGATGTAAATTATGGTATATAATAAGTATTAAACTGTCTTGATGGGGTAAAAAAAGAGAGTCAATGTCCAATGTTTTGGAGAAATTTAAACATAATAGAATTTCTCATAGTATCTATAATATATATAAAATGCAACGTCTCTCTGTCTGTCTGTCTGTCTGTCTGTCTGTCCGTTAGTGCGCCTATCACTGAAAAACCACTTATCCGATTTACGTACTTTTTTTTTAAAAACATACATATGTTCTCTGGCCAGGTTATAGGCAATATTTTATTACGATAGGTAACATAAGGAATGAGCAGTGACGTAAAATGGTGAATGATGTCGGAAATAAGTTTGCCGCTAGCGCGTGCCTTTGCAATACACAGCCTAAACCATTAAATATGGAACAATATTATGTAGCAAAGAATATCTGTAATGTATAATCTATATAATATATAAAATGCAATGTCTCTCTGTCTGTCTCCATTAGTGCGTTTATCACGCGGGAACCACTTATCCGATTTACCTGTCTTTTTTTAAATTCATACATATATTCTTTGGCCAGGTTCTATAATAATAATAATAATAATAATCTATATCTATAATATATATAAAATGCAATGTTTGTCTGTCTTTCCGTTAATGCGCTTATCCCTCGAGAACCACTTATCCGATTTACGTGATTTTTTAAATTCATACATATGTTCACTGACCAGGTTAACGGTATATATTTTATTACATCTATAATATATATAAAATGCAACGTATTCTGTCTGTATGTCCGTTAGTGCGCTTATCACTGGAGAACCACTTATCCGATTTCGTACTTTTTTTTTTAAAAAACATACATATGTTCTCCGGCCAGGTTATAGGCTTTATTTCATTACGATAGGTAGCATAAGGAATGAGCAGCGACAATAATAGTAAATGAAGTCGGACAAAGTTTGCCGCTAGCGCGTTCTCTTGCAATACACAGTCCACATTAAATATGGAACAATATTATGTAGCAGAGAATATCCATAATATATATAAAATGCAATGTCTCTCTGTCCGTCTGTCTGTCTGTCTGTCTGTCCGTCCGTTAGTGCACTGGAGAACCACTTATCCGATTTACGTGCTTTTTTTAAACATACGTATGTTCTCTGGCCAGGTTATAGGATATATTTTATTACGTTAGGTGATATAAGGAATAAGCAGTGACGATAATAGTGAATCAAGTCGGAGAAACCGTTTGCCGCTAGCGCGTTCTCTTGCAATACACTCCCTAAAGCATTAAATATGGAACAATATCATGTAGCCAAAAATACAATATATATAAAATGCAACGTCTCTATGTCTGTCTGTCTGTCCGTTAGTGCGCTTATCACTCGAGAACCACTTATCCGATTTACGTGTTTTTATAAATTTATACATATGTTCTATATAATTCCATATAAGCCTAGATAATGGGAGATAAGGTGAGATAATGGGAGATAAGGAGAAATAATGGGAGATAAGTCGAGATAAGCCTCGATAATTGGAGATAAGGTGAGTTAATGGGAGATAAGTATAAATAATGGAAGATAAGGAGAGATAATGGGAGATAAGCAGAGATAAGTCTAGATAATGGGAGTTATGGTGAAATAATGGGAGATAAGGAGAAATAATGGGAGATAAGGAGAAATAATGGGAGATAAGTCGAGATGGGAAATAAGGTGAGATAATGAGAGATAAGGAGAAATAATGGGAGATAAGGAGAAATAATGGGAGATGAGCAGAGATAAGCCTAGATAATGGAAATTATGTAGAGATAATGGGAAATAAGGAGAAATATTGGGAGATAAGGAGAAATAATGGGAGATATTTTATTACGTTGGGTAACATAAGGAATAAGCAGTGACGATAGTAGTGAATCAAGTCCACGCGAGCGGAGCCGCGGGCCCGGCTAGTTGGGTTTATAAAAGTGAAATTATGTAGTAAAGTAAAGATATCGTCATATTTAAAGTATTATACTAAATGAAGTTTATTAACATTATTTCTTTTAGTTATTATTTTTTGTAAAGCTTCTGTAAGCAAAGGTGGCACTGTCGGTAACTTTAGTTTCAAATAACTCCTTAATTATGTTAAAAATATGCGGGTTGAAAATTTTCTTATAATATTATTTTTGTACTGAAGCTTTCATATATTTTAACTTTTATTTTAGAAGAAATGATTTATCTGAATAATGATGAACCGAAAAAAAGCGGCGGCAAAGTGGAGTTTTAACTTAATTTTATTCACATCGAATAAAAAACGCCAGACTGTTGATACAAAAGACGGAAAGTAAATTTCGCTCTTCATTTTACGAATGGAGCTAATCGAGAAGTAAATAGTAATGTTTACGTGATGCAGTTCCCGAACGTGATCCATTTTGTTTTTTCAACGTTTTAAGTGGAAATGCCAAAAAACATTGAATGACCTTTTTTCTACAGCTGTAAGTTTCTAAGAAAATAAACTATAGTGGATATAAGGAAACTGGTAGGATATATTTCTGGGACATTGTGACAAAAAAAACATTATTTTTATAAAAAACTACCTTAAATTTAACTTGAATTCATTAATAAACTAGCCATGCCCGCGGCTCCGCTCGCGTGGTCTTGATTCACCATTATCGTCACTGCATATTTCTTATATTATCGTCGTAATAAAATACATCCTATAACTTGGCCAGAGGACATGTATTTTATAAAAAAAAACAAGTAAATTGGATAAGTGGTTCTTGAGTGCTAAACGCACTAACGGGCAGACAAACAGACAGACGTTGCGTTTTATATATATTATAGATTTTTTCTGATAAATATTAAGTTAAGAATCGAAAGAAACACGTAAATCGGATAAATGGTCCTCGAATGATAAGCGCACTAACTGACAGACAGTGATACCTTGCGTTATTATATAGATTGTTATTAATATTATATAATTATAGATAACCTGGCCAGAGAACATATGTATAAATTTAAAAAAAAACACGTAAATCGGATAAGCGAGTGATAAGCGCACTAACGGACAGACAGACAGAGAGACGTTGCATTATATACATATATATATATATATATATATATATATATATATATATATATATATATATAATGCAACGTAAATCGGATAAGTGGTTCTCGCGTGATAAGCGAACTAACGAACAGACAGACAGACAGACGGAGAGACGTTGCATTTTATATATATTATAGATTATAGATTATTATTATTATACTCATGTAATCTAAAAAGAGAACATGTATGAATTTTAAAAAAATCACACGTAAATCGGATAAGTAGTTCTCGAGTGATAAGCGTGCTAATGGACCGACAGACAGATAGATAGAGAGACTTTGCATTTTATATATATTATAGAAAATTATAGATAACCTGGCCAGAGTACAAATGAATGAATTAAAAATAAAATCATGTAAATCGGATAAGTGATTCTCAAGTCATAAGCGCACTAACGTACAGACAGACAGAAATGTTGCATTTTATATATATTATATTCTTTGCCACATGATATTATTCCATATTTAATGCTTTAGGCAATGTATTGCAAGAGAACGCATTAGCGGCAAACTTTTTTCCGACTTGATTCACTATTATCGTCACTGCTTATTGCTTATGTTACCTAATGTAATAAAATATATCCTATAACCTAGCCAGAGAACATACGTATGTTTCAAAAAAAAGCACGAAAATCGGATAAGTGGTTCTAGAGTGATAAGAGCACTAACGGACAGACAGACAGACAAAGAGACGTTGCATTTTATATATATTATATATACAAATTATTATTATTATATAACCTGGTCAAAGGATATATGTATGAATTGAAAAAAAGATACGTAAATCGGATAAGTGGTTCTCGCGTGATAAACGCACTAACGCACAGACAGACAGACAAAGAGACATTGCATTTTATATATATTATAGATTATAGATTATAAATATTCTCTGCTACATAAAATTGTTCTATATTTAAAGGTTTAGGCTGTGTATTGCAAGAGAACGCGCTAGCGGCAAACTTTTTTTCCGACTTCACTCACTATTATCGTCACTGCTCATTCCTTATGCTACCTAACGTAATAAAATATAGCCGATAACTTGACCAGAGAACATATCTAAGTTTAAAAAAAAAAATATGTAAATCTAATAAGTGGTTCTCCAGGGATAAGCGCACGGACGGACAGAGAGACGTTGCATTTTATATATATTATAAATGTAATTATGATGCACAGAATATGTACAATTCTTACGATTCAATCAAAATTGTGTTCACAAAAATGTGTTAACTTGTTTAATGGAATGTAAAAGCAGTGTCTTCATTTTTTATGCGAATAATTCTGCATGACATTTATTTCGTTATTTTCTTATATGACATCGTCTTTTATTAGGTTGACCAATGTTTATTCTGTCCAGTGGTAATTTGTCTATTAACTAATCTATCATCCGCCATCCAACTTATCTTAGTATTCCATTCTATTATTCTCTATAGTGTCCATTTATTCATCTTTACTGTATTGAATTTCCTCTAACTCTTTATCCAATCCTTTGACGTATTTCCGTAATTTTTCGTAATATTCTCATCTCCGCTGTTTCCAGTAACATTCGTATGTTAGATGTATCAGGTGTCGGTTCCGCTCTAAAAGGCATTAATATCTTTTTGCTGGCTTTATATACCCCGATTTTGTTTCTGTTGTAATATGTCTTTTGCTCCATGTCGTATTTAAACATCCTGTCACTTTATAAGCTCTCTCTAACTGGCTTTTAATTTCTCTTTCCGGGTCTGTGTAAATAAATAATGCAATTCAGAAGTTTTTTTTTTCATCAAGCTTACACTATCTATTTCTCATTTAGATTTGATTTAGTATTTAGCCATCGTTGATTATTTAGTTTTTTTGAGTAAAAATGATCATATTAACGACACAGTCCTAATTTATAAACCTGATCACCATTTTTCGCCAATAGACTTTCGTATTTTGATTGTAAGTTGAATTTTTAATTAATCAAACTATTTTATAAGAAATTTTGTGTTCCTAAAAAGGACCGATTTTTGTAAGTATTATGTATACTATATTTTATTATTATTATTATTATTACTATTTTTTTTATTTTGTCTTATTGTCCGTCTTCTTAGGTAAGAGGACAGCTTGAATATTGGGCAGAACATCACCAAGCGATAGTT
Organism: Pachyrhynchus sulphureomaculatus; assembly: GCA_019049505.1. Taxonomy (NCBI): domain Eukaryota; kingdom Metazoa; phylum Arthropoda; class Insecta; order Coleoptera; family Curculionidae; genus Pachyrhynchus; species Pachyrhynchus sulphureomaculatus. The sequence goes on from CM032449.1 coordinate 204,007,772, forward strand.
ACTCCAGAAAGCAGCTTATTTAATTCTTCATCGTTTCTGATGGCCAATTGGAGATGTCTCGGGATGATACTGGTTTTCTTATTGTCTCTTGCGGCATTTCGGCTAATTCCAATACTTCGGCAGCCAAATATTCCATAACAGCGGCGAGATAAACTGGAGCTCCTGCTCCTACTCTTACAGCATAGTTGCCCTTATGAAGCAATCGGTGAATGCTCATTATGTACACAATATGCCCAAGGAGTTACATACACCGAATTTTCAAAATTTCGTTTTTTTTCTTTATACTTCTAAGAATTATTCAAAAAATTTTTTAAGAAAATTCCATTCCATTACAAAGTTATAGCATTAAATGTGACCTGGCGTCGGATTGGGACAGCTACCTGTTTTTAGACACTCTGCAATATTACTCAGTAAATTTTTAATATTTTTTAACTTTTTTTTTTAATCTTAATAATAATTTGTTCTAGAAAGTGTCGAGAGTTTTTTTAATTTCTCTGATGGATAACTTTTTATAAATAACACGTAGGCTAAAAAGTTTTTGGTCTACCTATTTAAAAACATTTTTTTTTTGCAAAATTCGACTTTATTCATCAATATAGTCTCCTTCAAGAATAAATGATGATGATGATGCGAATAAATGATAGTCGCTGGGGGTCAAATCTATAGAATACGGTGAATGAGAAAGCAATTCGAACTTCAATTCCTGCAATTTTGCCATCGTAACCATTGACTTGTGACACGGTGCATTGTCTTGATGAAAGAGCACTTGTTTCTTTTTCATTTGGGGCTGTTTCTTTGCGATTTCTGCCTTCAAATGCACCAATAACTTTATACAATATTCGCTATTGATGTTTTTTCCCTTCTAGGCATAGTCGATGAAAATTACTCCAAGCACATCCCGAAATACAGAGGCCAAAATCTTCCTAACCCACTGTTGTGTCTTTGGTCGCTTCGGACGGCTTTCACAGGCTGTTGTATGCTCAGCTGACTGACGATTTGATTCCAGTCTGTAGTGGTGGGTACATGTTTCATCTATTTTCACATATCGCATGAAAAAATCCTTGTTATTAAGCTTAAACAGGTCCAAACAGCGCTCAGAATCATCAACACGTTGTTATTTTTGGTCCACTGTGGGAAAACGCAGTACCCTTTTCGAACAGAGCTTCCTTATGCCCAAATGTTCATGTAAAATATGACCAACACGTTCTTTTAATACCTTCAGCTATCTCACGCAATTTCACTTTACGGTCATCCAAAACAAATTTGGATTTTTTTATGTTTTTCGGTGTAACTACCTCATTTAGGCGTCCAAAGCATTCAGCATCCTTTGTATCTGTACGACCGCATTTAAATTCAGCATACCAGTAAATGATGTGTGACTTTCCAGCAGAGTCCCTGTAACACTTATCAAGCCATTGCTTTGCTTGGAAGGTATTTTTTCCAATCAAAAAACAGTGTTTAATCAACACACGAAATTCGTTTATTTTTTTCCATTGTTTTGAAAATATCAAAACTAGCGTCACTAAAACCACTGTAATTTGTAAACTAATCGTTGAAATGTCACGAAATTTTGACACGTATCGTTTTAGGTTGGTACTTTCTAAAAATCATATGGATTCTTTGCAAAGGGTGACATCTATGTGACAGACCAAAAACTTTTCAGCCTACATGTTAATTAAACATAAATTTTTTGGTCAAAAACTACATACTAAAGTTTAAAACACCGTAAATTTTTTATTTAAGAAAAAAGGCTCTTGGGCAATTTTCAACAACTATATTATTTTACAAGACTAATTTTTATTTTTGCCGATTGGATTATTTTTTGTGACGTTATCCTGCCGACAAGAAGGCGCCATAGTTTTCAATAGTAGTCCATTTAACCAGATAAAAAATAATGTTAACATCTAAAACATATTAAAAAAAAAATCTTGAAATTTAAAGTACAATAAAAATGTATAATAGCCATTTTTTGGATTATTTACTTAATAACCTTCAAAATATTCTTTTTTAAATAAACATACTTTTTGCAGCGCAATGTTGTCCCCTTTTCGATTCTCTCTTGTGTAGAAACTTTCCTATATTTAAATTATATTTTGTCATTACTAATCACAAAATAATAAATTCTTGTATATTTCCTTTCCTGAATCAATAAAAAGAATACATTTGATTTGAATTTTCGACCTGTGCTATTACTGCAGTTACTCTCATTTATTGTGCCATAACTTTAACAACGTGAGGAGCGATTAGCCCAACCGCAATAATCAGTCAATCCCAACAGTTTCCAAGATAAAACCAAAATCGAATGACGAGAGGAAATAGAGGAAACCCTGACTGATGTGGTTCGGTGGCAATCGATTAATTTCGTTATATTCTCGGTGTTCTGTAGTTAGTCAAATAATCACATGGTTGACGGCAATAATTAAAATCATTTTAGGAAACAATAATAATATGTGATTGTTAAACAGTGTGAATGAAAATTATTTGGCAGTGACTGCTTTTATATCGGTAAAAGTTAAATTTATGTTTATAGCTTTTACAACAAAAATCAAGCTAATTTTTTACACGTTAAATTGGGCCCGTCCAATTTATATATATATATATATATATATATATATATATATATATATATATATATATATTAGAGTGACCGGATCTCATAGAGGGGGGAAAAAAAAAATGTCGGAATCTTGTTCGTCTGGACCCCACAAAACGATTCCCCTTCCCAGATATTGAGATAGCCGAAATTTGAGCTCGATTAAATGACGTTAACCCGTGCCGCTCGTCGCTCAAAGTTTGAAAAAATCCAAATTTTTGGCCAAAAAGCTGACATGTGGAGCCATAACTCTAGAACGGTAAATAATAGAAACACGCTTAATATCTCAAAAGAAAGCTAATGTTGTTCTTCAAAATTTATATTCTATACATAATTGTTGTTATTTTAAGTCAAACCGAGTTACAACAGCTTTTAGCCCCAAAAACGTGACCTGGTACCACTAGGAGCATACTTCGTATATTTTGTTATTAAGTGATAAATTTTGCTTTTCTTGGTATATTTTTGAGTTTAAAGTAGAAATATAATAAAAAAAAAACAAGTAATACTGATAAGTCTAATGACATTTTTTATTTTAAAATATAAAAATTAGGTATATAATACATACAAAACAGACACAGAAAAGATACAGACGTAGTACCTACATGAGTTGATAATTTTACATAGTTATCTAATCTATTCTAGAGCTTTTGTTAAAATAGTTTTCGAAACGTCAGGATATAATGCTCGGCATTTACTTACAACTTGCAGGACATATTGCTTTTGGTCTTCATCTTTTGTCAGAAGGTCGTTAAACTCGGTTATTAATTTAACACCACGCTCAGCCATATCATTAACTACTTTTAATGTTTTGACAATTTTCAATCCTTCTTGGAAGTCATTATTTTGAGGCCAGGTGTTTGGATGTTGTCTTAGGAAATCTGTTTTTATATTAAATTGGTCAAAGAATGTAAACGTTTCTTTAGTAAGTAAATTTACCAATCCTACATCAACTACCTCTTTTAAGTTTTCTTTCCTAACTTTTGGATTTACAACCCTAGCGTGCTGTGATGATTCATCTGTGCTACTGAGCAATTTATTAGCCATTAACAACTTTTCATCGTCTGTAATGGTGGGATCAAAAAACGATAATCCCACCAACTTTGCATTCAAATACCACAAATGGTTCGAAAATTTGGTCAGGGCTATTTCTGCAATGTCGTTGTCACATTCTTTATAGTCTAACAGACTATGCAAAATACCTAAATCTTGCTTTGGTGCAAGATGAGCTTTTGGAGCATTGAACCAAGCTTTACAATAAATTTTAACTAGGAAAACAGAAATGGCACGCACAGAACTTTCTTCTTCTTTAGACATCTTAAATTGACGACGAAAAAATGAACATTTTTAAGCAGTAAATAGCCTTTGCCATCCACCTAGCGTGATGAATGGCTCCTGGAGTTCTAAAACCCACAACATTGCCGTCTAGTGATCCAACAAATACGAGAACCAACTGCAATAGCTCCTTGTAGTCATCTCTGGGGTGGCTCTCAGTTAATTCGGGCTCGAATTCAGCAGTAACATTTGCAATTACTTCTGGAGTTAGCTGCTTTTGTATTAGATTGTCACTGGTACCTGTGTCGTATTTTCCTTTGTCTATCTTGGGCCACGCAGTGAGGAATCTCTTGAAAATGTCTGGATGAGGTCCAGTGGTTGATCCCATTTTTGTGTCGAATACGTCTCTTAACAGAATTTCCAAGATATGGTGACGGCAAGCTAGATATAACAACCGTCCCAATGGACAACCACGGGCTCTTTTTCAGGAATGTTTACTTTATCAAAATTTTTTTTATTATATTGTTCTCTGAACATTTGCCTTCTATCATGTAATAAAGTTTTCGAGACTTTGTACTCAAGAGGGTCAAGGTTTAGTGCTTTTAGAGTAGCTATTAAAATTCTCGTGGCATTTCTGTCGGATACCTTACATCGATCTAATAAAATGGACAATTTCATGATTAAAATCTTTTTAACGCCCCTTGCAAATGAAACTTTCATCCTCTTGCTCTCAGATGGTCCTGGATCTTCTGCAGCTTCTTCAGGGATGTCCATTTCCTCCAAGCTCTCAAGTTCCTGGTAGATGCTGTCCTCTCCAGTGTCTTAAAATATCTTCACGAGATAATTGTTCGATCTAACCAGCTCAAAGGCACTTTAGAAACTAAACTGAATAAACAAAAGGTCGGTTGTACGCTGAAGTAAAATCACCATCCCTAAAATAGAAATTAGATTCACCCTCCTTTTTACCTGTCAAACGGGTCTTTCTTTGGTAAACTAGTCAGGTAATCCCCATATAATAAAAGATTAAATTTCAACAAAAGGCTCTTTATGTTTGACAATTGAGTTCCAAAATACTTTTTAACAAAAAAATGTTAATTCCGAGACACATTATGTAAAAACCCGTAAAATTCTTAGAATACTCCCAAACTGGCTCCTACTGGTACCAGGTCACGTTTTTTGGGGCTAAAGGCTGTTGTAACTCGGTTTGACTTAAAATAACAACAATTATGTATAGAATATAAATTTTGAAGAACAACATTAGCTTTCTTTTGAGATATTAAGCGTGTTTCTATTATTTACCGTTCTGGAGTTATGGCTCCATATGTCAGCTTTTTGGCCAAAAATTTGGATTTTTTCAAACTTTGAGCGACGAGCGGCACGGGTTAACGTCGTTTAATCGAGCTCAAATCTCAGCTATCTCAATATCTGGAAAGGGGAATCGTTTTGTGGGGTCCAGACGAACAAAATTCCGACATCGATTTTTTGCGGTCACCCTAATATATATATATATATATATATATATATATATATATATATATATATATATATATATATATATATATATATTGATATATATATATATATATATATATATATATAAAAGGTATAGTCAAAAATAAAGAATCTAGTAGACTGGACCAAAATAAGGTTAGAAAGTTCCTATAAAATATCTCCTATCTCCCCCCGTTAGGGAGTTACAGCCACCCAAATGGGGAGCCTGAAGATGGATTTTCATTGAATATTTCAGAAACCGTTAAAGATAAAAACATGAAATTCAGATTCTGAAGTAAAGTTTATATGCTGAATCGGAATTTGACCTTATAATCGTCGATAATTCACGCAGTGCGTCAAAAGTAGGGGAGGGCGTGGTAAAAATGGACTTAACTTTTTTTATAACATTGATTGCATTTTTGCGTTAGGTTAGGGAAGTCTGAGATCTTTGGCGAAAAAAAGATGCTCTTAGTTTAACACGATTAGACCCACCAATTCCGAGTTAAAATCGATAAAGAATTTCCATGTCAGAAAAAGAGCCTATTACCTAATATTTTTACGGTTATTAGCAATACTTCAAAATATCCAGATATTTTTAAATGACCATACAACTAAATAATAATTAAAGAAAACATAATCATCAATTGAAGCAAAAAACTTATTTTATTTATCAAATCAAGGAAACAATCACGAATCACCGCTAAAAAAATCGGAAATATGAATTTAAAGGAAAAATAAAATCCATGCGTAATTTCAACTAGGGAATTATTCTATGTGGGCACCTTGTGCGGTTATGCATTTCCTTAAATAAGTGAGGAAAGCCCTTTGAACTCTAAATAACATACCGGGATTATTCTTTATTTCAGCACAGTGAAAGAAAATTCTTTCTAACAGATCTTCTCTAGTTTGTACAGGAGTCGAATAAACAAGATATTTAAGGTGGCCCCATAGAAACAAGTCTAAGAGATTTAGATCTGGTAATCAGGGTGGCCACGGGAATGGCCCACCTCGACCTATCCAACGATTGGGAAACTGGTTATCTAAATATCCCTTAGCAATGTTACTGAAATGTGGTGGTGCACCGTCGTGCATTAACCATGTATTGTTGCGAATATGTAACGGAACTTCTTCTAATAAATTATTTAATCATCTCGAAGAAATTGCAAATATTTCTTACTATTTGGCCGCCCGTCAATGACATATGGTCCAATCAAAAAATTCCCGATCCAGACATTTATCAAAAATTTATGTTGATTTCTAGACTGAATTATCGCATGTGGGTTATCCTTATCCCATAAGTGAAGATTATGGGAGTTTATTACACCATCCCTAGAAAATCCCGATTCATCTGTAAAAAGCATTTTGCTTGCAAATGTATTATCTTCTCGTTGCTTTTGTAGAAACCAATTAGCGGATTCCACTCGTGCAGGATAATCATCGGAAATGGTAGGGATGGAGTAATTGCTCTTGAATTACCCTATGCACCAACGATTTCCAAGTATGAAGTGGTGCTGCCAATTTCCTTACACTATTAGTTGGATCGTTTGTTATTAGGTCCAAAATATTTTCTTCCATTTCAATGGTACGAGCAGTTCTTGGACGACATACTCCTCCAGGTTTTGGTATAAGACTACCTAATCCCTACATATATATATATATATATATATATATATATATATATATATATATATATATATATATATATATATGTATATATATATATATATATATATATATATATATATATATATATATATATATATATATATATTCCATCCATAGTCGAATGTAAACCTCCTCAAATTGTATCCAATGAGCTTTGTTGTTCGCTTTTTGCATCCAGTCGTGTCCTGCTAATCTTTTTATGTCGTCCGTCCATCTTGTAGGAGGTGTACCACTGCATCTTTTGTGTTCTCTTTACAAGGGACCAAACGTTTTCAATAGGGTTGGCGTTCAGCGATTTTGAGGGTCACTCTAGTATCTTATTGTGCACCCAAGCGAGCCGCTTCAAGACGTGATTTTGGCTCAGCGAAGGTTTCTTCAACGTGCTTCGAAATTTGACATCATGAGTACGAAGATGTCGAATGATTTCATGGGACACATTCAAACCCGATTTTCTTAATTTTACCCCTTCTTGAGGCAGCGTCAATTTCGGGCCCAGTGAAAACAAAGACACGATTCGTTTTTCAACTTTCGGAGCGACTTTGCCTAGCGAGCCACGTTTTGACAAGTCGTCTCGTTAAAGTGATTTACTCACTCCTTCACTAACGACATCGACTTTTTAATATATTTAGACCCCTTTGGAAGGGAACAACAGCACGAACCGACGCGTGAATCATTTTGAATTTTACGTGATTTCGACGAAAGCTCAGAATCAAATAGAATTAGATATGTTCAATCTATCGTATTTTGACTGAGTTTTAGACTATAGTATTTGGGGCTTAGAGAGTTTTGCGCATGGTTTGTATCACCCGAATTAACTGATAACCAAAAAATTGTGTAAAATTCAACATTATAAAGACCTGATTAAGGAGTCAAAAAAAGACAAAAACTTCAAGTGTTCCATTGTAACTGCCGATAAGGCGTGATGTTTTCAATACGATCCAGAAACCAAGCGCTAGAGCTCGGAATGGAAGCACCTAACGAAGAAAATCCGAAAAAATTGTTTGAAGAAGTCAAAAGTGAAAACAATGCAGATTTGTATTGACGATTCGGACGATAGAGTGGACAAGGAATTCATTCCTTTTGGCCACATACATCCAAAAGGTGTCGACCACGATAATGAAGGACGTCTCAAATGATGAGCATAATAAATGATTTTTGCTAAAATCCTAAGTCTTTGCTCTCATTTTAAAAAAGTCCTGTTTACTTTAAGACACTATATATATATATATATATATATATATATATATATATATATATATATATATATATATAATACAGTGCCTTCCAAAAATTCACAGAACATTACCAGTTAATATTAACTTTGCTTCCTTAAAAATGAGAATTGACCTATTAAAGTGTTGTTACCTAACTGCCATTACTCCCAAACTTTATACTTTCTTTTCAGAAAAATTGCCGAAAACAGGCTTTGTTGTTTGTGCCAATTTTACATAAATGTAGAAAAGTATACAGAAGAAATAATAATAAGAATTAGAAAATGTAATGATAAAAACGGAACTGAAAACGAAACGAATTGGAGAAAGAACTTACAAAAAAGAGTGGTAAAATAGCTTGCTAAAAAAACTTTAAGAGAAAGAGGACATTTGCATAATTTTAATGGATGTCCAGACTGCATTATTAGACTTCTTTTAAAATGTGCTAACAAGAACAAATCGTCGATACTGTACCATTTTTTTAGAAATTCTAGAATGGTAAGAAAAACTCTGAAACTGATCTAGTTCTAGGAGACTGATTTTTTCATCTGTGTCTAAGAATTAGACTAAATCATAGGGTTAAACACACAAAGGTGTAGGATGACTGACTTGAACTTGTTGGGCAGTAGTACAGACACTGACTAGGATTTTTACTAGGTATCTACCTGAATGAAGACAGCCCTATCAACCACGCTATTTTAAAGCTGAAATTACAAAAGAACAAAATAGGCAAGAAAATCTTAAAACGTTTAAATTTGGAAAGGAAACTTTAACGGACTTGGTTAGATGAACAATCCAGGTTGTTAAGATTAGACCGTCTCAAATTGGAGTGACTTTTCACTACTTCGCCTACGATTACACGGAGTATCTTCATGGATCTTTATTATTCGAAATTTAAACATTAAATGAGCTCAAAAAGCGAAAAACTTAAGTTCTTGTAGCTGACCGAGATTCATCGAACTGTGAACCGTCACCCGAGACTCTATTGACGTTGTCAGGGTGTTTGTAAATTTCGGTTGACTCCCTAAACTTTTCTTTATTGAAATTAGAAACTGAAGGAAGTACTCTGGCTTCTTTTACAATGGTAGCATTGCGTATAAAGTGTTGTTTTATTACATCTTTCATCTTTCTTAACTTTAGTTCAGGTTTGATCTCTTATATATAACACTCTACCTGTACAGAAGCCTTATTCATGTGACATGGTCAATTTTTGCCAGATTTAAAGTACAGTAGAACCCCGATTAACCGAGTCGCGATTATCAGAGCTCCGGATTAACTGAGCCAATCTAAGAACCTGATTATCGGAGGTACGCGCATCAATGCTGCGTATTAACCGAGCTTTTAAAATATGTATGTACATATTTCCATTTAAAATCGTCGGGGCCTTCGGAGAATCTCCCTGGCCCGTGTGAGCGGTTCCCCTATTTATGTTTTTGGACTCTTTCAGCATGTAAATTTGCGTGAATGCAGCGCATTATAGCGTTTACTACGGAGAAGTACGAGTATACTCACATAATTTATTTGGTTGGAGTTCTCGTAGTTAAGTGTACTTAATACGAACTGCTTTCTTTGAATTTTAATGTAGCAAACAAGCGTAAAAGAATCCTCGTTCCTATTAAAGAAAAATTAAAAGCCATCAGAAGAATTGAAGCAGGAGAGACAATTAAAGTTGTTGCACGAGATTATGGAGTAGGTGAGGTAACAGTTGGAGATTGGAAAAGAAACCGCACAAAAATAAATAGAGTGGTGTATAAATCAAGCCTCCTCGTCCTCAGGAAGAAAATTAATGAAAACCGGCGACTATGAAAAGGTTAACGAAGCTTTATTCATGTAGTTTAACTAACAGAGATCAAAAGGTGTGCCTCTGTCAGGTCGAATTTTACAACAGAAAGCAATAATGATTAGTAGGCAATTCTCAGAGATAGATCAGTTTACCGCCAGTTCCGAATGGCTTGACCGTTGGAAAAAAAACGGTACGGTGTACGACAACTGACTGTAGTATGTGGTGAAAAACTTTCTGCTGATGTGTCATCAATTGAGAAGTTTAAGCAGAACTTTAAAAAGCAAATCGAAGATTGTGGATACACATGTGATCAAATTTACAACTGTGACGAAACTGGTCTGAATTATAAAATACTTCCATCAAAAACATTGGCATCTCGACAGGAAAAATCAGGTTTTGCTTCTTTGGAAAAAGCTTTGAGGTATATCGAACAACAACCAGAGGCAACCCCAGCGGATTTGCTTCTTCTTAATAGATGGAGAAACATTGCAGCGAGAAAAAGAAGATGCAATATGAAACAGAAGAGCATAGATACCTATTTCACTGTTTTATAATGTATGTACCTATTTATATGTTAAAAACGTGAATACATCGGTTTAAAGTATTGGTGTTTATTTTTGAATGAATAAAAAACAAATCCGGATTATTCGAGTTTTCAGTTATCCGAGGAGGGTGCCCCCCACGTTACCTCGGATAACCGGGATTCTACTGTATTTAATTTGGTATAGTCAGTAAAGCAGGTATAGGTATTTATGTTCATATTTCTACAACTTTGTATTAAAGCATTTAAAGAAAGAGTGTTTTCGGTGTACCTACACCGTTCCGAGATTTAAACTGACAGGCATCTACTTGAATCTCGAACCTATTTTACAGTCTGTCAAGTAAGAACGTGACCGCTCATATTCTTGAAAAAATGTGTTTCGAGGACATTTTTTGCCATCATTGTATTCTTTGGTGTGCTAACATCGGCACAATTAGCTTAGTAAGTTGTCTAATCGCCTCCTGCCTTATTAATCGCCTGGCATTTTCGAGGTATGCTGTCGACGAGATTATCTGCATACTGTGCAAATTTTTTTGTATTTCGCGAGACAACTGAGTCAAAGACATCAGAATCGTTCCTCAGAACTTTGTCTTTACAAGGGACCAAACATTTTCAATAGGGTTGGCGTCCGGCAATTGTTAGGGCCACTCTAGTATCTTATCGTGAGCCCAAGCGAGCCGTTTTCGCGACTTGATTTTCGCCCAGCAAAGGTTTGGTCAACGTCCTTAGGAATTCGACATCATGAACACGAAGATATTGTCAAATAATCTCATGGGACATATTCAAACCCGATTTTCTTAATTTTGGCGTTCTTTGACGCAGCGTCAATTTCGGGTACAGTGAAAACAAAGAGACGATTCGTTTTTCGACTTTCGGAGTGACTTTCCCTACCGAGCCACGTTTTAGTAAGTCCCCGACATTTTTCGTCTCATAAAAATGATTTATCTACTTCTTCACAAACGACACTGCCTTTTTAATATATTTAGCGGCCGTGGAATCTCATTTTAGGCCCCTTTGGATGGGAACAAAGAAAGACTACCTCGAAACGACGCACAGTGATTCGGCAAGAACATGCTAGCGGGACAATATTCATGACGTAATTTCCAGGAACCACTGATAACGACTTGTAAACAACCCCCCCATTTAACGAATTCCAAGAATTAATTTGTTTATCACCTCATAAAGGTATCTTATCAGGGGGTCAAAGTAACCCTTATAAGAGAGGTCATTTTCATTTGCAAATCAGTTGCATTTTATGCACACTTGTGATAACATATTTTAAAATTGGTAGCAAAGTGAAACGAGTTTTTTGTGATGCAATATTCTGTTGAAGGTATTTACTCTATTATGACTGATATTTTTTATAAAAAATATGTATACTTTTAGTGTAATATCAATTTGTAAATGTATAGATAAATCCAGCAAATTTTACATTAATTGTAAACTTTAAAAGTAGCAACTTTTTTTATCCACATATATCCACCTAGATTTTTCTATATGTAATACCTACAACATTCAGGCACAGATTCATGTATATTATAGACCCTGAAAAGGCCCGAAAGTAAAATTATTTTATTTTTTTCAGAACGAGTCGTGACTATGACGAAAATGGAGTTTTTTGAAGAATGGTTAAAACATGACAAAACTGAATGAAACAGTGGCATTTTTTATTATATAAGTGAAAAATTCAATATGTCTGAAGTTTCTGACGATTCTCTAAAACGACTCAAAATGAAAATATCAAGCCTTTCAGCAAAATTCAATCAAAAGTGGACTTCTTTAAAGTGTAACAAAGAAATGTTTCTAATCAAACATAAAGATTGGTTAGAGGGATCCGGAATCGAAATAAAGATGTGTGTTAACTAGTGCACTTCAACATCATCAGGGGCTCTTTCCGTAGGGCGACCCAGAAAATCATTTGAAGACTCATCAACGAAAACGAAGAGACGGAGAGTAGAAGATCTTTTGGAATCGCGAAGTGCAAGTGAGCTTATTACAGCAGCTGAGTTAGCTACTCCAAACGAAGGGCATCGAAGTGTTGCTAAACAGATCCATAACGTCGCGGTCAGTGAAACTAGAGAAAAGAATAAGTGTTCTGAACAAAGTCGGCAGTTAACACCAGACGAAGCTTTAGCTTATTATGTGGACTCGAAATCGACTTCTCACTCATATAAACAAACAAGAAAATGGCCAATGAAAGCGGGACATCAAGTGTATCCATCGTTTTATAGTTTAGATAAGTCCAAAGCTTCTTGTTGTCCTTCTGACGAATATATTTCTGTGACTGAATCTCGAGCTAAAATTAAACTTCCGCGATTTTGGATAAAACGGCTGAACGATTAGTTAAAGCTCAGACGGAAGTCATTAGAAGTGTGTTACCTCGTTCATATGATTCGTTGGTAAGCAAATGGGGCTGTGATGGGAGTTCGGGGCATAGCTCGTATAAGCAGAAATTTGAGAACACTAACGCTACAGACGAATTTTTGTTCGTATACTCATTTGTCCCTTTGAGACTGCTTGATGGCGAAACTGTGATCTGGCAAAATCCAAGACCTTCCTCTACTTTATATTGCCGTCCTATTAAGTTTATTTTTGCCAAGGAGACAAAAGAGTTTACGAAAGAAGAAACTTCTTAAATTTTAGATGAAGTAAGTCAGCTTCTTCCAACATTATGTAACGTTGCTGGATCTCAAATCTCTGTTAAACACGATTTGTTGTTGACAATGACTGATGGCAAAGTGTGCAATGCCTTAACAGACACAAGTTCAACACAAAAGTGTTATATTTGCGGTGCCACCCCGTCTACTATGAACGAGGAGTCAAAGAAATATCCCAGCAATGAAGAACGCCTTGCATTTGGTTTATCTACTTTACATGCATGGACCCGCACGTTTGTATGTTTGCTTCACATCAGCTATCGTTTAGAAATAAAAAAGTGGCAAGTCAGGGGAGATAACGACAAAGCTATTGTGAAGCAATGCTCACAAGAGATACAAAAAGTGTTTAAAGATCGTATGGGTCTCATTGTAGATAAACCAAAACCTGGGTATGGTAACACAAACGATGGAAACACAGCACGTAGATTTTTTTCCAAAGCTGAATTGAGCAGCGAAATTACAGGATTAGACGTAAACCTTATTCGTAGATTGCATGTAATTTTAAGAACTTTGTCATCGGGATATGACATAAATTATATAGAATTCGAAAAGTTTTGTGTTGATACTAGAAAATTATATCTTGATCTGTATTCGTGGTATTCCATGCCCGTTACTGTGCATAAAATTCTTGTACACAGCGCGGAAGTTATAAAGTCTTTTCTTCTTCCGATTGGACAACCCTCCGAAGAAGCCCAGGAGGCAAGAAATAAAGACTGTCGTAGATTCCGTGAACGGCACACCAGGAAGCGGTCACGTATTGCCGCAAATACAGATCTTTTGAGAATGCTTTTAATTACGTCTGATCCTGTTATCAACTCGTATAGAGAATTACCGCGAAGAAAATTTACTTCTTTACCATCGGAGGTTCTGTAGTTGATTATCCCACCTTCATTGCCATCCGAAACACCATCAGTAAGTCATCATCACGAATTAAATGAGGAGGATTATTTACTCTCTGAATATTCTACTGAATGGGGAGAGCGGTGATGACGACTCATCTGGTGGTGATTAGTAGGTTTAAGTATTTTTTTATTGTAATTATTATTCTTATTTTATTGTGTGTTATAGTTGCTTATAATTCATGCCTTAGTATATAAGTTATTTAATATTATATTTCTTTTACTTATACACCTTGTTATTGTAAATAATTGATATATAGATACTGTTATTGTACTAATTTATTTTAAAAGAAATAATATTTTGTACATTAATAAATGTGGGTACTATCATTATGATTTTTATTTTTTTCCTAGAAATTTCTTTGTAAACAAACATGATTGTGCTTTTCACACATAAAGAGTAGGTAGACGTATGTAGCTAATTAAAGAACAATTAGCGACAATAGTGAACAAATGAGACACATTAGTAAACCACTTCCGTCTTGCAGCTACATATTTCGATTAATACACATACAGTACACATTTTTCAACTTTTTTTTTTCTTAAAATAGCTTAAGATACCTGGAATATACATAAACAATTGAAATAAGTGAAGAAATAATATTGTCCCGCTAGCTTGTACTAGTCGAGACACTGTGCGACGCGCAAACAAGTGATTGATTGTGGATTTTACGTGATTTCGACGAAAGTTCGGAATCGACTGATACTTTTACTAAAATGTGTAGTAGACAAAGGTTCCCTCTACCGTTTTTTTTTTGTTGAATCGCTAGAATCGCATCTACCAAAAATGAGCACACGCATACACACAATGTTTCAAAATACCTTTAGGACATGGGATATGAAGTATGCGTTGGTGTTGTTTACACACTTAATACTTCATCCATCCATCCATCATCCAACACACTATGTATGGAAATTAGTCTCAAGTGAAGAACTTTTGCAAAGCTCTAAAACAATCTACTGGTAAATCAAGCGTATATTTTTATAAACTTCCGAAGTATTCTTAGTCATCTAAAAAGTGGCTTTCATTATTAAACAAAAAATAGATAGTGAGTAAAATGGATTATTATTCAAGATTACTTAATTTCTACTTACAACTAAATTTAATTTCAAAATAACGGGAGTCTTATGGTCTCCAAAAATTACAGAAATATATTATTAACGTTATAAAAATTAGTATTTACACAGATATGTTTCTGTTACACTATATATTCGAACAACAATTTTTATTTTCATTTTTCCGCCTTGTTTGCGCATTTACCTTTTGCCTTCCTTCGAGCAAACTAATGTTGCGGTCAGGCAACACACTCGGTCCATTGTCACGATAATTCGGCTCATTTACTTTCGATGGCCTCCACTGTATTACTGCCCCTACAGTAATTACGGTTCAGATGACCAAATTAAGATTAAAATGGGTTTATTTTCTACCTATTTTACCATCTGCGTCTATATAAAGTCAGTTATGTAATATATTTGTTACAAAAGAACCGCAGCAATAAGAATCAAATATAAATTAAAAGTGTTTATGAGATAAGCATTATTAATAACTTTTCGAAAGTCTTCGAAATCATATTATATGATTATTTGTATAATTCAATTAGCACGCAGATATCACTGCAGCAACACAGTTTTGTGAGGGGCCGTTCAACGGTTTCAAATTTATTTTGTCTTACGCAAGACCTTGCGAAATCACTTGATGGGGATGAGCAGACCGATGTGAATTACACTGATTGCTCTAAGGCGTTTGATCGGCTGGATCATGGAATTAGTTATTCACAATCGGCTTTTCGGTTAAGTTATTAACTTTTTTAAAATCATACTTGATAAACCGCTCGCAGTTTGTACAGTGTCTTGGTCAGAATTCTTCTAGCTTTGTTACCACATCGAGAGTGCTGCAGGGATCATATTTGGGGCCACTCCTTTTCAATATATTTATAAATGATCTTAGTCAGAGAGCGGGTGTTGAATACCTACTTTATGCTGATGACGTAAAGCTATATTGCAGAATCAGAGACCTGCACGACTGCGTAAAAGTACAGGATGACTTTAATCTTATAAACGATTAGTGAGGTAACAACAAACTTCTTTTGAATGTATCCAAGTGCAATATAATCACTAAAGACCGGATTATATGCATTTGCATATTTTCGTCTGCATTTGCATATTTAGACCATTCTCACCGATTATTACATATTTTACCCAAAAAAAATCTAGTAATGATGCATATTTTCCCTATATTTACAATATTTCTCGGTATTACTAGGCAATTGAATTGCTCAGAGTATTGTTAATGTCGCCGTCTGGAACCGATCTTATCGCCGGGACATTATCTGCAATTGTATAAACATCGATTAGGTTATAGTGCCAAGGGAATACCCCAAATTACGACAGTATTTTATTCCTTTGTTTCTTGGTCGGGATATTAAGTGATAAGTAGTTAGTTTCTAAGAATATTTGTTTGAGCGTGGATCAAATAAACAATTTTCTCGAAGACGAATTTTTATTTTAAAACACTACTGTTGACGCGCTTGCATCAGTGTAGTCTTTTTGCAATTTTTAACGTGTTGTATTAATGTTTAACGTGTATGGCAGTTCGTCAATCCAAGGAAGCATTTAACGATTCTAATATTTAAAAAAAACATAGCTTTGATTAGCACTCACTTTTCCCACATACCTGCGGATATTAAAAAGCTTGAAACTCGAGGTTTGGCGTTGACCGAATCAATTCAGTTAATGAATAAAATCCGTCAAATAAACTCCACATTGCCAGATGTGTTCCCGCGTAGAGTTAAAGAAAAGTTTGAGAACATTTTGTGCAATAACCCAGGCTTTGAACCTTTGTGTCAAATTGATAGTTTTATTAATAGGACGGGTGAACTTTTGCCAGAAACAGTAAGTGCTAACATAGTACCCAAATTCAAATACTGCCCAGTTACCTCAGTGGATGTGGAACGGTCTTTTTCCACTTACAAAAATATTTTAAGTGATCGAAGACACAATCTTACTACCCAACATTTGGAACAATACCTTATTGTTTACGTGTTATAAGAATATGAATGTTAAATAATTTTAAAAAATGTTAAATAATTGTTAATTAAATTTAAACATCGTCGATAACTTGTTAATTTTATGCTGATTTTGAAATAAAAACTAAAAATTACTACTTTTATTATTATTTAATATTGCATATTTTGACCCTTTTCATGCATATTTTAAGCATTTTTCATGCATATTTGCATGCATATTTCAAGATTTTTATGTTGCATATAATCTGGTCTCTAATAATCACCTTTACAAAAAAATTGAGTCCCATACAATTCAATTACAATATGAACGGTCAGGTTCTAGAGCGATGTCAGTCGGTGTCTGAGTTGGGTGTTTTGCTGGACACTGTATTGAAAATATTGAAAAAATTCAAAAACATATTTTAAAGTACGCTAGTTTTAAACTCGATGGAGTATATCCCGAAATAGGTTATCCCTATGAAACTCGCTTGGATAGATTTTCGATGGAAAGTTTAGAGACACGCCGAAACAAAGCCAAAATTATATTTTTACATAAAATAATATCAAACAAAATTGTTGCAAACAAAATCCTGCTGTGTCTGCCTTTTCGTGTACCTAGACCCGCGCCACGTAGTCTGCAAACTTTTAATTTACCAACCCTAGGAACAAATGTCCTAAAATTTTCTCCCATTTTTCAAATTTGCGAGAAATATAATTAAATGCAGAACCAGCTTAATATTTTCAACTGCAGCATGACAAAAATAAAAAAATGTAGTTTTAAAATATGTTGTTAATAACAACTACAAAATGTCGAGAGATTTTTTTAATTTTTCTAATAGACAATTTTTTATAAACAATTAAACATAATTTTTTTTTTTTTGAAAAATTACGTACAAAAGTTTGAAACTCAGTAAAATTTTTTATTTTTGATAAAAAATCTCTTTGACAATTTTTAACTACTAAATTACTTTACAAGATTAATTTTTATTTTTGCAGATTGGATTATTTTTTATAAAGTTATCCTGGAGACAAGGAGTTGCCATAGTTTTTATCAGTGGTCTATTTATAACCCGGTAAAAAAATAATGTTAATATTTAAAAATATATTTAAGAAAAAAGTTTCTTGTAATTTAAAGTGCAATGAAAATATATAATCGCCATTCTTTCGTATTATTCACTTAATAACCTTTAAAATATTTTTTAAACATATGTACGTACTTTTTGCAGCGCCCAGCTCTATGTAACCCCTTAATCGTTATACAGAAATTCAAATGTTCATATTTATTGATTTAGTCATAAATGAAAGCGGATTTTCTGATATTACAGCATCATAATTTCAGTTGGCTTACTAGTGTTTTTAACAATTTAGGCCTCTAATTACCAGATTGGGACAGATTTAAAATTAAACCATTTTAGTGAATAAGGCAGTTTATTTTAAAATTACGTTAAATGTCAACAAATCTGGTTAAGCTTCATTTCCTAGTAGTTTTGACACTTCTCAGCAGACAGTAATCTGTAAATCTGCGAATGTTATGAGGTTACACACAACAGGACTGCAAAAAGTATGCATATTTTTAAATATATATATATATATATATATATATATATATATATATATATATATATATATATATATATATATATATATATATATATATATGTATATATATATATATATATATATATATATATATATATATATATATATATATATATATATATATATTAAAGGTTAATAAGTGAATAATATAAAAGAATGGCGATTATATATTTTTTGTGTATGTGTATGTTAAGTTAAAAGAAATTTTTTTTTTTAAATATATTTTAAATGTTAACATTATTTTTTATCAGGTTAAATGAGCCGCTGATGAAAACTATGGCGCCTCCTTGTATGCAGGATAACTTCACAAAAAATAGTCCAATTTGCAAAAATAAAGATTAAAATTGTAAAATAATGTAGTAGTTAAAAATTGCAAAAGGGTTTTTTTTAAATAAAAAATTTAAGGTGTTTCAAACTTTAGTATGCAATTTTCGACGAAAAAGTTTATGTTTAATTATACATAAAAAATTGTCAATTAGAAATATTTAAAAAATCTCCCGACATTTTATACAAAAAGCAATTGTTTCAGCCGATAATTTTTATAGTACAGGAAATAAAGCATTTTGGCTTGCAATTTTTTCGTCCAGCATGGATTTACTTGGAATTTTCACAGAAGGTAGGGATCATTTCCTATATCATGCCGCTGTACGTTAAAACCTTGGGGGTGGTTGCCACCCCATCTCCGGGGTAGAAATTTTTTATTACATTTTAACTATAGGAGTCGATGGAAAAAGTAATTCTAAGAAAAAAAATGTTCTTTACGTTTTCTTCGTAAAACTAATATTTTTCGAGTTATTCGCGGTTGAATGAACAGTTTTTCGACGAAAAAATCGACGTTTTTAAAGGGTTTTTTGCGAATAACTCGAAAAATATGCATTTTATCAAAAAAACTGTGGAGAGCAAAATTGTAGCTTTTAAAAAAATAAACAAAATTCTTTTTTTATAATTTTTCTACGACCAATATGAACCGAGATACGGCATGTTAATGGTTAGCTTTTTTTCGTCAAATGCATAATTTGAAAGATTCAAATCCAAATAACGGGAAAACTTTGCATTTTTTCGAGGAAAATTTTTTTTTAAAGTATATAATTAGACCTTTTAAAAAAACTCTCTAGCATGAAAATTGAGCGACTTATGATCAAAATAAGGTCGATACCTACTTTTTTCTACGAAAAAATCTGTGAAAACAACCCCTAACTACCCCCCTAATTAAAATTGATCTTCACCCTTTTGTGATTCTCTTTATATATGTATTATCAATACATTCAAGAAGTTTGACCAATTTTTAAAATGCCTAATTTTTGGATAAATTGGAGTTTAAAGAGAAAACGATTTTTTGCAATTTCGTATTTTTCACCCTTTTCTTCGAAAATACTGGAGATACGAAAAAAATGATAGAGTACCAAATTGTAGCTTTTTTAATGACTAAAATTTCCCTGTGCGTGGATTTTCTGTACAATGAATATTTGGCGAGATATAGCCGTTTAAAACCTCTATTTACGATCGAACACCACCTTATTCGAGCCCTTTAAATCACCCCATTTAAAAAACTAAGGGATCTTAAGGAATTTAGTTCACATAGTCTTATAGCTCTTGAAAAGCCCTACAAAATCGTTTTTGAAAAAACTTTCTATCACTAAAAATGAAGGAGCGAGAGCTAAAGAGGAAAAATTAGAGAAAGAAATTTATTTTCTCAAACTTGGAAAACAAGATTCTCCTTCCACGATATATTCACCTGGAAGTTTTGAAATAGGCTACCCAGATAGTGCAAAATTAATAGCTTTTTCTCATGCATTTACTTGATGCGATACCGTATCAGCTTTTTATAATAAAGGTAAAAAAAAAATTTTTTGATATTGTAGAAAAAAGAGACCGACGTGAGAGAACACGCCGAAATTCATTTACAGTAGTACTGCCAAACCCGAAGAAATTTTAGAAGCCGGCAGATACTGCGCAATAATGTTGTACGGAGTTGCCAAAGATACACAGCTCAAAAAGTTTTTTAAAAAAATAAAAGATTTGAAAGCTTTTCTCGAGCAGATGCGATATGAATATTTTATCAAAGCCACAACAAAAAACAGTGCGGTTAAACTATCTTCCCTTCTGCCCACTGTTGATGCCTTAGACGAGCACACAAAAAGATGCTACTACCAAATTCAACAGTGGTTTGGAAATGAAAACATTCGAGCAACAGATTGGGGATGGTACTTAAAAGAAGGTTTATTACACCCCGTGCGCATGAACAAACCGCCTGCACCCGATGAACTTTTAAAAATGATTTTTTGCCAATGCAAAAAAGGGTGTGGCGTTTTATGCAGGTGCAGAAAAGTTGGGTTGTATTGTAATTCCACTTGTTCTGGGTGCACGGGTGAGGACTGTAATAATAGTAATCGAAGAAGACGAAGATGACATCGACCACGATGAAGATCGAATCAATGAGACAGACTTTTAAAAAACGTATATGTATTTGTATCTGTATTTGTAAATTTAGTCGTCTATGTATGTAAATGTATGTGAATATGCGGTGTATTTTTGT
>CM032449.1:204029123-204066625 GCA_019049505.1 Pachyrhynchus sulphureomaculatus
TTTATTTTATAATAAATATGTTTCCGTACTTTCGTTTGTGCATAATTTTATTACGTTAAAAAACTAAGCATATTTCTACTAAATAATAACTGTTTTAGTTTTCAAAATGTTCGTCAGCATGTACACGATCAATAAATAAATATTGTAATTGTAAACCGTTTAAATGTTAAGACTAGAGAGGGAATTTAAATGTTTCCATACTTTTGTTCGCCACTGTATATATATTATATATATATATATATATATATATATATATATATATATATATAATATATATAACAATTCTTTGTATCCTACCATCGTGTTCCGTATTTTCTTGGGTAAGTACCAGTAAATACTGTTCTTTTGTTTGTCAATCCTAGCCTGACTGACGAGCCCTGATACGGCGAAACGCCTCTCAAGATGGATTGGACGAATAAGAGAACAGTGGGTAAACTGCTGAAATATTGGCTTTTTTCTGTTTTCAGTTGTTTTACATCAATTTAATTATGTTGTGTCTTCACGCATAAAGGAACGTGTCAATACAAATTAAAAATAATTAGTAACACCACAAGTAATTATTAAGTTACTGAGCGAATTGTAACCGTAAATCTTTGTTAGCATTTGGTTTACTTGTAACTGACAATTTGCTAGATTTGTTAATGGTTTTAGGATTACGTAAAGTTAGATTAACTGTCGGAATAAATTCGATAGAAAACGAGTAAACTGTACGGAAATTAAAATATTTATCCAAGGCGTCACGTCTAGAGAAAATGCTATAAGAAGAGCTACTGATTACTATTCACGGTTGGAAGATAACAACGCGATACGTTAGGCAAGACAATCACGGATAACATCAATTTATGTTCATTACTGTTTTTTTATTTATATATCAGGGCGGAATTTGCATGCTGTTTTTTTTAAGCAACTATCTATACAATGTAGATTCTTGAAGTATTTTTGTGTAATAATATTTCAAATTTGTCTTAAATTGGTTAAAAATTATTCTGCACTGCATTGCTCTAAATTCTCGTCTCAAATTAGACCCACACATACTTCATCACATCATTACACTTCAAAATTGATTCGATATCGTGCTGGAAAATAAATCTGTTATTGGATAACAACATATCCGTACCTGAACGTGGAAGTAATACTATTTATTGAATGCTTTAATTTTACATTTTTCAAAAAAATTTTCTATTTACGTTAATTTTTTTCGATTAATTGAACATTATACAATTTTAAAGTGTGGGGAGTTGAATTTTTCCTAGGGTTCTGATATCTCGCTATGAGACCGTTTTGCTCTAATTAATTTGTTTGGTACTTGTTCCCCTCTTGTTGATTATAAAAAATGATAAAAAAAGTAAAAATTATTTTAACAGATCTTCGAATCTCTATTTCTATGTGTACGCTTGCTAAATTAGTTTTGTCCTTATGTTTATGCATTTATTTTTAGTGTCCGTATTAAAATGGAAAAACGGGACACTTATGGAATCACTTCAGTGTCTGTCTGTCATAGCCGATTTTCTTGAAAAAAATGGCAAAATTATACTTCAAAATGTTCTTAAAATATATGCCGTTTAATTAACAGTAATAATTGATCCATCAGATCATTTTCGTTAATAAGAAAATTGAAGTAAAATATCTCTCAAGGTGGTAGTTGCCAAGAAAACGGCCTTTTTTTCTTAATCTTTAAAATTTTCTTATTCTATACTTGCATATATATATATATATATATATATATATATATATATATATATATATATATATATATACAGGGTGGAGCGCTTAAATCCGGACAAATTAAACATTTTTTTAAAAGAAAATTTTATTCATCAAAAAATTAAATTAAAAAAAAATCCTTTTGCTTGCAGTGTTATAACCTATTCAGAGTGGAATTATTCGATGTAACCTACCTCAGCCACAATGACCGTCTCCATCTTTTACCTGCAGCGCTTGCACGCTCTCTTTAAAGCAGGGCTGTCCATACTGGCAAATACTGCTTCGATAACGGTGCGTAAAGATACCACATTTAGGTGGATTTATTATTTGTTAGAGTTCAAATTCGGGCTATTAAGGGTCCAGAACTCGTTAGAAAAGAACATGTCCACGTTATCCGATTATCAGTTTTAAACTAAATGGCCCATGTGTGTCGGTGCACCAACCTAATAATACACATACATGCTTCATGTCCTACACAGTTGATCTCGGGTGCCCGAGGAAGCGAATTACTTTAGTCGCCGAACGTAGACTTTTGATAATCGCTGCTCTTCGGTTGTACTTTACTCTTGTTGGGAACGGCTCCGTGATTTAGAGGTTATGACAGTGTACTCGAAGTATGTGGCTTTCACGAACGTGAACAACGACCTATAGCGAACCTACTACATGGCGGAAAATTCAAATTTAAATTTGTCCGGTATTTAAGCACCGCAACCTTACATATATATATATATATATATATATATATATATATATATATATATATATAATATATATATATATATATATACGAGGCTGGTTTGAAAAGTCCGTGCAAAAATAAAAACTACTTATGTGTTTGGGGTAAACCTTTTTTATTTTTCGACATAGTCTCCTTTTAGGCTTATACACTTCGTCCAACGATGTTCTAGTTTTGTTGATCCCTTCCGAATAATAAGATTTGTCCAAGTCTGCAAAATATCCATTAGTGTCTGCAATCACCTCCTCGTTTGAATAAAATCTTTGTCCCGCCAGCCATTTTTTCAAATTGGGGAACAAATAGTAGTCCAAGGGAGCCAAGTCTGGAGAATAGGGGGGATGTGAAACGAGTTGGAATCCTATTTCCATTAATTTTGCGACCACAACTGCTGAGGTGTGTGCTGGTGCGTTGTCGTGATGGAAAAGGACTTTCTTGTGGGCCAATCGCGGACGTTTTTCTTGCAGCTCGGTTTTCAAACGGTCCAATAACGATGAATAATATTCACCTGTTTTACCCTTTTCCAGATAGTCGATGAGGATTATCCCTTGCGAATCCCAAAAGACAGTCGCCATAACCTTTCCGGTCGAAGGAACGGTCTTCGCCTTTTTTGGTGCAGATTCCCCCTTGGTAACCCATTGTTTAGATTGTTGTTTGGTCTCAGGAGTATAGTAATGTATCCATGTTTCATCCACAGTGACGAAACGACGCTTAAAGTCCTCCGGATTCTTCTGAAACAGCTGCAAACCATCCTTGCAACACTTCACACGATTCCGTTTTTAGTCAAGCGTGAGCAATCGCGGCACCCATCTTGCGGATAGCTTTCTCATGTCAAAATGTTTATGCAAAATATTATGTACCCGTTCAGTCGAGATGCCCACAGCACTAACAATCTCACGCACCTTAACTCTTCTATCATCCATCACCCATATCATGGATTTGATCAATGATTTCTGGAGTCATAACCTCCACAGGCCGTCCAGAAAGTTCAGCGTCACTTGTGCCCATATGGCCAGTCCGAAAACTTTGAAACCACTTATAAACTGTTCTAATCGAAGGTGCAGAGTCACCATAATGTTTATCAAGCTTCTCTTTAGTCTCCTGAGGCGTTTTGCCTTTCATAAAGTAATGTTTAATCACCACACGAAATTCTTTTTCGTCCATTTCTTGAAAATCACTCGACCTCCTTGATTCACACGAATGCCAAACACAAAGAAATAGACCAATATGGCTGAAACTTGGTGTGCGTTCATTCAAGAGATGCTACTAACTAAACATGATCTCGATACGCGCGCGGTGGTGCCATCTCTCGGACTTTGCACCGACTTTTCAAACCAGCCTCGTATATATATAATCACCAGCTTATAATGTCTACTGCTGGACGAAAGTCTCCCCCAAATCTTCCCATTTTTTTCTGTTCTGACAGCTTGTACCCAATTTTCAGCAACTCTTTTCAAATCATCAGTCCACCGACTGGGTGGTCTACCTCTACTCTCGATAGGCTTCGTATCTTCGTTGCCACTATATGATTCTCTTTGCCTACCACCCATCCTTAAACCTAACAACATGCCCAGCCCAGTTCCATTTAAGATGTATAATGAATTTGACTGTGTTTTGTACCCCCGTTCTCTTCCTGATAATGTGATTTGGGATGTTACCTCCAAGAGTAACACCTAACATTGACCTCTCCATCTCTAGTTGCATGACACATATTTTATTGAGTTTTTCTTCGTCATTGTGAGAATATCGGCTCCGTACGTAAGAACGGGGAATATTTGACCTTTTCTTTTTAAACACATAGGAAGGTTAGATTTGAATACATAGGGCAGTTTGCCATATACAGCCCAGGAGAGACCTATTCGTCGCTGAATTTCATGTGTCTGGTTATTTCATCCTATGCTGATTTCATGTCCCAGGTATTTATATTGGTGCACTTGCTCTGTCTCTAACTTATTCAGTTTCATAGTCTCGCTTATTACAAAATTTGTCATAAACTGGGTCTTGGACAGATTGATTTTTAGTCCAGCCTATCCTGTAGCTTCCTGAAACATGTGTAGCATAGTCTGTGCTTCTTGTATTTTGTCTGTTATCAAGACAATGTCGTCGGCGAAACAGAGGTGATTTAACTTTTCGCCGTCAATGTTAAGTTCCATTCTTTCCCCCCTCGTTTATTGATTTTAGAATACTTTCTAAAAGCTACGGAAAGCTTGGGTGAGAGCGTAGCACCCTACCGCACTCCTCTTTCGATTCGAAATATATATATATATATATATATATATATATATATATATATATATATATATATATATATATATATATAAATACAATCTTAGTTGGGGAACTCGGCAAATTTGGGCGTGATAAGAGATCACACAATTTTCATTAAGCCAATATTTCGGTCCTGGATTGGGACCTTCTTCAGGACAGAAATGAGAAGTGCAAAGATTTCGTTAGCCTGAATGGCAGTAGATTATACAATACAAAAGTTGTTACATATAAAAGTTGGTTAATCCATAAAATACACATTAAAACACTGTAGACAAAATTCTAAAAAACAAATTTAAAACATGGATGTAATTGGGAACCTTGGATGTTGAGAACATCGTTAATTATTTCACTCGTGACCGCCACATATGGCCACCGCCATTTAGGAATTTTTTTTTTTTTTTTCCTAAATGGCGGTGGCCATATGTGGTGGTCACAACTGAAATAATTAACGATGTTCTCAACATCCAAGGTTCCCAATTACATCCATGTTTTAAATTTGTTTTTTAGAATTTTGTCTACAGTGTTTTAATGTGTATTTTTATGTATTTTATGGATTAACCAACTTTTATATGTAACAACTTTTGTATGTATAACCTACGGCCATTCAGGCTAACGAAATCTTTGCACTTCTCATTTCTGCCCTGAAGAAGGTCCCAATCCAGGACCGAAATATTGGCTTAATGAAAATTGTGTGATCTCTTATCACGCCCAAATTTGCCGAGTTCCCCAACTAAGATTGTATTTTTAATAATTTTGGTAGATACGGCAATTTTTTGCGTTCTTTCTTTATTCTATATATATATATATATATATATATATATATATATATATATATATATATTTATGTTATTATATATGGAGTAAGAGAAAGAGGGAGAAAGAGAGGAAATCAATATTTGGTACTTTTTTTGCTTATATTCTATAAAACTCCCATTAACTGAAATTTCAGGGGCTTCTGACATAAGCTAACTCTTTTTGATTTACAACACTAATTCTAATTTCTCTGGCAAGCAATTAAAACAAATTACCGAGCTGGAAAATCGTCAGAAGAAAATAACATTTTCTCAAAATGGGGCAATTTAAAAGAAAACGGCTGTTGAAATAAAATAATAATTATTGTCGAACATACCTCCTTACACGATATAAAATCATATATCGGAATTCATTTGCTTCGACTGGCCAAAATTAAGAAAAAAAACCTAGATGTCCGTCAATTCTTTCCGTACGGTCTCGAATTTCAATATACCTTTTTACATTAAGCTTTTGATTTGCATCTGTATAGATCCCTCAATTCTAAATATACCAAAATATTCATGAATTTCAGTCACTGACAGTGACTTTTATGAGCAGCAGCTGACAGCTGCTCAATTTAAACAAGAAACAAGTTTAAAGTTCATAAGATAGTAACCTATATTATCGCTTCTTTTCGTGTTATTTATTTCGAGAAATCATGTTGAAATGTTGTAATCCATACTCCTTGGTTATATTTTTTCAAGTGCTTTTACATTTGTTCATCAATATGTTTTCAATTATCAGTATATATTTTTTTATCGCCTAAATAGGGATTTGACCTTTTTTCGACCCTTTTTCATATCCTGAGGATATCGGAGAGGATATCGTAATACCCGTCGTTGTCTAAATGCCGAAACATACATTTTTGTAATTCGCGGCACCTTTTAGACAACGCGGCAGTGCTGCCACGGACGTTACCGCATTTCTGCAAACAACTACTACCTTTGTGCGTGGCCAGGTCATAGATACTTAAATAAAAGTATACCGACCTGCCAGTATTAGAACCTGAGACCTTCTGCACCGCGAGCAAGTATTACGCCACGGAATCACTGGATGCCACATCAGTATCAGTTTTTTTATCGTTGTATCATTAATAAAGGTGTTATCAAATTTCAATTAAGTAGTATTAGCGTTGATAGTTTCCAAGCTTTTTGTTCAACTGTTATATTTTTTTAAGTAAGTTTCTAAATGAGTTAGTAGGACACCCAATTAATCTAAATTATCTAATTGCACTGAATGTTCCTAGAGTATATTATTTGCTCTGTGAATTTGTAATCCAATCAAAATTAAAACTTTAATGAAACTTTTACCCAGTTTACCTAGTCTTAAGCTAAATAACTAGACTTTAATATATATATATATATATATATATATATATATATATATATATATTAGTCGTACTTCTCCTTATCTCCCATTATTTCCCTTTATCTCCCATTATCTCACCTTATCTCCCATTATCTAGGCTTATCTCGACTTATCTCGCAATATTTCTCCTTATCTCCCATTATTTCTCCTTAACTTCCATTATCTTACCATAACTCCCATTATCTCTGCTTATCTCCCATTATTTCTCCTTATCTCCCTTTATTTATACTTATCTCCCATTATCACATTGCTTTTTATATATATTATAGATTATAGATATTCTCTGCTACATAATATTGTTCCATATTTAATGGTTTAGGCTGTGTATTGCAAGAGAACGAGCTAGCGACAAACTTTTTTCCGACTTCATTCACTATTACTGTCACTGCTCATTCCTTATGCTATTTAACGTAATGAAATATAGCCTATAATCTGGCCAGAGAAGATATGTATGTTTTAAAAAAAAAAGTACGTACATCGGATAAGTGGTTCTCCAGTGATAAGCGCACTAACGGACAGACAGAGATGCGTTGCATTTTGTATATATTATAGATGTACTGAAATATATATCTATAACCTGGTTAGAGAACATATGTATGAATTTAAAAAATCACGTAAATCGGGTAAGTGGATCTCGAGGGACAAGCGCACTAACGGACAGACAGAGAGACGTTGCATTTTATATATATTATAGACAAAAATTATTATTATTATTATATAACCTGGCCAAAGAATATGTGAATGAATTTAAAAAAAGACACGTAAATCGGATATGTGATTCTCGCGTGATAAACGCACTAATGGATAGACAGACAGACAGAGAGACATTGCATTTTATATATATATATATATTATAGATTATAGATATTCTCTGCTATATAATATTGTTCCATATTTAATTGTTTAGGCTGTGTATTGCAAGGGAACGCTCTAGCGGCAAACCTTTTTCCGACTTCATTCACTATTATCGTCACTGCTCATTCCTTAGGCTCCCTATCGAAATAAAATATAGCCTATAACCTGGCCAGAGAACATATGAATGTTTTAAAAAAAAGTACGTAAATCGGATAAGTGGTTCTCCAGTGATAAGCGCACTAACGGGCAGACAGACAAACAGACAGACAGAGAGACGTTGCATTTTATAAATATATTATATATATATATATATATATATATATATATATATATATATATATATACATATATATACATATATATATATATATATATATATATATATATATATATATATATATATATATAACAGGAAAAGAAATGATAAAAATAATATAGTCAGAAAAATAAAGTAGTATTAAAAAATAATAAATGTAAATCTGTTTGTAAAAGGATAAAGTGAGAAGCTGGCTATTTGGTATCCACCAACGCCATAGAACACACGCACAAGTATCTAAATTTTCGTGTTGTGTATTTTTTATCTCTGCGGCATCAGTTTGATTCTTAAAGGTAAAGAGATTAATATCTTATACTACTAGATACAATCCTTTGAATAGGAGGGTAGTTTTATAAGTCTGGTAAATTTCTACGAAATGGCGAGAAATTTAGTTAAGCGGCATGACGGTTGGTAAGCGTGATTCTTGTAACGATTGTGTTCAATGTTTCAAACAGAGGTAAGGCGCAGTTATTTGCCGGAAGCTACCATAAGTGCTCGGCGTTACATGTGTTGTAAAAAGGGTTAGAGCCGAGTATCGTACAGTGATAAAACATTTCCACTTGACGGCGGCACAGACTGAAACTGAGCTGAAGAAAGTTCATGAGGACTCTGCATCTTCATTCAAGACCATTTATTACTGGAAAAATGAAATTAAACGCGACCGTGCAAGGACTACAGGTGAAGCACGTTCAGGACGCTCAATTGAGGTTTCTTCCGAAGAAAAATATAACTTTGAAATATTGCACAAAGGGTCTGAAACTTAATTACCTAGAATCTTTAGAAATAAACAAATTGAAAAATTCAGATTCCTTAATAAATGAACAATTATATTTAAATAATTCACCATTTTAATTAAATTATTTTATTCTTCTCCTCTTCATGTGCCATATCCGGTCGCCCGGACGTTGGCGATCACTATGGAGAGTGCTTGTCTGTCTGTCTTCGGCCAATCTAAAAAGATCTCCAGCGCTTTGGATTCCTGTCCAGTCTCTGATGTTCTTTAGCCAGGACATTTGTTTTCTACCAACTCCGCACCTTCCCTCAATTTTTCCTTTCATAATGAGCTGGAGAAGACCGCACTTTTCTCCACGCAGTATATGTCCGAGATAAGCAATTTTGGGACACTTTATAGTATTGATCAACAGTCTTTCAGAGTTTGCTCTACGCAAGACTTCCTCATTTGTCAGCAAGTCAGTCCACGGTATTCGAAGCATTCTACGGTGGATCCACATTTCAAAAGCTTCCAGTCGGTTCAATGTGCTTATTTTTATGGTGCAGCACTCCACTCCATACAACAACCCTGACCAGATATAGCATTTGGCCATCCGTTGCCTCAGTTTGAGGTTCAAATTGTCATTGCATAGAAGAGTGCTCATTTTTCTGAAAGTTGTACGAGCTGTTTCAATTCTGCATCTTATCTCTATGTCGGGATCCAAATCATCTGTTATTATACTTCCAAGATATTTAAATTTATGAACCCGCTCTATCGGTGAGTTGTTGAGTGTCAGCTTCGCATCATCATATTGGCTTCGACTAAACACCATAAACTTGGTTTTGCCAACGTCGACATTCAGGCCCAGACCCCGTCCAGCCTCATCAATTCTGTTTACCATAGTTTGCAGACCGTCCAGTCTATCGCACATAATGAGGGTGTCATCAGCATATCTTATTGTGCTCAGCACAACCCCATTAACCTTAACACCCAGCTCCACATCCTCTAATACTTCCCTGAAAATCCTGTCCGAGTATCGGTTGAACAAGAGTGGAGACAGGGCACAGCCCTGTCGGACCCCGCGCTTAATTTTTATGTTATTTGTTTTCAACTCTCCTATACGGACTTCGGCTGTTTGTCCCCAGTATAGGTTTTCAATTATTCGAATGTCCCTGTCATCCAGCTGTAGTTGTTTGTAGTATTGATATTAGTTTGTCGTATCTAACCTTATCGAAAGCCTTCTCATAGTCGACAAAGCAGACGAACACATCCTTACGCTGATTTCGACATTTCTGCAAAAGCACATTGACACCGAACAAGGCTCGCGCGTCCCGAATGCATTTCTGAACCCCATCTGACTATTATCCAGATCGAACTCACGCTTTGTACGGATTCTGGAATGGATGATCCGTAGAAAAACCTTTAAGAGGTGACTCATTAAGCTGATTAAGCGGTAATCACTACACTTTTTGGGATGTGATTTTTTGGGGATTGTGATGAATGTTGATTTTAACCATTCTTCTGGTATAGTGCCTGTGCTGTATATTAGATTAAACAGTTTTGCAATCTGTCGCATATTTTCCTCTGCTATAAGTTTGATTACTTCAATGGGAATTTCGTCAGGTCCTGTGGCTTTCTTATTCTGTGTAATAGAGATTGCGTGAAGGATTTCTTCCTTTAAGATTTCGGGCCAATTTAAACAGTTGTCATTGTTTCCTTTGGAAGCTCTGTTGTCATCAAAAAGTTCGTTGATATATGTTTCCCAAGCTTCTTTGATTATAATAGGTTGATTGGATGAATCGAATAATACATGGGCTGGTTGTTTTCGATACATACCAGTTATATCTCTCACTTTTCGGTGCACTTGGAAAATATCATGTTTCTTTTCCATTTCTTCCATCTCTTCACACATCTCTCTCATCCATCGTTCTGTTGCCATTTTTACTTCCTTTCGAATCACTTTACTAAGTCTTTTATATTCTTCCCTATTTGCTTTAACCAGTCTCCTCTTCTCCATTAAGCTTAAAATGTCTGTGGTCATCCATCTCTTTTTCTGTGTTCTGGTATCGGATTTCAAGTGTCTATTAGAAACGTTTGTTAGTTTGCCCATGAGACCATTCCACAAGGATGGGACATCGCCGCTGGTATTTCCTGCTCGTTTGAGTTCTCTGGTGATTTCTTGTCGCATCTGATCTTTGATGGAGGCGTTTCCCAATTTAGATATATCCCATTTTCGCTTTTGCATTTTCTGTTTCATTGATTTAAGACGTACCCTCAAATCGGCTATAAATGGGACATGATCAGAACCAATTATTTTATTACCTGCCATAAATTGTGACCAAACCATTTATTATAGTAATTGTATCCTCATTTTGTAACAAACCATTTGAAGAAGCTGTCGTACAGCGAAACATGTCATGGTGTTAAAAATAAATATTTAGGGAAAATTTAAGTAGTGTTTTACTTCTTTGCAAAACTTCTAGTTATGGATTTCCACCAAGTATCGACTGAATCAATTCAAGCGCTAAAAAAGCTAAGTTTTCTAGCTAATATATATTTTAAATTGTTACTAAAATGTGCTTCGTGTTCTCAAAATTTATGATTCTTCGACCAATGTACAAAACTTAAAGTGTTTCCACAGTATTAGCAATTAAAAACCAACAATAAGAGCTTTGCTGCGAAACAAGGTTCCTCAGCTGGTCTAAAGAAATGGTTAACAGAAGATAAGAAGATTCAATTTCGAAAAAGAGACATTTTTAAAGTTTATCTTAAGGTAGTCCACACAGAATTAGTTTATAGACTCTATTATATTGAATTTCTTACCTTGGATAGTGATACAAGGCAAAAAGTAAATCATATCATACATAAAAAACATTTAGTTCAGAAGGAAAAACTCAATACTCTCGTAAGAATTAATAGCAAAATAATAAACCCTAATAAAAAGTTTTCCGATCATAAATTCTTTGATAGATTTGTCAATTTAACACAGACAATCTTCTCGGCTAATGAAACTCAATTACTAAATAAAGGTTTCAAACATACTCGTAATATCGAAGTCAATATCTCTCCAAATACATTAAATATATTAACACAAAGGGCCTGGAACTTAATTACCTTGAATCTTTAGAAATAAACAAATTGGAAAATTCAGAATTCTTAATAAATAAACAATTAAATTTAAATAATTCACCATTACTAAATCTATTTTAATTAAATTATTTTATTACCTGCCATAAATTGTGAACCAACCATTTATTACAGTAATTTTATCCTCATTTTGTAACAAACTATCTGAAGAAGCTGTCGTATAGCGAAATATGTCATATATATATATATATATATATATATATATATATATATATATATATATATATATATATATATATATATATATATATATATATAAGGTAGCTTTACAGACCTTTTAGGCCTAAGGCTTGATCGGCAATTCTTCTCCATTCGTTCTTTTCTGTGGGCTTCCTTTTCCAGTTACTTATCTTTCTAAATCCTCCTCCCACTACCTCTAACCATTTTTTTCTTGGGCGTCCTCTTCTTCTCTTTCCGACCACATCCACCCTCAATATTTTTTTTTGCTGCTTTGGTTTCCGGCAATCTTTCTACGTGACCTAGCCGAAACATCTCATGGTGTTAAAAATAAAAATTTAGTGGAAATTTAAGTAGTATTTTACTTCTTTGCAAAACTTCTAGTTATGGATTTCCACCAAGTATGGGCTGAATCAATTTATTTGAAGAAATAGGCGACAAAATTCATGGTATAGTATATACAGAGATTGCTGAGATGATAAGTATCTCATAGGAATGGATTGTTGATATCCTGCGTGAAGTTCTAAAAATGAAACAGCTGAGGGTGAGATGGGCTTCCGCGTTTGTGGACTCCAAATCAAAAACCTACGAGGAAGGACTTTTCATCGGTGGAAAAAGTGATAGCAATTGTTTTCTGGGATGCACAGCGCAACATCATGATTAACTGTATGGAAAAAGGTAAAACAGTGACTGGATCTTATTACGCGACATTATTGGAACATTTGCATAATGAGCTGAAGCCGAAGCAACCAAAATTGGCACTAAAAAAGGGCTCCTTCGCCAGAACATCGGGCGTTGCAATGGTAAAAGTGCCCGAACTAGGCTTCGAAATAGTTCCTCAACCACCAAATTTTTCCAGATTTCACGCCAAGTGACTTTTTTTGTTTCCTTGACCTTAAAAATTAGCTTTGGAGAGAAAATTTTTGTGGAATGAAGAGGTTATCTGGGCTGTAAACGAGTACTCTCACAGTTTGAAACCTTTTCTTCTGAGAGACTAAAAAAATTGGAATATCGCTGCATCAAAGGTATTGAGCTCAGTGGAGATTATGTTGAGAAATGAGTTTTTGTTTATGCAAAAAAAATTATTCTTTACCTTGTTTCTTACAAGACTCTTCAATCCACTCCTGTAATCGTATCAAAATATATGCTACAGGTAATTATCAAAATTCCGAGGACACCATCAACGCCGGTGTGCCTATCAACGCCGGTGTGCCCCAAGGCTCCATACTGTCCCCTACGGTCTTTCATATTTACATTAACGATCTGCCAGAAAAGACCGGGAATCCAATCTACAGCTTTGCAGATGACAGTACGCTTATCTCTTCATTCACTTTGAATGCTCGGACATCGGCTACTCAGGCGAATATACGCAAACAGCAGGAGGTCGTTCAACTTAACAAACACCTGGAAGAAATTCTATCTTGGGGTGACAGTAACCAATGCTACAAAAAACCAGGCGGCAGTTTCTTCTTAAAAAGTTAACGTTGCTGAATCCGACATAGTCATGTTGGGGCACTCCATTCCCCTAGCATCGTCACTCAATTTGTTGGGCGTTAATTTGGGAACAAATATGTCCTGGCATGAACAAAATGCAGGCATAGCAAGGAGAGCTTCTCAAAAGTTGGGCATATTATTTTGAACCAGAAAGCTTTACACTCCACAACAACTGTTAATTCTTTACAAAGCTCAAATTCGACCAACTATGGAATACTGCTCCCATGTTTGGGGCTCCGTTCCCAAACACACACTGCATTTGTTGGATTCGGTTCAGAGAAGAGCTGTTCGTCTGATTGGAGACCCGGAACTGACCGGCGGCCTTGATTCGCTGAAACATCGAAGAACGGTTGGCGACTTGAGTCTGTTCTACAAGTATTTTTATGTAAAATGTTCGAAGAAATACACGTCGTGCTACTACTTCACATCCGTATGAGGTTCAGCTTGTTACTCCGCGTACAACGCTTTTCAAGCAGTCTTTTATATGGAGAACATCATCCCTCTGGAATAATTTGCCCAGGGCTGTGTTTCCCACCGAGTACAATTTACAGCGATTCAAAAATAACGTGAATCGCTTTTTTTTATCCGCCCACACGCCGCTGCTGAAGCGTTTGAGGGACTTTACTTTAGGGACTTTGTAGCACATGTGCTAGACCCATAAAAAAAACTGCTCTAGATCTGAGTTTTGAGTCATTGGCGTAAACACTAAAAATCATAATGATCAATGTTCTAACGTATTTATTTATCGGAGCTTCATTTTAAATTACTGTTAATCTAATTAAAGCTCAACCAAGAAAAACATGATCTCTACTACAGTTATCTGATCGGGATATTTTTAAGATAAATCGCCTAATATTTAAAATCCGACTGGATTTATGAAACAACTATCTATTTTCTAAATAAGTTCTAAAATCTTGATAATAACATAACATACTTACGATATTTAAAGGAATTCCCCTCTAAATGAAAGTTCAATGCACGCTATAAGACGCCTTATCTCCTATATCCCTGGATATCAGCTATCTTTCCCCATCTCCATAAACTTCAATACATTTCTGACGTTTAGCTCATCCGGTCTCATTTGGGAAATGTCCCGTAGTCGACAGGGCTAGCGTTATAGTAATGGCTTAGGTGGAATAGATCCAATAAACATAGAAATTTGAGACGCTTTCGTGAGGAGAATAAGTATATCTAACTTAAACTTTGTTGAATATGTCTACAAGTTTAAGAAGTTGTATTTTTAACCATAATAATACGTCTCAGTATAATCCATATTGGAGTAATTCCTAATAAAACTTCAGTCATGACTAATGGAGAGGAAGAATTACTGTATTATTGTGGTGTATAGTAGAGACCGTTGGCTTGTGGTATTATCTTTTTGTTATAAACATTCTTTTGTCAGAGTTTGTGGTAAGTCTCAAAAAAGTTTTAATATGCTGTATAAGTATTTCCATTCTTCAGTTTTGTTTAACCAATGTTCAAAAAACTTGTGTTACTATACATGTTATGTCAAAAGAGCCTACTGGAGAATTCCTCTTAAACCAGTTGATAGGGCATTTAGCTATATTAAAACAAATCTAATTTTCAAAAATTCTATTTTTTTTTTTGAGGATTCAAAAATATTTTTTTAAGAAAATTCCATTCCAAGGTTATAGCATTAAACATTACCTGGCGTCGAACTAGGACCGCTACCTGTTTTCAGACAGTTTTAAATATAAATTTTTTGGTCGAAAATTACATACTAAAGTTTGAAAAAAAGTAAATTTTTTATTTTTGAAAAAAAAAACCTTCGACAAATTTTAACTATTACATTATTACTACTCAGTATATATCACCACTACACCAAACACTTTATTTTTGCACTCGACGCGCGTTTCGCTAACCATGTTAGCTTCATCAGGAGCGAAGATTGACTAAAGCTAAACTACAAATCTACCCTATTTATACTTAGCCTAACCCTTGAATTACTCCAGCGGAACTAATGACATAGGCAAGGCCATCAATTCCGGTCAAGTAACCAGTAGAGGGGACTATAAGGAATAGGCCCTCTGTCTTTATTTAAACTACTTTTACATTTTATGATTTCCATACTTTCGTATGCGTTTAACAATCTCCTATCAGATATATTTTTCATCAATCTTAGATTATCTAATGTTACAGTATGATCAGCTTCAAGGGCATGTTCGGCAATGCTAGACTTTTCTGTTCTATTGTATTTTAAGTGTGCTAAATGTTCTTTAAATCGTGTTTTAATTGACCTTTTAGTTTGCCCAACATACTTTTTGTCACAATCATTACAACTAATTTCATAAATTCCACTTTTCTCACAATTAGGAATCTTATCTTTGGGATTTCCTAAGATATTCCTCAGATTGTCTGATGACTTATAGACTAAGGTGAGGCCTACCTTATTAAATACCTTATTGAGTCCCTTGCTATATTTCGGATTATATGGTATGGAGACATACTTGGTGTTATTTTCTTCGCGTGTAAAAAAGGTGGAATTCCGAATATTAAACCTAAACTTATGTCTATTTATTAGCTTATTTACTAAGTCGTCGTCATAACCATTAACTCTAGTTATATTTCTAATACGATTCCTTTCTTTATTAAAGTTTACTCTATTCAGAGGGAAAGTGATTAAACGATGAACTAAAAAATGTAATGAGGCTAATTTATGTTGTTTGCAATGAAATGATATCAAATTCTAATCTATTATTATTTTTAATAATTAAAATATCTAGAAAAGGCAATTGTCCTTTGTTCTCAACTTTGTAAGTGAATTTAATGGAATCATACCGGCTATTTAATTTAGAAACAAAATCATCAATATTTGCTTTATTTGTATCAAAAATCGCGAAAATATCGTCCACATACCTATACCATACCCTTGGGAAATATTCGAATTCTTGACTGGCTTCGATTTCAAACTTACTCATGAATAAATTGGCTATGAAAGGTGATAAGCAATTACCCATAGCTGTTCCTTCTTTCTGAACATAAAATTGATTGTTATATTGGAAATAATTTTGTTCCATACAAAGCTGAATCTGAAGCTGATCATACTGTAACATTAGATAATCTAAGACTGATAAAAAATGTATCTGATAGGAGATTGTTAAACGCATACGAAAGTATGGAAATCATAAAATGTAAAAGTAGTTTAAATAAATACAGAGGGCCTATTCCTTATAGTCCCCTCTACTGGTTACTTGACCGGAATTGATGGCCTTGCCTATGTCATTAGTTCCGCTTGAGTAATTCAAGGGTTAGGCTAAGTATAAATAGGGTAAATTTGTAGTTTAGCTTTAGTCAATCATCGCTCCTGATCAAGCTAACATGGTTAGCGAAACGCGCGTCGAGTGCAAAAATAAAGTGTTTGGTGTAGTGGTGATATATACTGAGTAGTATCATTGTGCCAAAGATTCCACATTCCCAACTTAGTTATTATACAAGATTAATTTTTATTTTTGCAGATCAGTTTATTTTCTGTAAAGTTATCCTTTAGACAAGGAGGCGCCGTAGTTTTCATCAGTGGTCCATTTAACCCGATTAAAAATAATGTTAACATTTAAAACAAGGCTGCTTAACCTTTTTAACAGTCGGGCCAAAAGGACGATTCAAAAATCTCTGGCCAGACACTGATGGTTCCTATTTTTGTCACTTTTAATAACCAATGAGATTAAAAGTCTTGTGCAACAAAAAAATCCAATGTTCTCAAATTTAGTTGTCGTTTATTAAATTAATAAAACAAATAGCATCTTCTGCCAAATAAAGAAACAAAATTGTTTGTAACAAAAATCTAAATCTAAATAAAATCTACAATTAATGTGATTTCTGACATTGTTTCTGTTTTATTAATTTTCTTATGTTAGGCGTCAGATCAGATGTTGACAGTAACAACAAGTCAGAAATATGTTGCTCAGTTAGAGATGTGCACAAACATATGTTGATCCGAAGCTACTTAAGAACTAAAAGGCCAGGTTAGTTATTGTAGGAAAGTCTTCTTTTGGTACCAATGTGTAGAAGTCTGCAAAATTTTCTGAAGAATTTTGTAACTTTGAAGATACTCTTTCTGCGAAAAGGTTTTTTAGCATAGAATGATTTTGTAGTTCAGTGAGTTCCAACTGAATATGATAACTGATTATTTCAGTCAAACTGATTTTGAGAGGTTTCACAAAAATTTGTATATTTTGATTTTGACTTTCAAAGTCCTGAAATCTGCTCTCAAACGACTGCAATAAACGTTTAATTTTTGATTCGTACTTAGAATAACACACGGCAACAAAAAAATATTTTTGTTTTGGTGCCTGGGATTTTAGAGCTGATTTTAACTATATTTGGGACGCTAAATCTATACATGCAATCCGTTTTTCTCTATCAGCTCTACTTTTTTAGATACATCAACTTATCTACCAATGTGGTTTTTATTCAGTATATTCATTTATGAGAGTTCTAAAATTATTATATATGCATTAATGTAGGTACAATGGTTTTATTGTCAGTCTGTAATTGAGTAAATTCCAGGTAAATCTATAAATAGTGGAACCATTGCCTATCAGGTACCTAAACTGACCCTTTTAATCACCTAACTCGGGTAAGTCTCGTCAGTTTGTGCGTTCTTACTAATGAGAGTAGATCGAATTCGGCGTGTTATTTTATGTTAAGAAAAGAGTGTTTTTGTGTTATTGAACAGAATTAAAATGAGTTCAGGTTCCAGTTCAAGAAGAAGTTGTGTAAATCAACCTGATGTGTTTTGCTATATATGCGGAGAATACATGTTTCAACAAAACAGACAAACTATTACTGACTTTGTAAAGCGAGCGTATCTTGGATACTTTGGAGTTAAGCTTGGTGATCAGGACAAAACGTAGGCCCCGCATCTCGTATGTAAAACTTGTACAGAGCATTTACGGCAGTGGACTACCGGGAAAAGAAAATGTCTAAAATTCGGCGTCCCAATGGTTTGGAGAGAACCAAAAAACCACTTCAATGATTGTTATTTCTGTTTAGTAAATACTAATGGAATCAATCGAAATAACCGCAGTAAGTGGACTTATCCCAATTTAGACTCGGCAATACGCCCTATCCCGCACTCAGATGAAATACCGATTTCAACATTTCATCAGCTACCACATATCTCTGATGACGAATATTTTTCCCTCTGATCGCTCTTCTGATGCTAATAAAAGTTCTGATGCTAATGAAACTAACAGTGACTATGAAGGGACGTCATCAGTTCCTCAACGCTTCAATCAAAATGAATTAAATGATCTCACCAGGGATCTCAATTTATCGAAAAAAGCTTCTGAAGTACTGGCTTCTAGGTTGAACGACAAAAATTTACTGGAACAAGGAACCAAAATTACCTTTTACCGTACAAGAGAAAAAGATCTGCTACCATTCTTTTCTCAAGAAGACAATCTTGTATTTTGTCACGAAATTAGGGGACTCATGAAAGAAATGGGACTTTCTGAATATATTCCAGATGATTGGCGCCTATTTATTGACAGTTCAAAGCGAAGTTTAAAATATGTCCTTCTACATAATGGGAATAAATATGGTTTAATACCACTAACTCACTCAACGAAACTGAAAGAAGAATATAATACCGTAGCTTTGGTCTTGCAGAAGATAAAGTATTACGAACATCAATGGATGATTTGTGTAGACTTAAAAATGGTAAACTTTCTTCTTGGGCAGCAAAGTGGTTACACGAAATATCCGTGTTTCTTGTGCCTCTGGGATAGTAGGGACAAAACACACCACTGGGTTAGAAAAGATTGGCCTCAGAGAGAAAACATGGACGTTGGGGAAAAGAATGTCATTAACGACGCTTTGGTTGAAAGAGAAAAAATCATACTTTCTCCGTTACATATAAAGTTGGGCTTAATGAAGCAATTTGTAAAGGCTCTTGATAAGAATGGGTCTTGTTTTGCATATATAGGGGTAAAAATGCATCAGTTGAGCACAGAAAAAATCAAGTTGAACGAGAAGCTTGGACATCATTTGTTGCAGTTGTAGAAAATTTTCTAGGCAAACATAAAGCTCAAAACTATGTTGAAATGGTTAACAAGATGCTTAATATTTTCAAATCCTTAGGGTGCAATATGAGTATTAAAATACACTATTTACACAGCCACTTAGACCGTTTTCCAGGAAATTTAGGAGACATGAGTGAGGAACAAGGTGAAAGATTTCACCAAGATATTAAAATTATGGAGGACCGCTACCAAGGAAGATGGGACATGCACATGATGGCAGATTACTGCTGGAGTTTAAAAAGGGACTGTTTAAAAAAACATTCAAGAATGTCGCGGAAAAGAAGCTTTCCAAGTGTTGAGTGACTACTTCATTTCTTCAATGTTTTTTTTTTGTTTGTAAGTACGACATAATATTGTATTTTGTATAACTAAAATAAAAATTTCGTATCTACTTTTGTTTACTACACTTACGGATTTGAGTTACAATAATGTAACTTATATTTCTCTAAAATTGTATATCTTAAAAATTTGAGCTCCTAGGTACAAATGAATACGTTATTTGAATTCAGGACATCAAATTGATATAGAATCAGCTCAAAAAACCTCGACACCAAAACAGCTGTTCCCCTGTGTAATTTATAGTGGTGATATTGAGCTTGTCATTCAAATCTTTGAGTATGGGAAAAAGTTCAATATTTTCTTTGGTTAAATTAATTAAAAACAGATTTAATTTAGCTTTGAATCACCTTATCAAAGTAAGCATAGCTAGAAGTGAACAACATTTTCCTTGTAATTTGCGGTAATTCGTAATATCAACAAGAAATTCAAGATCACTCAACCAGAATTTATTCTTTAGTAAATCAGTTTCCAAAGGTAACGCTCCTTTTTCCTCTAAAAATTCCAACACTTGCTTTTTCAAGTTGAAGAATTGTTTCAACATGTTGCCCCTTGAAAGCCATCGCACAGCGCAGTATAGTATTTTGAAATTGATCCCTAACCCACTCGCAACTTGCTACCAAGTTGTCGTCAGTAAGAAAATACTTTTTAAAATTCTGTGTCAACATGGCTAGATGATTTTCAATGGTTACTAAAACAACTTTCACATGTTGTTCTTCAGCCCATATTTGCAAACATTTCTAGGTTTTTTTGCTTTACATTTCTACTCTACAATTCCAATTTTCTACAAAAAGCATTAATTTTATCACTTGTATCGAATATTTGTGTATTTGTTCCTTGGAGTTGAAGATTTAAGGTATTTAGTTTCTCGAATATATCGACCAAGTAGCTCAATTTCATCACAAATAAACTACCTCGAAAGTTCTTGGCTTCCGG
This sequence comes from Pachyrhynchus sulphureomaculatus, assembly GCA_019049505.1. Lineage (NCBI taxonomy): Eukaryota > Metazoa > Arthropoda > Insecta > Coleoptera > Curculionidae > Pachyrhynchus > Pachyrhynchus sulphureomaculatus. Next base: position 204,050,006 of record CM032449.1, read on the forward strand.
TCGGTTTACCTTTTCTAGAAAAATGGCGATTTCATTTCTTAATTCATAAACACGTTGCAAACATTTCCCACGTGATAACCATCTTGCCTCGCAATAAAATAGTAACGTTGAATGTTCGGCACCCATATCTTTACAAACTGCAGAAAAAATTCTAGATTTTAGGGGTCTCATTTTAATATAATTTACTACGGTTACAACTGTAGTGAGTACAATATTCAGAGCAGGACTCATTCCTTTGAAAGCCAGAGCCTCTCTGCGGATTACACAATGTGTCCACACACACAGTGGAGATTTTTGTTTCACAAGTGCTTGTATTTTCATTGAATGAGCACCATCGGTACATATTCGGACGCAACTTTTCCACTACATTTTTGCCTCGTTTATAAAATCATTTAAGACAGCAAATAATGCGAGTGATGTTGCTTTGAGTTCTATTGGTTTGCAGAAAAATAGTTCTACTGCTGACATAACATCACAAAATTGAACATAGGCAATGAAATGAGCATCTTCATTGCTATCTGTTGCCTCATCAAGCTGAATTGAAAACAATTTGTCACGCAAATTTCCGAAAAGCTGATGCTCACCAATGGTGTGGGCTTTTTACGTTTCGCAATTTTATATGAAACCTTGTAAGAGGCAAGTAAAGCCTTTTCATTCACAGACAAAGTTTTTTTAACAAAATGATTTCTGCTTTACATATGATTTTAATTTTAATTCAAAGAATTCTCGGGGTTTATTAAGGTAATCACTGTGATGCGTTTTGAAATGTCGTTTAAGTTTATTTGGTTTCATGCTGTCTGCTGCCAAGATTTTTGAGCAAATAACACACAGGGGCCTTTCTTCTTCATTTACTTCAACCCTAAATTCAGGTATGCTTGAGAATATTTTCTTGATTTTATTTTCTGAACCACGCTCGTCTGTGCACTTGTTGATGCTTCACTATCGTCTAATGCTCGCTTACGCCCACTTAGAAATTTATCCATGATTCTGTATAAATTTACTGCCGTGAATACTTAATACCTTGAATTTCAATTGACACGTAAATTACAACATACACATTCACGATAAATCCGATACTAGTAGAAGGATCAATTCGACTGAGACGGGGTGTAATTGAACGTGGTTTTGGTAGATTTTCCGAATGTTCGAGACAACTTGGAACTTCTCGCAAAGCCGCTACCGATATGGTGGGCGTGACAGAGAGTAATAGAGAGGCATCGATTCTAGTTTTGTCAACGCAGCAGATAAGTGTTGCTAAATATGAATAAATTTACTTACTCTTGGTAGTTTGTAAGGTTTGTAATTAAGGTCATAGTGTAGCTTTAGCATCCAAATACTGAAAATACATTGTTATTGTATACATTGTTATTCTATGAGAGGAGGGGAGGCGCGATGAAAATTATGTTTGAAAATTGGGTCGGAAATACTGAAAGGCTGAGAAACGCTGCTATACAACATCGTAAAAGGAGACGAAACATGAATATATTTGTACGAGCCGCAAAACTAAGCAAAAATTAATTGTTTTGGTGTTCTAAGGTTCTTGAAGCACTTCCAAGAAAATGATCATTTGTTTCTTTGGTTATACTAGACATGTGGCATTACTTTAGAGCAGGGGTGCTCAAACTTGAACTGCTGGCGATCTACCTCAATATTGTTAGACTACGGTCGGTCGACTCTAAGAGGCTGCAAGTAAGTGTGATGCAGGATTGTCGTCTAGGTAGGGTGTATCGTGGCATAGATATTAGTTTTCCGCACAATATGAATTTTTTTAGTCAAGGTAAGTGTAGATCTGCTCTAAAATGTCAATGAAAAAACTCATAATTATTCAAAATTGCGAGTTTATTGGTTCTTACAAAACAAACGAGTTCTAGTGTCTAAACTTAACTAAAGAGTGACTTTGGATGTTGAAGCGTGGCACTGCATGTCCTCAGCATACTTTTCATAAGATGGTACGTAATTATCGAGTGCTAATCGCAAGCATGATGACATATGTTCGTCAGTTAGTCGATTGCGATATTTTGACTTAATTATCTTCATTTCAGAAAATGCAGACTCGCACAAGTAAGTTGACCCAAACATTGCGGGCGATTTGCCTTAGATTCGGATATTTATCTTCAGATATAAAACACCAGAATTTTGTATCAGATGCTGTGGCTTTGAGATGTATATCTGATATAATCTGCACTAACTCATTTTCAACAGAACATGAGTCCATGTTAAACTGACTTGCTATTTCAGTAGCTAATTCCTCAATGTTTTTACACGAAAAAGGATGACTCATAAATGATGCGATATTTGCCAATTTACTGAAATCATAAAAAAGTATTTCGAATTGGCCCAAAATATTTGATAATTCTGCCTCATAAATATCATAATTCAACTGAGGAATCCTTGCTTTCAAAGACGGACAATTTTTCAGATCCTTTCTTTTCAATTGATCTATCATAAGTTGCAATTTACTTTTGAATGCGTTTATTGCGCTAATCATCTCAATAATAGTTTTTCCTTTACCTTGAAGCTCCAAATTAATGGTGTTTAAATGCATTGTGATGTCTGTCAAAAATGCCAAATCAGTCAACCATTTTCCGTTTTTCAGCATCTGAGTGTCATCACCTCTTTCGTCCAGAAAAGCTGTTATTTCGGGCAATAATTCTTGAAACCGTTCTAGGAATTTTCCGCGACTCAACCACCTGACGTCCGTGTGAAGAACTAAATCAGTGTGTTCAGCTGACTCACTATCTTCCAACTGCAATTTAAAGAGCCGTCGTTGCAAGCTACGTGCACGGATAGAATTCACAATTTTTATTGCAATGCCCATAATCTCCTCCATGTTTAGAACTTTTGAACACAAAACTTGTCGATGTATAATGCAATGGAAGGAGAAAAATGAAGGAAAATCATTATTAGCTCGACACAATGCCACAAAACCGTTTTTGTTTCCAGTCATTGCTGGTGCTCCATCGGTTGTAATGCACACTAGTTTATATATTGGTAGCTTGTAAATTGAAGAAAACGTCAATATATCTTCGCCACGGGTCTTTCCTTTCAGAGGAATCATTGTCAAAAACTCTTCCTTAGCCGACATGTCATTGAATACCATTCGAATAAAAATACACAGCTGGGCAGTGTCTGTCATATCGGTGGATTCGTCGAACTGTAAAGAAAACTATGTACATTCCATGATACCATGTTTTAGTTTATCTGCCATGTCCTGACTCATGACTTCAACACGCCTTGTGACAGTCGGACGAGATAACTGAAGTTCTCTAATAGCAGACATAATCTCTGTTTTATTTTTAAAATCTCCAAATAAAGTCTCACCCGCTTCAATAAATGCTTCCTTCACAACCAATCCATCATCAAATGGTTTCTTGTGTTTCGCCAATATATGAGATATTTTAAATGACGCAATCGTTGCAGCGTTTGATTGTTTGGCTGGTCTTGTGAACATGGTTTGTTCTTTTTCAAACAAGTTATCAAATCACGTACTTTTCGTTTTTTTAATTCACTCTGTGGCGGAAAATCCTTTTCATAGTTTTTATGAACCGTTTTATGATGCCTCTCTAAGTTCCCACGCTTAGGTATTGCAACTGACGCACGGCAAATGAGACAAATGCACTTATCCTTTACCATACAAAAGGAAAATTCTTCCTCCCAATCGTTATTAAAATGATAAGTTTTACTTTTCTTCGCCGCACTCATTTTGGACTATTTATTAATAAACTTTGTATCGATGTATCGCCTTCAAGTTACAACTCAGACTGACTCCTATTCCTGCAGACGCAACATTTATATCGGCGCGAACGAAGTCTCAAATGTTCCCGTCAAACACGCCGCCCGAAGTTTCTAGAAAAATCGGCGGGAATCAAAAACGCGGCTTTTCTTTGACAAGTACCGCGCGTTCCTTTGACAAAGCCGCCTTTTGCCGCTAGCAGGGGGTTATTACGATAAAAGAAAGTGATGCGGGGGTTATTCTGGCCTAATTGTGGATCGAATAAATTTTAGTAGTTTATTCATTACATTTTGCTTTAGTTACCTAAAACAAAATTTGTTAATAGTTCTATATCGGAATTTTTTTCTCGAGATCGACTCAAAAAGCACTCGCGATCGACCTGTCGATCGCGATCGACCGTTTGAGCACCCCTGCCTTAGAGGATCGAAGAACAGTTAATACTGAATGGTATACCAACCGATAACATCGCATCATTCTTCATCATGGCAATGCCAGCTCTCACACAGCACGTCAAAAAATGGATTATTTGACGAAGAAAAAATCGAATTAATGTCTCATTAGTCGTATTCACCTGATTTATCACCTAATGGCTCCTTATTTTTCCCGAAAGCCAAAGAAAAGACGTGGACAGCGATTTTCATCACCTCAAGATTGAAATAATGCTCGATATTTTTTCGACAACCTGTTATACGATACCAGTGCCCAACTAGTTCCATTATACCTGGCAACAAAACAAATTTTGTTTCCCTTATAACCTGCAAATTTAAAAAACAGTGTATCAAAATGCATTTTTATTGCCCAAGCTATCTCAAGCGATTACTTAAACCAACAACAAAAGTGCTTAAGAATCCAATTGTCGTTTTTAACACAAGAAATATTCGATAGAATGAACAGAAAATGGACCCATTGTAATCTAAGTTCGGCCATTACAACAGCAATTACTGCAGGGCAGTAATAAAGTAAAGGCATCGAAAGTAAATGGGCGGAAACATCAGCCCCTTACAAAAAGCAGGGATAATCTTAACCGATATCTTTGCTCTAGACCTCTAAAAACTCTTTAAGTTGGGGGGCTTTCAGAGGTTTAGATAATCGTATATAATTAATTTGATACTATAAAAAAAGAAAATGTTGGTGTCACATAAAAAATTAACGTAGAAATTTTTATACAATATGTAGTATACTCTTGGTTACTATTTCATTTCATATGTATAAATAAATGAGTATGTGTGTGAGTGTGTGTGGGTATGTGTATGTAATTCGATAAGGAATAATTCAATTTTGAAGCGGTTTCCTTTAATGTCGAAATACATTACAGTCCCTGGCCAAATTATTAGACGCACTGTATTTTTTTTAGTAATTTTATGTTTCTTAAGAGTTTTTATGCAATAATGGTATATTTAAACTACAATATTATTGATTTTTATTTAAAAGAATTGTTGTAGACTATATATTTGTATTTATTTTTAACATATAGCAACACTGTGTTGACAAAGTGATACATGAACGTAAACAAGTACAAACCTGTATCAGTCGCGATCGGAATCGTGTCAGGTACGGACGTGTTTCTGTGGCTTTATGGACTGTGATTGTTTGTTTAACAGTTTTATACTACTCAGTTATTAGTTTATTTTGTATGCAGTGTTTTAAAAAAGTAATTCGACTATTTTCATTATGGGTAGAAAAGGCGATCTTTCACCACGTAAAAAAGCTGAAGTGAAGGCCCTTGTGATTGCAAAAACATTTACAAACCGAGAAATATCACGAAGATTGGAGGTTTCTGAAGCTAGTGTACGACGCATAAAAAAGAAAATTGAGTCAGGGAAGGAATTAAGCCCGAAAAGAAAGAAAAGATGCGGTAGAAAACCAATTTTCACTCCACGGTCAGAGAGATGTTTGAAGAAAATTTGTGTAGAAAACAGATTTGCTACCACAGAGGTAATAAAATCACAACTCCAGGATGCTAGCGTAAATGCTTCTGAGCGCACTGTTCGAAGAAAATTGAAAGAATTAGATTTTAAGGCCTGTCGCCCCGCCAGGAAGCCCAAGTTAACAGCTGCAATGAAAGCAAAGCGCCTAAAGTGGGCCAAACAATGGCAAGACAAAGATGTGGACTTCTGGAGATCGGTAAGATACAGCAATTTAATCAATAATTGATACATTATTATCATTTTCAGTTAAATAAAGCAAATAAACATGGAAGTTTATATATTTTTTCTATTTTTGACAGGTCTGCTTCAGTGACGAAAGCACATTCGAAATTTTGCAGAATAAAGCTCAGTATGTGCGTCGTCGTCATGGAGAAAAGTTTCATCCTGATTGTGTCGTCCCGACGGTTAAACATCCCACCAAAGTGATGATTTGGTCAGTCATCAGCGGCAAGGGCACTGGACGTCTGTACGTCGTCAAAGGAATAATGAGGCAAGATCAGTACAAAGAAGTATTACAAAATCGGTTGATTCCGCAGCTCAGAGAATGGTTTCCAGATGGGGAACCATTCACTTTCATACAAGATGGAGCTCCCTGCCACACTGCTCGGTCTGTTAAAGCTTTTTTGGCAGAAAAAAATATCCCTCTGTTGGATTGGCCCCATTGAAAATGTGTGGGAGCTGATGAAAAGAGAAGTGGCTAAAGATGTGATTACCAACAAAACCCAGCTCCTAGAAAAGATTATTCATGTGTGGAATCATCATCCTCAAATGCAGGAGACAGTACAATCTTGCATTGATAGCATGCCGCGCAGAATTAAAGCTTTGATAGCGGCTAAAGGTGGCTCAACTAAATATTGACTTTTACTAACATTAATTTCACTTTTCTTTAAAATTTAATAAACTTATGCTTTTCTAAATTAATGCTGTTTTATTTATGTCAAATAAATAGGTAATTGATTGGATAATATAAAAATAAAAAACAAATCAATTTAAAATAATAAAACGGTACAATATCACTCGGTAATTAATATTTTACATGAAATCTTGCAGTGCGTCTAATAATTTGGCCAGGGACTGTAGGTAAAATGGCAAAACCTAAACAATTTTTTACTGTAAGAAGGGAATAGGCTACAAATCAAGAAATTCTCGAAAGTTAGTACACTAACACACAGTTTTTTATGTTTAACCGTCATAGAGTTGTAATCTGTACTGAGTTGAAGGAGCATTGTGACAGAGAACACTATCAATGGAATCATGCGGACTAATTATCACTAAAGAAAATTCAAATCATGCTTTTGAACGTTACGTCATGGCTAGGATTTTGTCAGACAAAAATGTTTTTTGACATCGGAATGACGTACATGCGCGACTGCAGAGAAACGGACTCAGATCACTACTGTCATACGGTTTCTCTTGGAAAATGCACTTATATTGCACTCATTACATTCATATTACAGAAACTCGACTAGGATATATTTACACATTTGTTTTATTGCTATAGGAAATTGTTGCATTCATAAAAAAAATCACTCTTAGAGATTTTTGTATTTCTTCACGTTTCAGGGTCCCTAAAAATATAGTAACTTTTTTCTGTTGGTTTATCGGTCTGTAGGCCCGTTCACCTATTGGTCCGCTGACTTGTTAGTATGTCTGCCTATCTGTCGGTCTGCAGGCAAGATAACTTAAGAGAAAAAATAAATTTGTTATTTGTTTGTTTATTTATTTTCAATATTATTGTTTATAGTTAAACATATAATTTGGTAAAGAGGTAACAGAGGGTGTTAGAGCGGTTGCTTCTTTTATATCTTATTATATGTTCTTGGAGTCAGTGAATCTAAAAATTGATTTTTTTCCATTATTTTGACTTACTAGTAGTTAAACATATAATGTATTAATAAAGTGGTAGAGAGGGAAGAACAAGAACCATGTATTCTTAAGACTGAAATCCAGAAGGCTATACAAAGGTTCAAGAATAGAAAAGCAGTAGGTACAGACGCGATCACTGCGGAAATAATAAACACGATGGGAGAAACGGCCGTGAATATGTTACATCAACTGTGTAATGAGGTATGGAAGACAGGAAGATGGCCGAAAGACTGGTGCGAAGTTGCATTTATACCCTTGCATAAGAAAGGGAATTCTTTCTTATTCAAGGATTGCAGCAACAATAGAATAATCGCTCTAGTGTCACACGCTACTAAGGTGTTTCCTTGGATCCTAAATGAAAGACTCAAAATTTTCTGCTACCGCAAATATTTACCGAACAAACAGCATGCGCCAGATAATACAACCTATATTTGTTTTATAGACTACTCTAAGGCTTTCGACTGCATACAATGGAACAAACTCTGGTCGATTCTAATCAGCATGGGAAAACCTATACATCTTGTAAACCTTATCCGATCCTTGTATGAGAACACAAATAGCAGAATTGAACTGAATAATTCTGTATTCTGTCACCTTTACTTTTTAACATATATAGTGAATATATAATGAGTAGTAACTTTAGATATGCGGATGATACTGTTATATTACCAACTTCAATACAAGACCTCGAATCAATTATGGACCGCCTGGAAATCACTAGCAAAAACTATGGATTGGTAACTAATAGAGCGAAGACCAAAGTACTAATTGTTAGTCGTAATTAAGATCTGTCACAGATAAATAAAATTGCTGGTTTCACTGGTGTAGACTATTTCAATTATTTGGTATCCCTCATTACTAACAATGGTGGTTGTGAGGCGGAAGTAAGAAGACGTTTGGCTATGACAAGAAACTCGACTATCAAATTCACTAAGGTCTGGAAAGATCCAGCTGTCACAAAAAATACAAAGTTAAGATTGCTATCCACCCTTATATTCCCCATAGCAACTTACGCATCGAAAACATGAACCATTAAGCAAGCTGACCAAAGACGAATCGATGCGTTTAAGATATGGGCATATCGAAGAAACCTCAGAGTATCGTACACTGAACACCGTACTCATGTATCTATTCTTGAAGAGCTTAGTATAAATGACCGACTTTCAAATACAATTAATAGACAGTACCTGAAATTTTTTGATTATATTATGAAGAAAGTGGATGCCATGGAAAAGCTTGAAGTAACGGGGAAGGTAGAAGGTAAAAGATCAATAGGACGGTCTCCGATAAGATGGTCCAACCAAGTAAGATCTCTCCTTGGGATGTGTATCCACGAGTCAAGTCAAGTCGCGCAGGATCGAGATGCCTGAAGATTGACTGTTAAGGCATTAACTGCATGGTGTCATGCTATTGGGGTGAAAGGATTGAGACAGAGAGAGGTTAGACTGTTTGCCTCATATGTATTGTCTTTGCATGTCATTTTTCAGGGTTTTTTTTAAAAATATTTTACTTTCTATCGGAAACAGTATATAAAGATAAATAGAAGATTTTGGGAGTAAATATCTTACCAAAAGGTACCTATCTTATAAAAATCGACCAACAGTAAGTGGTATTTTAAAAATATTTGTATGCTGGGTGCAGTCTGTCAAGAACGTGTCGGCGATAATTCATTTTTGATATATGTGTTTTTAACGACTCAACGAAAAATTGGTAGAAGGAATCTTTGTCTAAGACACATTTTATTAAAATTATCAGTCGATTCCGAACTTTCGTGGATCACGTAAACTTCAAAATGAGTCACTTGTTTGTGGGTCTGTTCGAGTTCCCATTTAAAGGTGCTTAAAATGACACATTCCGAGGCCGATAGTAATTCATTTTAACGGGACGATAAAAGGTCAACCACTTGCCAAACCACGGCTCGGTAGCCGAAAGTCGTAAAAACGAATCGTGCCTTTGTTTTCACGGGACCCGAAATTGAGCTCCAAAATTACGAAAATCGGTTTTGAATGTGTCTCATAAGACCATTCGCCAACATCTTCGTGCTAATGATGCCCAATTCCGAAGTACATTGAAGAAACCTTTGCTGGGCGAAAATCTCGTCCCAAAGTGACTCGCTTGGGCGCACGATAAGATACTTGAATGGTGGTCACAATCACCGAACGCCAACCTTATTGAAAAGGTTTGGTCTCTTGTAAAGAGAAAGCTCAGAGGAAAGACTGAGGATTTTGACTTAGTCGTCATTTGCTGAGTAAGCAAAAAATCTCGTCGACAGCATGTCTCGAAAATGCTAGGCAATTATTGATGCAGGAGGCGATTGGATAACTTATTAAAGTAATTGCGTCGTTGTTAGCACACCAAACAATACATTGATGGTAAAAAATGTTCACGAAACACCTTTTTTCAAGAATACGAGCGGTCACGTTCTTACTTAACAGACTGTACAAGGTGAGTCAACGATAGAGTAAAGTTCATTATCTCATTTGTTTTAGGGAATGTTAAGATGCACAGTTTAAAACTATTTTTGAGTATACAGGGTACTTCAAAAAAGTGTGGTAGATATAAAATATGTCTTTTTAAATGGAACATCCTATTTTATAATTTATTTTTAAATTCTAGGTAAAATTTTATAAGTTTTTTATTATTAATACCTAAACCTAGTAGTTTTTCTAATATTTCAATATTTTTTAAAAAATACTAGTTTTCAGTTTTGTAAAGAATTGCCAGTAGCGCCATTGTTTCTGAAGGTGGAATACTCATAATTGCTACGAGCATTCTATAGAGATGAAAAAAAAGGTATATGTAAAGAAATTTGAATTAGATGCTACAGAGCGTTCAATATAAATTTATACATTTCGACTATTTTATATTGAAAAATCTCAAATTTTTTAAATGGCACACCCTGTATATTATTTTTTCTGAAAGATTTTACAAAACCCTCCAACTTTTATTAAGTATGTCATATACCTGTTTCTAATAATGTTCGATTTATTTTGAACTAGCCGGGCCCGCGGCTCCGCTAGCGTGGATTTGATTCACTACTATCGTCACTGCTTATTCCTTATGTTACCCAACGTAATAAAATATCTCCCATTATATTCCCTTATCTCCCAATATTTCTCCTTATCTCCCATTATCTCTACATAATTTCCAATATCTAGGCTTATTTCTGCACATCTCCCATTATTTCTCCTTGTCTCCCCATTATTTCTCCTTATCTCCCATTATCTCACCTTATCTCCCATTATCTAGGCTTATCTCGACTTATGTCCCAATATTTCTTCTTATCTCCCATTATTTCTCCTTCTCTCCCATTATCTCACCACAACTCCCATTATCTAGACTTATCTCTACTTATCTCCAATTATTTATCTTTATCTCCCATTATTTCTCTTTATCTCCCATTATTTATACTTATCTCCCATTATCACACCTTATCTCCCATTATCGAGGCTTATCTCGACTTATCTCCCATTATTTCTCCTTATCTCCCATTATTTCTCCTTATCTCCCATTATCTCACCTTATCTCCCATTATCTAGGCGTATATCGAATTATATAGAACATATGTATAAATTTATAAAAACACGTAAATCGGATAAGTGGTTCTCAAATGATGAGCCCCTTTGGACAGACAGTCAGACAGAGAGACGTTGCATTTTATATATATTTTATTCTTTGCTACATGATATTGTATTGCAAGAGAACGCGCTAGCGGCAAACTTTTCTCCGACTTGATTCACTATTATCGTCACTGCTTATTCCTTATGTCATCTAACGTAAAGTGGTTATCCAGTGATAAGCGCACAAACGGACAAACAGGCAGAGAGACGTTTATATATATTATAGATATCCTTTGCCACATGATATTGTTCCATATTTAGTGGTTTAGGCAGTGTATTGTAAGAGAACGCGCTAGCGGCAAACTTTTCTCCGACTTGATTCACTATTATCGTCACTGCTTATTCCTTATGTCACCTAACGTAATAAAATATAGTCTATAACCGGGCCAGAGAATATATGTATGTTTAAAAAAAACACGTAAATCGGATAAGTGGTTCTCCATTGATAAGCGCACTAACGGGCAGACAGACAGAGAGACCTTGCATTTTATATATATTATAGATCTAGATTATTATTATTAATATAACCTGACCAAAGAATAAATGAATGAATTTAAAAAAAGACACATAAATCAAATAAGTGGTTCTCACGTAATAAACGCACTAATGGACAGACAGACAGAGAGACATTGCATTTTATATATATTATAGATTATAGATATTCTCTGTTACATAATATTGTTCCATATTTAATGGTGTAGGTTGTGTATTGCAAGAGAATGCGTTAGCGGCAAATTTTTTTCCGACTTCATTCACTATTATCGTCACTGCTCATTCCTTATGCTACCTATCGTAATAAAATAGAGCCTATAACCTGGCCGGAGAACATATGTCTGTTTTAAAAAAAAAAGGACGTAAATCGGATAAGTGGTTCTCCAGTGATAAGCGCACTAATGGACAGACAGACAGACAGAGAGAGATACGTTTTTTATTTTATATTATAGATGTAATAAAATATATATCTATAACCTGGTCAGAGAACATACGTATGAATTTAAAAAATCACGTAAATCGGATAAGTGGTTCTCGAGGGATAAGCGTTACTCACCTACTGACAGACAGACAAAGAGACGTTGCATTTTATATATATTATAGATATAGATTATTATTATTATATAACCTGGCCAAAGAATATATGTATGAATTAAAAAAAAAACACGTAAATCGGATAAGTGGTTTTCGCGTGATAAACGCACTAATGGACAGACAGACAGACAGAGAGACATTGCATTTTATATATATTATAGACTATAGATTATAGATATTCTTTGCTACATAATATTGTTCCATATTTAATGGTTTAGTCTGTGTATTGCAAGGGAACGCGCTAGCGGCAAACTTTTTTCCGACTTCATTCACTATTTTACGTCACTGCTCATTCCTTATGTCATCTATCGTAATAAAATATAGCCTATAACCTGGCCAGAGAACATATGTATGTTTAAAAAAAAAAAAGTACGTAAATCGGATAAGTGGTTCTCCCGTGATAAGCGCACTAACGGACAGACAGACAGAGAGACGTTGCATTTTATGTTATATATATTATAGATGTTTCAATTTTTACCCTTGTTTTTAATACAATTACGCTATACCATCATAGTTGCCAAGACAAAACAAAAATGTAGGCATTGTCAAATTTTGACATGACTATTAGGCAAGTAATAATAGTTTAATTTGTTGTAGGAAGTGACGTATAAAGGTAATAGTTATGGATTTTCCTAAAATGAATTAATTGATGTGGTTTATATACTGGGCGAGACGGAAAAAAATTGTCTTTTGGCAGTAACACTTTATAGAGCGAGGTACCCTAATAGTCGTATATCATCTAGAAATCTTTTCAGTGCTTAATGGAACGGTTTGATAGTAGTGGTAGCGTTGAGTATACGAAACGGAAAGTAGTAAACCAGAATGCTACCAATGAGGAAAAAGAAATTTTATTTCATGTTAAAGATAATCCCCAGGTCAGCAGCCGTCAACTAGCTGACTTATCTGACACGTCCCAATCTACGGCTAATGGCACCACGAGAAAATATAAGTATCATCCCCTTCAAATTGAACTACACCAAGAACTTCAAGACCGTGATTCTGAACGACGAGTAAACTTTTGTACCACCATGAATGAAGCAATAGAGACCGATCCAAATTTTTTATCCAAAATAATGTTTTCTGATGAAGCTACTTTTCGCAGTAATGGAGCAGTTAACAGCCATAAGATGCATTATTATTCAATAGTTAATCCATTTTGGGTCCAGAAAGTTCAAAACTAAAACCATTAGTCTCATAATGTATGATGTGGAATATTAAATTTTCGAAATATTGGTCCATATTTTTTTCCGCGAACCGCTTAACGAGCCTAGATATCTAAATTTTTTGCAAAACGATTTACCCTAGCGTCTTGAAGAAGTTGATAACTTTGAAAGGGAACAAATGTGGATTCAACGAGTCGGAGCTCCTGCTTATTACAACCGGGAGGTTCGGGAATTTGTAAACGATCTTTACCCACAAAAATGGATCGGTAGGGATGGATTCATTCAGTGGCCCCTCGATCATAACTTAACACCTTTAGACTTCTTTTGTGGGGTCACATTAAAGATCGTATTTATGTGAATCCCCTACAATACCAGTAGATATAGAAAATTTAAATATTAGAAAAACTACTAGTTTTAGATATATAAATTTATTAATAAAAAAGTTATAAAATTTTACTCAGAATTTAAAAATAAGTTAGAAAATAGGATGTTCCATTTAAAAAAAAAAACATGTTATATCGGTCATACTTTTTTGAAGTATCATGTATACTTAAAAATACTTTTAAACTGTGCATCTTCACATTCCCTAAAACTATTGTATTTAACCTTTTTTCGTCATTTCCGAAACAAATGAGATAATGAACTTTACTCTATCGTTGACTCACCCTGTACATCACTTTAGTGATTTTTTAATTTAGAGTAATTTTTAGTTGTTTGGTCTCCTAAAATAATTTTTCGGAGGTCAACATTACAGTAATGATGACCAAGCGAAACTAGCTGTAATAAGATGGCTCAAACATTACTGAAGCTTGCCATGCATTAGTTAAACGCAGTGCTAAGTATAGGCTGGGCGATTTAAAAGTTTAAATTTAAAAATGCAATAAAACAAAAACGGTTTGAAAAATTTTGCCAAATTTATTTTTTTGTTGTGAAGTACAATTGTTCCGGTTAGAGATGGAATATTATTTCATTCATATGGCTGCCGCGGCTGGCCTCACAGTACCCCATTCGATCGGACCAATTTTCGAGCACTTTTTCGAGTGTATGGGGTCGTATCTCGGCAATAGCATCACGAATGTTGGCCTTCAAATGCTCAATTGTCTCTGGTTTGTCGGCATAACACTTGTCTTTAACGGCGCCCCCCACAGAAAATAGTCCAACGGTGTCAAATCGCAGCTTCTTGGCGGCAAATTGACATCGCCATTTCGGCTAATTAAACGGCCATCAAACGTTTGCTGCACCATCCTGTTGAAACCAAACATCGTTCACATCAATACCATGAAGAGCGGGCACAAAAAAATCGGTTATCATGGTGCGCTCACGTCTTGGCGCATCAACAATGAAACCAGTTTCAACGAACTTCAGCAATAAACTTGCGTATACCGGGCACTGTTGGTCCTTCTCTGCGACCAAATTTTGTACGACATTTTCGTGCAATTTCCGACCAATTGTCTTTGTTTTGGAAATAAATTTCCAATAAATCCCAATGTTGCTCAAGCGTAAATCGATTTATTTCGTTCAGTGGAGATAATATACTGAATTTTGTGACAGAATAGAATGACATAAGTATTGCCAGATTCGAAATAACCGGTGGTTCAAATTTAAACCGATAGATGGCCCACCCTTTATATATATGTAGCAGGTAAGTATGTACGTCGAAAAATCAATGCAATTCTACTATTTTTCTTTTATTACATACACTTTTTATTGTCTTGCCTTAACTTAAATGCCCCTAGTACTATATACTTAACTGAATCTTGAAATATATAAAACTTTTTGGCGGCTATAAATAATAAAAAGGCACTAAAATTTGCATAAAATAATAAACTGATAAACCACATTTCCTAGCCCTGTGCGCCAAAGAAACCCCGTATCGTCTGTTTCCATAAAAAGGCCAGTCAACTGCTGGAATTTTTTCTACCGTAAATATTCTTCTTTCATGTTTCTATCTAAGTAGCATAAAACTTTCTTGTTTTTTTCGACGTTATTTAAGATAAAAATTCTTAAAGCAATTTAGTTGACTTTGTAATCTAAAGTGGGTTTATGGCGGATCATTTATAATGTAGAGAGATAAAGTTGAAGTATTACTTTATAAATTTTTTCTACAACCGTAAAAAAAATGATGTGCATTTATGTCACTGTGCAAAATAACACTCTTTCTGAGAAATAATGGTTCTTGACATTAAACCGTCTCAATAAATTGCAATATCTTGTGCAATCGCAGGCGAAACGTTGGAAAGACATTCCAGTTTGACACCGTCTAAGTCCAAGAACCATGATTTCTCTCATCTAAACAAAGCCGTGCAAGCTTCCGTTCCAACACATGTCTTCCTCTTCGCAAGGAAAGTAACAGAGAGCTCAGCTGAATAAGAGCTTCTGTTGAAATGAACTGTGTAAATTTTGTTTCAGTTTCCCGTTCATAAGATTTATTTCGAATTTTGCAAAAATATTCTTGTTTATATCTGCCGTAGTCGTTTTACGATTTTTAAGCTTGTTTATGTTTTAATTTAGTTAAACACATGAAATTGTAAAATTTATGCTTGAGTTAAAATAACAATAATTTTTTGATTCATTTTTTTTAAATCCAGATAAGTCAAAGTCTAATTTTTGTTTTCCTTTTTAATGTTCCTTGATTTATTTCAAATGAGAATTCAAATGCTTTTTTTATGATTCTGGGATATTTTCATTTGAACTTCTATAAAATACTGCGCAATATATAAGCTAAAAATATGTATATTTAAATAATATATATATATATATATATATATATATATATATATTATATATATATATATATATATATATATATATATTATATATATATATATATATACGAGGCTGGTTTGAAAAAGTCCGTGCAAAAATAAAAACTACTTATGTGTTTGGGGTAAACCTTTTTTATTTTTCGATATAGTCTCCTTTTAGGCTTATACACTTCATCCAAACGATGTTCTAGTTTGTTGATCCCTTCCAAATAATAGGATTTGTCCAAGTCTGCAAAATATCCATTAGTGTCTGCAATCACCTCCTCGTTTGAATAAAATCTTTGTCCCGCCAGCCATTTTCTTCAAATTGGGGAACAAATAGTAGTCCGAGGGAGCCAAATCTGGAGAATAGGGGGGATGTGAAACGAGTTGGAATCCTATTTCCATTAATTTTGCGACCACAACTGCTGAGGTGTGTGCTGGTGCGTTGTCGTGATGGAAAAGGACTTTCTTTTGGGC
>CM032449.1:204066725-204134225 GCA_019049505.1 Pachyrhynchus sulphureomaculatus
ATTTGACCTTTTCTTTTTAAACACATAGGAAGGTTAGATTTGAATACATAGGGCAGTTTGCCATATACAGCCCAGGAGAGACCTATTCGTCGCTGAATTTCATGTGTCTGGTTATTTCATCCTATGCTGGTTTCATGTCCCAGGTATTTATATTGGTGCACTTGCTCTGTCTCTAACTTATTCAGTTTCATAGTCTCGCTTATTACAAAATTTGTCATAAAGTGGGTCTTGGACAGATTGATTTTTAGTCCAACCTATCCTGTAGCTTCCTGAAACATGTGTAGCATAGTCTGTGCTTCTTGTATTTTGTCTGTTATCAAGACAATGTCGTCGGCGAAACAGAGGGTGATTTAACTTTTCGCCGTCAATGTTAAGTTCCATTCTTTCCCCGTTTATTGATTTTAGAATACTTTCTAAAAGCTACGGAAAGCTTGGGTGAGAGCGTAGCACCCTACCGCACTCCTCTTTCGATTCGAATATATATATATATATATATATATATATATATATATATATATATATATATATAAATACAATCTTAGTTGGGGAACTCGGCAAATTTGGGCGTGATAAGAGATCACACAATTTTCATTAAGCCAATATTTCGGTCCTGGATTGGGACCTTCTTCAGGGCAGAAATGAGAAGTGCAAAGATTTCGTTAGCCTGAATGGCCGTAGATTATACAATACAAAAGTTGTTACATATAAAAGTTGGTTAATCCATAAAATACATAAAATACACATTAAAACACTGTAGACAAAATTATAAAAAAAAATAAACAAATTTAAAACATGGATGTAATTGGGAACCTTGGATGTTGAGAACATCGTTAATTATTTCACTCGTGACCACCACATATGGCCACCGCCATTTAGGATTTTTTTTTTTTTTTTCCTAAATGGCGGTGGCCATATGTGGTGGTCACAAGTGAAATAATTAACAATGTTCTCAACATCCAAGGTTCCCAATTACATCCATGTTTTAAATTTGTTTTTTAGAATTTTGTCTACAGTGTTTTAATGTGTATTTTATGTATTTTATGGATTAACCAACTTTTATATGTAACAACTTTTGTATGTATAACCTACGGCCATTCAGGCTAACGAAATCTTTGCACTTCGCATTTCTGCCCTGAAGAAGGTCCCAATCCAGGACCGAAATATTGGCTTAATGAAAATTGTGTGATCTCTTATCACGCCCAAATTTGCCGAGTTCCCCAACTAAGATTGTATTTTTAATAATTTTGGTAGATACGGCAATTTTTTGCTTTCTTTCTTTATTCTATATATATATATATTTATGTTATTATATATGGAGTAAGAGAAAGAGGGAGAAAGAAGAGGAAATCAATATTTGGTACTTTTTTTGCTTATATTCTATAAAACTCCATTAACTGAAATTTCAGGGGCTTCTAACATAAGCTAACTCTTTTTGATTTACAACACTAATTCTAATTTTCTCTGGCAAGCAATTAAAACAAATTACCGAGCTGGAAAATCGTCAGAAGAAAATAACATTTTCTCAAAATGGGGCAATTTAAAAGAAAACGGCTGTTGAAATAAAATAATAATTATTGTCGAACATACCTCCTTACACGATATAAAATCATATATCGGAATTCATTTGCTTCGACTGGCCAAAATTAAGAAAAAAACCTAGATGTCCGTCAATTCTTTCCGTACGGTCTCGAATTTCAATATACCTTTTTACGTTAAGCTTTTGATTTGCATCTGTATAGATTCCTCAATTCTAAATATACCAAAATATTCATGAATTTCAGTCACTGACAGTGACTTTTATGAGCAGCAGCTGACAGCTGCTCAATTTAAACAAGAAACAAGTTTAAAGTTCACAAGATAGTAACTATATTATCGCTTCTTTTCGTCTTATTTATTTCGAGAAATCATGTTGAAATGTTGTAATCCATACTCCTTGGTTATATTTTTTCAAGTGCTTTTACATTTGTTCATCAATATGTTTTCAATTATCAGTATATATTTTTTTATCGCCTAAGTAGGGATTTGACCCTTTTTCGACCATTTTTCATATCCTGAGGATATCGGAGGGTATCGTAATACCCATCGTTGTCTAAATGCCGAAACATACATTTTTGTAATTCACGGCAACTTTTAGACAACGCGGCAGTGCTGCCACGGACGTTACCGCATTTCTGCAAACAACTACTACCTTTGTGCGTGGCCAGGTCATAGATATTTAAATAAAAGTATACGACCTGCCAGTATTAGAACATGAGACCTTCTGCACCGCGAGCAAGTATTACGCCACGGAATCACTGGATGCCACATCAGTATCAGTTTTTTTATCGTTGTATCATTAATAAAGGTCTTATCAAATTTCAATTAAGTAGTATTAGCGTTGATAGTTTCCAAACTTTTTTGTTCAACTGTTATATTTTTTTAAGTAAGTTTCTAAAGGAGTTAGTAGAACACCCAATTAATCTAAATTATCTAATTGCACTCAATGTTCCTAGAGTATATTATTTGCTCTGTGAATTTGTAATCCAATCAAAATTAAAACTTTATTGAAACTTTTACCCAGTTTACCTAGTCTTAAGCTAAATAACTAGACTTTAATATTATATATATATATATATATATATATATATATATATATATATATATATATATATATATATATATATATATATATACTAGCCGTACTTCTCCTTATCTTCCATTATTTCCCTTTATCTCCCATTATCTCACCTTATCTCCCATTATCTAGGCTTATCTCGACTTATCTCGCAATATTTCTCCTTATCTCCCATTATTTCTCCTTAACTTCCATTATCGTACCATAACTCCCCATTATCTAGACTTATCTCTGCTTATCTCCCATTATTTCTCCTTATCTCCCATTATTTATACTTATCTCCCATTATCTCACCCTATCTCCCATTATGTAGGCTTATATCGAATTATATAGAATATATGTATAAATTTATAAAAACACGTAAATCGGATAAGTGGTTCTCAAGTGATAAGTGCACTAACGGATAGACAGACAGACAGAAAGACGTTGCATTTTATATATGTTATAGATATTATATATTTTTATTATTATATAACCTGGCCAAAGAATATATGTATGAATTTAAAAAAAAAGACACGTAAATCTGATAAGTGGTTCTTGAGTGATAAACGCACTAATGGACAGACAGACAGAGAGACATTGCTTCTTATATATATTATAGATTATAGATATTCTCTGCTACATAATATTGTTCCATATTTAATGGTTTAGGCTGTGTATTGCAAGAGAACGAGATAGCGACAAACTTTTTTCCGACTTCATTCACTATTACTGTTACTGCTCATTCCTTATGCTACTTAACGTAATAAAATATAGCCTATAACCTGGCCAGAGAAGATATGTATGTTTAAAAAAAAAAGTGCGTACATCGGATAAGTGGTTCTCCAGTGATAAGCGCACTAACGGACAGACAGACAGACAGAGATACGTTGCATTTTGTATATATTATAGATTAATGAAATATATATCTATAACCTGGTTAGAGAACATATGTATGAATTTAAAAAATCACGTAAATCGGATAAGTGGATCTCGAGGGACAAGCGCACTAACGGACAGACAGAGAGACGTTGCATTTTATATATATTATAGACAAAAATTATTATTATTATTATATAACCTGGCCAAAGAATATGTGTATGAATTTAAAAAAAGACACGTAAATCGGATATGTGATTCTCGCGTGATAAACGCACTAATGGATCGACAGACAGACAGAGAGACATTGCATTATATATATATATATATATATATATATATATATATATATATATATATATATATATATATATATATATATATATATATTATAGATTATAGATATTCTCTGCTATATAATATTGTTCCATATTTAATTATTTAGGCTGTGTATTGCAAGGGAACGCGCTAGCGGCAAACCTTTTTCCGACTTCATTCACTATTATCGTCACCGCTCATTCCTTAGGCTCCCTATCGAAATAAAATATAGCCTATAACCTGGCTAGAGAACATATGAATGTTTTAAAAAAAAGTACGTAAATCGGATAAGTGGTTCTCCAGTGATAAGCGCACTAACGGGCAGACAGACAAACAGACAGACAGACAAAGAGACGTTGCATTTTATAAATATTATATATATATATATATATATATATATATATATATATATATATATATATATATACATATATACATATACATATATATATATATATATATATATATATATATATATATATATATATATATATATATATATATATATATATATATATAAAACAGGAAAAAGAAATGATAAAACTAATATAGTCAGAAAAATAAGGTAGTATTAAAAAATAATAAATGTAAATCTGTTTGTAAAAGGATAAAGTGAGAAGCTGGCTATTTGGTATCCACCAACGCCATAGAACACACGCACAAGTATCTAAGTTTTCGTGTTTTGTATTTTTTATCTCTGCAGCATCAGTTCATTCTTAAAGGTAAAAAGATTAATATCTTATACTACTAGATACAATCCTTTGAATAGGAGGGTAGTTTTATAAGTCTGGTAAATTTCTACGAAATGGCGAGAAGTTTACTTAAGCTGCATGACGGTTGGTAAGCGTGATTCTTGTAACGATTGTGTTCAATGTTTCAAACAGATGTAAGGCGCAGTTATTTGCCGGAAGCTATCATAAGTGCTCGGCGTTACATGTGTTGTAAAAAGGGATAAAGCGGAGTATCGTACATTTCCACTTGACGTCTGCACAGACTGAAACTAAGCTGAAGAAAGTTCATGAGGACTCTGCATCTTCATTCAAAACCATTTATTACTGGAAAAAAAATGAAATTAAACGCGACCGTGCAAGCACTACAGGTGACGCACGTTCAGGACGCTCAATTGAGGTTTCTTCCGAAGAAAAATATAACTTTGAAATATTGCATAAAGGGTCTGAAACTTAATTACCTAGAATCTTTAGAAATAAACAAATTGAAAAATTCAGATTCCTTAATAAATGAACAATTAGATTTAAATAATTCACCATTTTAATTAAATTATTTTATTACCTGCCATAAATTGTGACCAAACCATTTATTATAGTAATTTTATCCTCATTTTGTAACGAACCATCTGAAGAAGCTGTTCGTACAGCGAAACATGTCATGGTGTTAAAAATAAATATTTAGGAAAAATTTAAGTAGTGTTTTTACTTCTTTGCAAAACTTCTGTTATGGATTTCCACCAAGTATCGACTGAATCAATTCAAGCGATAAAAGAAGCTAAGTTTCCTAGCTAATATGTATTTTAAATTGTTACTAAAATGTGCTTTGTGTTCTCAAAATTTATGGTTCTTCGACCAATGTACAAAAACTTAAAGTGTTTCCACAGTATTAGCAATTAAAAACCAACAATAAGAGCTTTGCTGCGAAACGAGGTTCCTCAGCTGGTCTAAAGAAATGGTTAACAGAAGATAAGAAGATTCAATTTCGAAAAAAGATACATTTTTAACGTTTATCTTAAGGTAGTCCACACAGATTAGCTTATAGACTCTA
This sequence comes from Pachyrhynchus sulphureomaculatus, assembly GCA_019049505.1. NCBI lineage: Eukaryota > Metazoa > Arthropoda > Insecta > Coleoptera > Curculionidae > Pachyrhynchus > Pachyrhynchus sulphureomaculatus. The sequence continues at coordinate 204,072,292 of CM032449.1, forward strand.
TTATATTGAATTTCTTACCTTGGATAGCGATACAAGGCAAAAAGTAAATCATATCATACATAAAAAACATTTAGTTCAAAAGAAAAAACTCAATACTCTCGTATTGAGTTTTTTCTCAAAACAATAAAAACCCTAATAAAATGTTTTCCGATCATAAATTCTTTGATAGATTTGTCAATTTAACACAGACAATCTTCTCGGCTAATGAAACTCAATTACTAAATAAAGGTTTCAAACATAATATCGAAGTCAATATCTCTCCAAATACATTAAATATATTAACACAAAGGGCCTGCAACTTAATTACCTAGAATCTTTAGAAATAAACAAATTGGAAAATTCAGATTCCTTAATAAATAAACAATTAGATTTAAATAATTCACCATTTCTAAATCTATTTTAATTAAATTATTTTATTACTTGCCATAAATTGTGAACCAACCATTTATTATAGTAATTTTATCCTCATTTTGTAACAAAGTATCTGAAGAAGCTATCGTTATAGCGAAAGATGTCATATATATATATATATATATATATTATATATATATATATATATATATATATATATATATATATATATATATATATACGAGGCTGGTTTGAAAAGTCCGTGCAAAGTCCGAGAGATGGCACCACCGGCGCGTATCGAGGTCATGTTTAGTTAGTAGCATCTCTTGAATGAACGCACACCAAGTTTCAGCCATATTGGTCTATTTCTTTGTGTTTGGCATTCGTGTGAATCAAGGAAGTCGAGTGATTTTCAAGAAATGGACGAAAAAGAATTTCGTGTGGTGATTAAACATTACTTTATGAAAGGCAAAACGCCTCAGGAGACTGAAGAGAAGCTTGATAAACATTATGGTGACTCTGCACCTTCGATTAGAACAGTTTATAAGTGGTTTCAAAATTTTCGGACTGGCCATATGGGCACAAGTGACGCTGAACGTTCTGGACGGCCCTGTGGAGGTTACGACTCCAGAAATCATTGATCAAATCCATGATATGGTGATGGATGACAGAAGAGTTAAGGTGCGTGAGATTGCTAGTGCTGTGGGCATCTCGACTGAACTGGTACATAATATTTTGCATAAACTTTTGGACATGAGAAAGCTATCCGCAAGATGGGTGCCGCGATTGCTCACGCTTGACCAAAAACGGAATCGTGTGAAGTGTTGCAAGGATGGTTTGCAGCTGTTCCAGAAGAATCCGGAGGACTTTAAGCGTCGTTTCGTCACTGTGGATGAAACATGGATACATTACTATACTCCTGAGACCAAACAACAATCTAAACAATGGGTTACCAAGGGGAAATCTGCACCAAAAAAGGCGAAGACCGTTCCTTCGGCCGGAAAGGTTATGGCGACTGTCTTTTGGGATTCGCAAGGGATAATCCTCATCGACTATCTGGAAAAGGCTAAAACTATTACAGGTGAATATTATTCATCGTTATTGGACCGTTTGAAAACGCCCGCGATTGGCCCACAAGAAAGTCCTTTTCCATCACGACAACGCACCAGCACACACACTCAGCAGTTGTGGTCGCAAAATTAATGGAAATAGGATTCCAACTCGTTTCACATCCCCCCTATTCTCCAGACTTGGGCTCCCTCGGACTACTATTTGTTCCCAATTTGAAGAAATGGCTGACGGGACAAAGATTTTATTCAAACGAGGAGGTGATTGCAGACACTAATGGATATTTTGCAGGCTTGGACAAATCCTATTATTCGGAAGGGATCAACAAACTAGAACATCGTTGGACGAAGTGTATAAGCCTAAAAGGAGACTATGTCGAAAAATAAAAAAGGTTTACCCCAAACACATAAGTAGTTTTATTTTTGCACGGACTTTTTCAAACCAGCCTCGTATATGAGGTAGCTTTACAGACCTTGTAGGCCTACGGCTTGATCGGCAATTCTTCTCCATTCGTTCTTTTCTGTGGGCTTCCTTTTCCAGTTACTTATCTTTAACCTTTCTAAATCCTCCTCCCACTGCCTCCAACCATTTTCTTCTTGGCCGTCCTCTCCTTCTCTTTCCGACCACATCCTCCCTCAATATTTTTTTTGCTGCTTTGGTTTCCGGCAATCTTTCTACGTGACCTAGCCGAAACATCTCATGGTGTTAAAAATAAAAATTTAGTGGAAATTTAAGTAGTGTTTTACTTCTTTGCAAAACTTCTAGTTATGGATTTCCACCAAGTATCGGCTGAATCAATTTATTTGAAGAAATAGGCGACAAAATTCATGGTATAGTATATACAGAGATTGCTGAGATGATATGTATCTCATATGAATGGATTGTTGATATCCTGAGTGAAGTTCTAAAAATGAAACAGCTGAGGGTTTGTGGACTCCAAATCAAAAACCTACGAGGAAGGACTTTTCATCGGTGGAAAAAGTGATAGCAATTGTTTTCTGGGATGCACAGCGCAACATCATGATTAACTGTACGGAAAAAGGTAAAACAGTGACTGGATCTTATTACGCGACATTATTGGAACATTTGCATAGTGAGTTGAAGCCGAAGCAACCAAGATTGGCACTCAAAAAGGGCTCCTTCGCCAGAACATCGGTTGTTGCAATGGTAAAAGTGCCCAAACTAGGCTTCGAAATAGTTCCTCAACCACCAATTTCCACCAGATTTCACGCCAAGTGCCTTTTTTTGTTTCCTTGACCTAAAAAATTAGCTTTGAAGAGAAAATTTTTGTGGAATGAAGAGGTTATCTGGGCTGTAAACGAGTATTCTGCACAGTTTGAAACCTTTTCTTCTGAGAGACTAAAAAAATTGGAATATCGCTGCATCAAAGGTATAATAATGATAACAATAATAATATTAATAATCTTTATTATCTAACAGATATACCATTTACAAGACAATTAAGCATAAATAACATAATACAAAGGAGATAGAGATAAAAAGAAAAACAAAGTACCAGTATAGAACAAAAGACACAGATAATATAAAAATCACATAGAAATTATATAAAACTGAAAAATTAAAATGATACACTTGGAATAAATATCTATACATGCAACAATTTATTTTTTAAGCATTTGGCAAATTGCGCAAATGACAGGTTGTTCACGTCAATGTCGTTACAAGTACTGTTGAAAACGCTCATAGCTTGAAACAATGGTGTTTTGATGAGAAAATTAGTTGATGCAGTAGGTAAACAGAAAACAGGAGAGGTTCTGACCAATCTATTAGGAAAGTGAAAGTTTACTTGAAATAGTAAGTCAGGAGAGTCAATAAGAGATTTACATAATTTTATAAGAAAACAGACCAGATGGTAATTTCTTCGATTCGTCAATAAAGGTAGCTGAAAACGTTCAGTTATAATGACCTCATTGACACCCCTATCAGGATACACACCATCATATTTTAATATAAGAAATTTGGGAAACTTTCTTTGAATATTCTCTACCTGTTTAATATACTTAGCGTGTATTGGATTCCAAACAACTGCACCATATTCAAGCCGTGAAAGCACATAGCTGGAATATAAAGTTTTTAATGTTTTACTGTTATGAAAACCACTTGAATTACGTATACGGTAATGAAACCCAACGTCCTCATCGCAGTAGTGCATATCCAATTAATATGATGGACAAATGAAAGTTTAGGATCAAAAATAATTCCAAGGTCCTTGAAGGTATTACAACGTGTAATATCTTCATTATCCAATTTATACTGGAAGTCGATGGTGCTAAATTTATTCGAGTAAGTCAAAAAGAAGCACTTACTGGCATTCAATGGCAGCCTATTCAACTCACACCATTGCTGTAACGACTCCATATCATGTTGTAATGAAAGGCAATCACTAGAGTCTCTTAAGGTACGGAAAAGCTTTAGGTCGTCAGCAAACAAAAGAAAATTACTAGTTATGCCATCACCAATGTCGTTAATGAATAGTGAAAAAATTAAAGGTGCAAGGTTGCTACCCTGTGGTGCATCGCTTGTGGCACTAAATGTTGAGGATTTATGTCCACGAATTTCGACGTACTGCAAGCGGTTACACAAATAGGACTCGAAAAAAGTAATTAGGTTATTGCTGAAACCCAGTCTATCCAGCTTATGTAGAAATATGGAATGGTCAACCCTATCAAAGGCCTTAGATAAATCATTGTACACAGCATCAACCTGCATTCGTTTGTCGAAAGCATTGCCTGTAAATTGAGCAAAACAAGCCAAATTACTTATTGTACTACGTTTGCTAAAAAAAAACCATGTTGATTTATAGAAATCAGGCTGTTAACCTGTGCAAAAATACACTGATATACTGACATCTCAAAGACTTTGGCGAATATCGGTAATAAAGATACCAGTCTATAATTAGATATATCATTTGCGTCACCTTTTTTAAATACGGGAATGATTTTGGCCTTCTTCCATACGTCAGGAAATCTGTTCGTTTTTAGAGACAAATTGAATATACAAGATAAAGGTAACAACAAAGCATGAGCACAATCCTTCACAATAAAGCTGGGAATATTATCATGGCCACAAGTAAGTTGATCTTTCAATCCTTTCAATGCCGTTAGTATAGTTTGCTCTGGCAAACAATCAAGAGCGATACATAAATTTGAAGTGAAGACATCGTTTTTGGGGACACGATCTGACGGCGCACTATATATACTCCCAAAGAAGCCGGCAAATGCATCAGCAATTTTATCCGGCTCAGAGAATTGAAGATTGCCCAACTTAAGCACATCAGGCAAATAAGTTGCCGATTTTTTAGCTTTAATAAACGACCAAAACGTAGTTGGATCATCAGTGATGGAATCATCTACTTTAGAGATATAGTTTTTATACGCCAAATCGATCAATAATTTAACATTACGTCGTAGTTCATTAAACTCTCTACGATGACAATCTGAATGAGAATATTTGAGCTTCCTAAAAATTCTTTGTTTACGCTTTATGCCTTTAATGATATCATCTGTGAACCAGACAGGAAATGTTCTTTTACGAATGACCGATTTAGGTACACACACATCAAATATACCAAACAAATTCCGGTAGAGTAAACCGCAAGTCTCATCAACATCCTTCAGAATATAAAGATCTAACCAGTCGATATTTAATATCATTTCATAAAGCTTCGGAAATTAGCCTTCCTGAAATTGTACTTAGTTTGTGATAAGTTGACAGGAACATTATGGGATTTAACTTTGAGAGATAATGAAATATCTAAGGGTGGATGATGGCTGTCCTCATCCACCAGTGGAAATTGTTCCCTATGTACCGTGCAATTGATGTTAGAAAAAACTAAGTCCAGAACTGAATCATTTCCATTCAGTATATTATTAAACTGTTCCAGAGCTAGCAAGTTCATAAAAATTTCCCAACAACTCAGCCTTCATATCCCCAACTGCACCCTTAGTGAAATTTGGATCGTTAAAATCACCTATAATAAACAGGTTATTACCATACATAAATGAGAGCGCCTCAACACACTCCAATAAGGACGAAAATTCCGCATTTGTTATATGCGGAGGTATGTACAATATTAAAAACATATAATGTATTATAATTTAAAAATAGTTTGCTACATACCATGTCGACTTTCACTACACTGTCTCGAACAACCTGGAGATCAACCTGTATTGGTTTCAATTCTCTTCTTAATAGCCAGTATCACGCCACCACCCCGTGAAAAACGCCCATCCCATTAGGGTTTCTATCACACCGAAATACAGAGTATCTATCGTCGAAAAGTTCACTTGAAAATATGTTATCTTGAATTCAACTCTCGGTGATAGCGAGGATGTCATAATCACTTTCACATACCGAACGATAAAAAGAAGAAAGGTATTGAGCTCAGTGGAGATTATGTTGAGAAATGAGTTTTTGTTTATGCAAAAAAAATTATTCTTTACCTTGTTTCTTACAAGACTCTTCAATCCACTCCTGTAATCGTATCAAAATATATGCTACAGGTAATTATCAAAATTCCAAGGACACTATCAACGCCGGTGTGCCTATCAACGCCGGTGTGCCCCAAGGCCCCATACTGTCCCCTACGGTCTTTCATATTTACATTAACGATCTGCTGAAAAAGACCGGGAATCCAATCTACAGCTTTGCAGATGACAGTACGCTTATCTCTTCATTCACTTTGAATGCTAGGACATCGGCTACTCAGGCGAATATACGCAAACAGCAGGTCGTTCAACTTAACAAACACCTGGAAGAAATTCTATCTTGGGGTGACAGTAACCAAGTGGAATTTAATGCTACAAAAAAACCAGGCGGAAGTTTCTTCTTCTAAAAAGTTAACGTTGCTGAATCCGACATAGTCATGTTGGAGCACTCCATTCCCCTAGCATCGTCACTCAATTTGTTGGGCGTTAATTTGGGAACAAATATGTCCTGGCATGAACAAAATGCAGGCATAGCAAGGAGAGCTTCTCAAAAGTTGGGTATATTATTTTGAACCAGAAAGCTCTACACTCCACAACAACTGTTAATTCTTTACAAAGCTCAAATTCGACCAACTATGGAATACTGCTCCCATGTTTGGGGCTCTGTTCCCAAACACACACTGTATTTGTTGGATTCGGTTCAGAGAAGAGCTGTTCGTCTGATTGGAGACCCGGAACTGACCGGCGGCCTTGATTCGCTGAAACATCGAAGAACGGTTGGCGACTTGAGTCTGTTCTACAAGTATTTTTATGTAAAATGTTCGAAGAAACACACGTCGTGCTACTACTTTACATCCGTATGAGGTTCAGCTTGTTACTCCGCGTACAACGCTTTTCAAGCAGTCTTTTATATGGAGAACATCATCCCTCTGGAATAATTTGCCCAGGGCTTTGTTTCCCACCGAGTACAATTTACAGCGATTCAAAAATTACGTGAATCGCTTTTTCCGCCCACATGCCGCTGCTGAAGCGTTTGAGGGACTTTACTTTAGGGACTCTGTAGCACGTGTGCTAGACCCATAAAAAAAAACTGCTCTAGATCTGAGTTTTGAGTCATTGGCGTAAACACTAAAAATCATAATGATCAATGTTCTAACGTATTTATTTCTCGGAGCTTCATTTTAAATTACTGTTAATGTAATTAAAGCTCAACCAAGAAAACATGATCTCTACTACAGTTATCTGATCATGGATATTTTTAAGATAAATCGCCTGATATTTAAAATCCGACTGGATTTATGAAATAACTATCTATTTTCTAAATAAGTTCTAAAATCTTGATAATAACATAACATACTTACGATATTTAAAGGAATTCCCCTCTAAATGAAAGTTCAATGCACGCTATAAGACGCCTTATCTCCTATATCCCTGGATATCAGCTATCTTTCCCCATCTCCATAAACTTCAATACATTTCTGACGTTTAGCTCATCCGGTCTCATTTGGGAAATGTCCCGTAGTCGACAGGGCTAGCGTTATAGTAATGGCTTAGGTGGAATAGATCCAATAAACATAGAAATTTGAGACGCTTTCGTGAGGAGAATAAGTATATCTAACTTAAACTTTGTTGAATATGTCTACAAGTTTAAGAAGTTGTATTTTTAACCATAATAATACGTCTCGGTATAATCAATATTGGAGTAATTCCTAATAAAACTTCAGTCATGACTAATGGAGAGGAAGAATTACTCTATTATTGTGGTGTATAGTAGAGACCGTTGGCTTGTGGTATTATCTTTTTGTTAAAAACATTCTTTTGTCAGAGTTTGTGGTAAGTCTCAAAAAAGTTTTAATATACTGTATTAATATGCTGTATAAGTATTTCTATTCTTCAGTTTTGTTTAACCAATGTTCAAAAACTTGTGTTACTATACATGTTATGTCAAAAGAGCCTACTGGAGAATTCCTCTTAAACCAGTTGATAGGGCATTTAGCTATATTAAAACAAATCGAATTTTCAAAAATTCTATTTTTTTTTTAAGGATTCAAAAATATTTTTTTAAGAAAACTCCATTCCAAGGTTATAGCATTAAACATCACCTGGCGTCGAACTAGGACCGCTACCTGTTTTCAAACAGTTTTAAATATAAATTTTTTGGTCGAAAATTACATACTAAAGCTTGAAAAAAAGTAAATTTTTATTTTTGAAAAAAAAAAAACCTTCGACAAATTTTAACTATTACATTACACAGCCCCACAAAAAAAAGAATGGGTATACTTTTGATGCGATATATCAGATCCGTAGTATTTTTGCCCGCTGATCACGAAATCTGACGTCAGAATATCGCCATCACATCTCAATTTTTTTCTAACCTCAAAAAATAGGTAAAAATTAGTAAAAATTAAGAAAAATATACTCCTAAAAAATTGATTCAAGCTTTTTCATGAATCCAAAGATGTATTAATATGTATTCGGACACGCTAAGCTAATATTCATCGGTTGGATTAAGCCATACAGTTCTGTTTTCTTTCTAACCTCAATAAATCAGACAGATATAGTGCTTCTCGAATGCAAAAACGAATTCAAATTAAAATTCAACCGATTCTTACCAAATTTTGTACACGGGGGTTTTTTGGGTTGCTGATCATGAATCTGAGGTCGGATTTGCAAAATTCAAAATGGCGGATCCAAGATGGCGGACAAAATTTTTGAAAACCAACCGATTCCTACCAAATTTGGTATACAGTTGGGGAATCCTCAAACCTGATACTCTTAAACCCTAAACCCTGAAACCTTAGACTCCCACACTCTGGAACCTCAAAAAATAGACCTCAATAACCCTGTAACTTTAAAAATGAGACCCGATAAACTCAAAACCAGGACTTTTAAACCATATACTCTCAAATAGTAGACCCTTAAGCCCTAGAATTGCGAAGGTTAGACCCGCGCCTAACTTTCCTTTTTTTGGCTGTATCTTGTTCTTTTTTCCGCGAATGACCTATTCAAAGGCTTTCTGCCCAAACGCTTTTGAGGACTTGTTTCTCTTTTTAGCGACCAGCAATAGTCCGCTAGCATATGGTCATCCCATCGTCCTTGATACCGATTTTCTATGATTTTCAGATCTTGGTGAAAAAAAACGTTCCCCTTGCTCCTCACTGTAGTCACCAAGATTATCTGGGAAATCATCGATGTGGAAGTCCAGGAAATGTAATTTTAGATTCATTAAGCAACCTAATGTTTGAAAATTTTTTACCATTTTTCTTGTCTATTTCTTTGTACTTAGGACTTTTATTATTTCCCAAAAAGTTTGTTGCGACTTCTTTAAAACTAAGCCAAGCAGCTTTTTCAACTTTATTCATTTTAGTAACAAATAATGAATCTTGAAACAATTTTCTTATTTGTGGCCCGTCAAATACGCCTGCCTTAATTTTAGCTTCAGAAAATTTCGGAAATTTTTTATGCAAATATTTGAAACATGGGCCGTTTGTATCAAATGCTCTCGTGAATTGCTTCATAAGTCCAAGCTTAATGTGAAGCGGGGGAATAAGAACTTCTCCTGGATCTACCAATGGTGGAAACAATACATTATTTTCACCAGGAGTGAACGATTCTCTTGTTGGCCAAATTTTTTTCTTATTATGGCGTTCCCTGTCTCTGCTATTCCACAGACATTTATAACAGGGATAAAGTGTAAACCCTGACTGTTGGCCAAGCAATATTGTTACAATTTTCAGATCTCCACAAATTTTCCAGTTATGATCAGCATATTTTATTTTTATCAAAAGCTGCTTCATTTTTTCATATTGCTCTTCCATAACTGTGGAATGAGCAATCGGAATGGGAGCATAAACGTTGGTATTATGCAGCAAAACTGCCTTAATGCTCCGTTTAGAAGAATCAATGAACAGTCTCCATTCTTCAGGATCGTATGAGTTATTTTGAAATTCATCCATTAGACCTTTTACATCGGTACAATATGAAAGTGACAATTCCTCGTCCATTGTGAAATATTTTCGAAATTCTTCATCTCTGTTTCTATAATAAGAAATCGTAGCTTCTGGCTTAAGTAAATGTATTTTTTTTAAAAAAGGAAGCAAGAAGCTCTGAACCATCTTTGGATAAGCCTAAATCTCTGACTAGATCACTAAGTTCTGACTGTGATACAAGTATTGGTTCTGGTTTACGGTAGTATGGTAGAAATTCTTTATCTGTGTCACTAGTATATGATAGGTTGTCACTAGAACATTCATTAGTAACAGTGTTTGAATCTTTTTCGACAGTCTCAATGTTTCGGCATGAACTGATAAAGTGAAATCATTTGTTTCCATAACATCAGCATCAAGTAGTTCAGGAGGCGGAATTAGTTTAGTTGGTCTTGTTACTGTCGAAACATCGTTATAAGTAATAGTGCTTTTATTTTTTCAGTTATGCCTAGATACAACATTCATACAAAAGTAGCAATCATTTTCACTGTATGGTCTATTCCATATTGCTGGTCTAGAATATTTAATCGCCTTCTTATTGATGTACAACATTATTTTGCAAGAACTGCAAATGACGTGGGGAACCCAATCTGTATCCTGGTGCTGTATTTCAATGTTAAAACAATCCTTATATAAGGTTTTAATCTTATCCGTTATCGGTGACCCCATTTTACTCAATACGTGTTGACAGCAAATATAACAAAATGAATCACTGTTTTTATCGCACTTATGAAAAGTCCTTGTACCGTGAGACCGTTTTCTTGTAGCATTATACTCTACATGAGCCAAGTCACCCACACATGAAGAGCTACGGTCGCTGGATGACGACGGCTGCAAACCCGCTTTCCCACCCTGACCAACCGCCGATACTGGGTTTCCGAGTCCCTGCATCGTAATTCTCTTTCTTCTACCTGCCATGACGGCATCTAAGCCGTTATCCAGGGACTCTGCCGGCTAGTGCCCTGGATGCAGGTAGAAGAATAAAAAATCGACCGATGAATTTTCTCGGCGTTCAAAATGGCGCGAAAACATCTGCCATCTTGAATTTTGCAAATCCAACCTCAGATTCGTGATCAGCGACCCAAAAAATCCCCGTGTACCAAATTTGGTAAGGATCGGTTTGAATTTTAATTTGAATTCGTTTTTGCATTCGAGAAGCACTATATCTCTCTGATTTATTGATGTTGGAAAGAAAACAGAACTGTATGGCTCAATCCAACCGATGAATATTAGCTTAGCGTGTCCGAATACATATTAATACATCTTTGGATTCATGAAAAAGCTTGAATCAATTTTTTAGGAGTATATTTTTCTTAATTTTTATTAATTTTTACCTATTTTTTGAGGTTAGAAAAAAATTGAGATGTGATGGCGATATTCTGACGTCAGATTCGTGATCAGCGGGCAAAAATACTACGGATCTGATATATCGCATCAAAAGTATACCCCACTTTTTTTTTGTGGGGCTGTGTTATTATACAAGATTAATTTTTATTTATGCAGATCAGTTTGTTTTCTGTAAAGTTATCCTCTAGACAAGGACGCGCCGTAGTTTTCATCAGTGGTCCATTTAACCGATTAAAAATAATGTTAACATTTAAAACAAGGCTGCTTAACCTTTTTAACAGTCGGGCCAAAAGGACGATTCAAAAATCTCTGGCCAGACACTGATGGTTCCTATTTTTGTCACTTTTAATAACCAATGAGATTAAAAGTCTTGTGCAACAAAAAATCCAATGTTCTCAAATTTAGTTGTCGTTTATTAAATTAATAAAACAAATAGCATCTTCTGCCAAATAAAGAAACAAAATTGTTTGTAACAAAAATCTAAATCTAAATAAAATCTACAATCAATGTGATTTCTGACATGGTTTCTGTTTTATTAATTTTCTTATGTTAGGCGTCAGATCAGATGTTGACAGTAACAACAAGTCAGAAATATCTTGCTCAGTTAGAGATGTGCACAAACATATGTTGATCCGAAGCTACTTAAGAACTAAAAGGCCAGGTTAGTTATTGTAGGAAAGTCTTCTTTTGGTACCAATGTCTAGAAGTCTGCAAAATCTTCTGAAGAATTTTGTAACTTTGAAGATACTCTTTCTGTGAAAAGGTTTTTTAGCGCAGAATGATTTTGTAGTTCAGTGAGTTCCAACTGAATACGATAACTGATTATTTCAGTCAAACTGATTTTGAGAGGTTTCACAAAAATTTGTATATTTTGATTTTGACTTTCAAAGTCCTGAAATCTGCTCTCAAACGACTGCAATAAACATTTAATTTTTGATTCGTACTTAGAATAACACACGGCAACAAAAAAATATTTTTGTTTTGGTGCCTGGGATTTTAGAGCTGATTTTAACTATATTTGGGACGCTAAATCTATACATGCAATCCGTTTTTCTCTATCAGCTCTACTTTTTTAGATACATCAACTTATCTACCAATGTGGTTTTTATTCAGTATATTCATTTATGAGAGTTCTAAAATTATTATATATGCATTAATGTAGGTACAATTGTTTTATTGTCAGTCTGTAATTGAGTAAATTCCAGGTAAATCTATAAATAGTGGAACCATTGCCTGAACTGACCCTTTTAATCACCTAACTCGGGTAAGTCTCGTCAGTTTGTGCGTTCTTACTAATGAGAGTAGATCGAATTCGGCGTGTTATTTTATGTTAAGAAAAGAGTGTTTTTGTGTTATTGAACAGAATTAAAATGAGTTCAGGTTCCAGTTCAAGAAGAAGTTGTGTAAATCAACCTGATGTGTTTTGCTATATATGCGGAGAATACATGTTTCAACAAAACAGACAAACTATTACTGACTTTGTAAAGCGAGCGTATCTTGGATACTTTGGAGTTAAGCTTGGTGATCAGGACAAAACGTGGGCCCCGCATCTCGTATGTAAAACTTGTACAGAGCATTTACGGCAGTGGACTACCGGGAAAAGAAAATGTCTAAAATTCGGCGTACCAATGGTTTGGAGAGAACCAAAAAAACCACTTCAATGATTGTTATTTCTGTTTAGTAAATACTAATGGAATCAATCGAAATAACCGCAGTAAGTGGACTTATCCCAATTTAGACTCGGCAATACGCTCTATCCCGCACTCAGATGAAATACCGATTCCAACATTTCATCAGCTACCACATATCTCTGATAACGAATATTTTCCCTTTGATCCCTCTTCTGATGCTAATAAAAGTTCTGATGCTAATGAAACTAACAGCGACTATGAGGGGACGTCATCAGTTCCTCAACGCTTCAATCAAAATGAATTAAATGATCTCACCAGGGATCTCAATTTATCGAAAAAAGCTTCTGAAGTACTGGCTTCTAGGTTGAACGACAAAAATTTACTGGAACAAGGAACCAAAATTACCTTTTACCGTACAAGAGAAAAAGATCTGCTACCATTCTTTTCTCAAGAAGACAATCTTGAAAGAAATGGGACTTTCTGAATATATTCCAGATGATTGGCGCCTATTTATTGACAGTTCAAAGCGAAGTTTAAAATATGTCCTTCTACATAATGGGAATAAATATGGTTCAATACCACTAGCTCACTCAACGAAACTGAAAGAAGAATATAATACCGTAGCTTTGGTCTTGCAGAAGATAAAGTATTACGAACATCAATGGATGATTTGTGTAGACTTAAAAATGGTAAACTTTCTTCTTGGGCAGCAAAGTGGTTACACGAAATATCCGTGTTTCTTGTGCCTCTGGGATAGTAGGGACAAAACACACCACTGGTTAGAAAAGATTGGCCTCAGAGAGAAAACATGGACGTTGGGGAAAAGAATGTCATTAACGACGCTTTGGTTGAAAGAGAAAAAATCATACTTTCTCCGTTACATATAAAGTTGGGCTTAATGAAGCAATTTGTAAAGGCTCTTGATAAGAATGGGTCTTGTTTTGCATATATAGGGGTAAAAATGCATCAGTTGAGCACAGAAAAACTCAAAGCAGGGATATTTGACGGCCCACAAATAAGACAATTAATTAAGGATCCTGCCTTCATAAATTCAATGAATCAAGTTGAACGAGAAGCTTGGACATCATTTGTTGCAGTTGTAGAAAATTTCTAGGCAAACATAAAGCTCAAAACTATGTTGAAATGGTTAACAAGATGCTTAATATTTTCAAATCCTTAGGGTGCAATATGAGTATTAAAATACACTATTTACACAGCCACTTAGGACCGTTTTCCAGGAAATTTAGGAGACATGAGTGAGGAACAAGGTGAAAGATTTCACCAAGATATTAAAGTTATGGAGGACCGCTACCAAGGAAGATGGGACATGCACATGATGGCAGATTACTGCTGGAGTTTAAAAAGGGACTGTTTTAAAAAAACATTCAAGAATGTCGCGGAAAAGAAGCTTTCCAAGTGTTGAGTGACTATTTCATTTCTTCAATGTTTTTTTTTTGTTTGTAAGTACGACATAATATTGTATTTTGTATAACTAAAATAAAAATTTCGTATCTACTTTTGTTTACTACACTTACGGATTTGAGTTACAATAATGTAACTTATATTTCTCTAAAATTGTATGTCTTAAAAATTTGAGCTCCTAGGTACAAATGAATACGTTATTTGAATTCAGGACATCAAATTGATATAGAATCAGCTCAAAAAACCTCGACACCAAAACAGCTGTTCCCCTGTGTAATTTATAGTGGTGATATTGAGCTTGTCATTCAAATCTTTGAGTATGGGAAAAAGTTCAATATTTTCTTTGGTTAAATTAATTAAAAACAGATTTAATTTAGCTTTGAATCACCTTATCAAAGTAAGCATAGCTAGAAAGTGAACAACATTTTCCTTGTAATTTGCGGTAATTCGTAATATCAACAAGAAATTCAAGATCACTCAACCAGAATTTATTCTTTAGTAAATCAGTTTCCAAAGGTAACGCTCCTTTTTCCTCTGAAAATTCCAACACTTGCTTTTTTCAAGTTGAAGAATTGTTTCAACATGTTGCCCCTTGAAAGCCATCGCACAGCGCAGTATAGTATTTTGAAATTGATCCCTAACCCACTCGCAACTTGCTACCAAGTTGTCGTCATGTCAGTAAGAAAATACTTTTTAAAATTCTTTGTCAACATGGCTAGATGATTTTCAATGGTTACTAAAACAACTTTTACATGTTGTTCTTCAACTCATATTTGCAAACATTTCTAGGTTTTTTTGCTTTACATTTCTGCTCTACAATTCCAATTTTCTACAAAAAGCATTAATTTTATCACTTGTATCGAATATTTGTGTATTTGTTCCTTGGATTTGAAGATTTAAGGTATTTAGTTTCTCGAATATATCGACCAAGTAGCTCAATTTCGTCACAAATAAAACTACCTCGAAACTTCTTGGCTTCCGGTTTGTTTTCCTTTTCTAGAAAAATGGCGATTTCATTTCTTAATTCATAAACACGTTGCAAACATTTCCCACGTGATAACCATCTTGCCTCGCAATAAAATAGTAACACTGAATGTTCGGCACCCATGTATTTACAAAATGCAGAAAAAATTCTAGATATTAGAGGTCTTATCTATAATATATATAAAATGCAACGTCTGTCTGTCTGTCTGTCTCTCTGTCTGTCTGTCTGTCTGTCTGTCTGTCTGTCCGTTAGTGCGCTTATCACTGGAGAACCACTTATCCGATTTGCGTACTTTTTTTTTTAAAAACATACATATGTTCTCTGGCCAGGTTATAGGCTATATTTTGTTACGATAGGTAGCATAAGGACTGAGCAGTGACGTAAAATAGTGAATGAAGTCGGGAAAAAGTTTACCGCTAGAACGTTCCTTTGCAATACACAGCCTAAACCATTAAATATGGAAACAATATTATGTAGCAGAGAATATCTATAATCTGTAATCTATAATATATATAAAATGCAATGTCTCTCTGTCTGTCTGTATGTCCATTAATGCGTTTATCTCGCGAGAACGACTTATCCGATTTACCTGTCTTTTTTTAAATTCATACATTCATCTCTCTGTATGTCTGTCTGTCCGTTAGTGCGTTTATCCCTCGAGAACCACTTATCCGATTTACGTGATTTTTTAAAATTCATACATATATTCTTTGACCAGGTTATAGATATATATTTTATTACATCTATAATATATATAAAATGCAACGTATCTCTGTCTGTCTGTCTGTCGGTTAGTGCGCTTATCACTGGAGAACCACTTATCCGATTTTCGTACTTATTTTTTTAAAACATACATATGTTCTCCGGTCAGGTTATAGGCTATATTTTATTACGGTAGGTAGCATAAGGAATGAGCAGTGACGATAATAGTGAATGAAGTCGGAAAAAAGTTTGCCGCTAGCGCGTTCTCTTGCAATACACAGTCTAACCCATTAAATATGGAACAATATTATATAGCAGAGAATATCTATAATCTATAATATATATAAAATGCAATGTCTCTCTGTATGCCTGTGTGTCCATAAGTGCGTTTATCACGCGAGAACTACTTATCCGATTTACGTGTCTTTTTTTAAATTCATTCATATATTCTTTGGCCAGGTTAAATAATATTAATAATCTATATCTATAATGCAACATCTCTCTGTCCGTCTGTCTGTCCTGTCCGTCCGTTAGTGCGCTTATCACTGGAAAACCACTTATCCGATTTATTTGCTTTTTTTAAAAAACATACGTATGTTCTCTGGCCAAGTTATAGACTATATTTTATTACGTTAGGTAACAT
This sequence comes from Pachyrhynchus sulphureomaculatus, assembly GCA_019049505.1. NCBI lineage: Eukaryota > Metazoa > Arthropoda > Insecta > Coleoptera > Curculionidae > Pachyrhynchus > Pachyrhynchus sulphureomaculatus. The sequence goes on from CM032449.1 coordinate 204,088,875, forward strand.
GAGGAATAAGCAGTGACGATAATAGTGAATCAAATCGGAAAAAAGTTTGCCGCTAGCGCGTTCTCTTGCAATACACTGCCTAAACCACTAAATATGGAACAATATCATGTAGCAAAGGATATCTATAATTATATATAAAATGCAACGTCTCTCTGTCTGTCCGTTTGAGTTCTTATCACTGGAGAACCACTTATCCAATTTACGTGCTTTTTTTTTTAAACACGCTAAACCATTAATTATGGAACGATATCATGGAGCAAAGAATATCTATAATATATAAAATGCAACGTCTCTCTGTCTGTCCGTTTGTGCTCTTATCAGTAGAGAACCACTTATCCGATTTACGTGCTTTTTTTTTTAAACATGCTAAACCATTAATTATGGAACAATATCATGGAACAAAGAATATCTATAATATATATAAAATGCAACGTCTCTCTGCCTGTCTGTCTGTCCGTTGTGCGCTTATCACTGGAGAACCACTTATCCGATTTACGTGCTTTTTTTACACGTACGTATGTTCTCTGGCTGGGTTATAGGATATATTTTATTACGTTAGGTGACATAAGGAATAAGCAGTGACGATAATAGTGAATCAAGTCGGAGAAAAGTTTGCCGCTAGCGCGTTCTCTTGCAATACACTGCCTAAAGCATTAAATATGGAACAATATCATGTAGCAAAGAATATAATATATATAAAATGTAACGTCTCTCTGTCTGTCTGTCTGTCCGTTAGTACGCTTATCACTCGAGAACCACTTATCCGATTTACGTGTTTTTATAAATTTATACATATGTTCTATATAATACGACATAAGCCTACATAATGGGAGATAAGGTGAGATAATGGGAGATAAGGAGAAATAATGGGAGGTAAGGAGAAATAATGGGAGATAAGCAGAGATAAGTCTAGATAATGGGAGTTATGGTGAGATAATGGGAGATAAGGAGAAATAATGGGAGATAAGGAGAAATATTGCGAGATAAGCCTAGACATTGGAAAATAAGGTGAGATAATGGGAAATAAGGAGATATAATGGGACATAAGGAGAAATAATGGGAGGAGATGGGCAGAGATAAGCCTAGATAATGGAAATTATGTAGAGATAATGGGAGATAAGGAAAAATATTGGGAGATAAGGGGAAATAATGTGAGATATTTTATTAAGTTGGGTAACATAAGGAATAAGCAGTGACGATATTAGTGAATCAAGTCCACGCGAGCGGAGCCGCGGGCCCGGCTAGTTTTAATATAATTTACTACGGCTACAACTGTAGTGAGCACAATATTCAGAGCAGGATTCATTTCTTTGGAAGCCAGAGCTTCTCTGTGGATCACACAATGTGTCCACACACACACACACACACAGTGGAGATTTTTGTTTCACAAGTGCTTGTATCTTCCAGACATTGAATGAGCACCATCGGTAGATATTCCGACGCAATTTTTCCACTCCATATTTGCCCCGTTTATAAAATCATTTAAGATAGCAAATAACGCGAGAGATGTTGCTTTGAGTTCTATTGGTTTGCAGAAAAATAATTCTACTGCTGACATACTATCAGAAAAATCGAACATAAGCAATAAAATGAGCATCTTTATTGCTGTCTGTTGTCTCATCAAGCTGAATTAAAAACATTTTGTTACGCAACTCCCCTAAAGGCTGATGCTGTACATCTTCAGCTATATCACCAATTCGACGGGAAACAGTATCCTTTGGTATAGCTATGGATAGCAATTGTTTGGCAAAATTATCTCCAAGCATAGTTTCTACAATCTCAATTGCTTCTGGCATAACAAGCTCTTCACCAATTGTGTGAGGCTTTTTTACATTTTATATGGAACTTTGTAAGAGGCAAGTAAAGCTTTTTCATTCACAGACAAAGTTTTTTTAACAAAATGATTTCTGCTTTACATATGATTTTAATTTTAATTCAAAGAATTCTCGGGGTTTGTTAAGGTAATCACTGTGATGCGTTTTCATATGTCGTTTAAGTTTATTTGGTTTCATGCTGTCTGCTGCCAAGATTTTTGAGCAAATAACACACAGGGGCCTTTCCTCTTCATTTACTTCAACCCTAAATTTAGGTATCCTTGAGAATATTTTCTTGATTTTATTTTCGAACGCTCGTCTGTGCACTTGTTGATGCTTCACTATCGTCTAATGCTCGCTTACGCCCACTTAGAAATTTATCCATGATTCTGTATAAATTTACTGCCGTGAATACTTAATACCTTGAATTTCAATTAACACGTAAATTACAACATGCACATTCACGATAAATCCGATAGCAGTAGAAGGATCAATTCGACTGAGACGGGCTGTAATTGAACGAGGTTTTGGTAGATTTTCCGAATGTTCGAGACAACTTGGAACTTCTCGCAAAGCCGCTACCGATATGGTGGGCGTGACAGAGAGTAATAGAGAGGCATCGATTCTAGTTTCGTCAACGCAGCAGATAAGTGTTGCCAAATATGAATAAATTTACTTACTCTTGGTAGTTTGTAAAGTTTGTAATTAAGGTCATAGTGTAGCTTTAGCATCTAAATACTGAAAATACATTATTATTGCATACATTGTTATTCTATGAGAGGAGGGGAGGCGCGATGAAAATTATGTTTGAAAATTGGGTCGGAAATACTGAAAGGCTGAGAAACGCTGCTATACAACATCGTAAAAGGAGACGAAACATGAATATATTTGTACGAGCCGCAAAACTAAGCAAAAATTAATTGTTTTGGTGTTCTAAGGTTCTTGAAGCACTTCCAAGAAAATGATCATTTGTTTCTTTGGTTATACTAGACATGTGGCATTACTTTAGAGCAGGGGTGCTCAAACTTGAACTGCTGGCGATCTACCTCAATATTGTTAGACTACGGTCGGTCGACTCTAAGAGGCTGCAAGTAAGTGTGATGCAGGATTGTCGTCTAGGTAGGGTGTATCGTGGCATAGATATTAGTTTTCCGCACAATATGCATTTTTTTAGTCAAGGTAAGTGTAGGTCTGCTCTAAAATGTCAATGAAAAAACTCATAATTATTCAAAATTGCGAGTTTATTGGTTCTTACAAAACAAACGAGTTCTAGTGTCTAAACTTAACTAAAGAGTGACTTTGGATGTTGAAGCGTGGCACTGCATGTCCTCAGCATACTTTTCATAAGATGGTACGTAATTATCGAGTGCTAATCGCAAGCATGATGACATATATTCGTCAGTTAGTCGATTGCGATATTTTGACTTAATTATCTTCATTTCAGAAAATGCAGACTCGCACAAGTAAGTTGACCCAAACATTGCGGGCGATTTGCCTTAGATTCGGATATTTATCTTCAGATATAAAACACCAGAATTTTGTATCAGATGCTGTGGCTTTGAGATGTATATCTGATATAATCTGCACTAACTCATTTTCAACAGAACATGAGTCCATGTTAAACTGACTTGCTATTTCAGTAGCTAATTCCTCAATGTTTTTACACGAAAAAGGATAAGTCATAAATGATGCGATATTTGCCAATTTACTGAAATCATAAAAACGTATTTCGAATTGGCCCAAAATATTTGATAATTCTGCCTCATAAATATCATAATTCAACTGAGGAATCCTTGCTTTCAAAGACGGAAAATTTTTCAGATCCTTTCTTTTCAGTTGATCTATCATAAGTTGCAATTTACTTTTGAATGCGTTTATTGCGCTAATCATCTCAATAATAGTTTTTCCTTTACCTTGAAGCTCCAAATTAATTGTGTTTAAATGCATTGTGATGTCTATCAAAAATGCCAAATCAGTCAGCCATTTTCCGTTTTTCAGCATCTGAGCGTCATCACTTCTTTCGTCCAGAAAAGTTGTTATTTCGGGCAATAATTCTTGAGACCGTTCTAGGAATTTTCCGCGGCTCAACCACCTAACGTCCGTGTGAAGAACTAAATCAGTGTGTTCAGCTGACTCACTAATCTTCCAACTGCAATTTAAAGAGCCGTCGTTGCAAGCTACGTGCACGGATAGAATTCACAATTTTTATTGCAATGCCCATAATCTCCTCCATGTTTAGAACTTTTGAACACAAAACTTGTTGATGTATAATGCAACGGAAGGAGAAAAATGAAGAGAAATCATCATTAGCTCGACACAATGCCACAAAACCGTTTTTTGTTTCCAGTCATTGTTGGTGCTACATCGGTTGTAATGCACACTACTTTATATATTGGTAGCTTGTAGTTTGTTACAAAATTGAAGAAAACGTCATATATATCTTCGCCACGGGTCTTTCCTTTCAGAAGAATTATTGTCAAAAGCTCTTCCTTAGCCGACATGTCATTGAATACCATTCGAATAAAAATACACAGCTGGGCAGTGTCTGTCATATCGGTGGATTCGTCGAACTGTAAAGAAAACTATGTACATTCCATGATATCATGTTTTAGTTTATCTGCCATGTCCTGACTCATGACTTCAACACGCCTTGTTACAGTCGGACGAGATAACTGAAGTTCTCTAATAGCAGACATAATCTCTGTTTTATTTTTAAAATCTCCAAATAAAGTCTCACCCGCTTCAATAAATGCTTCCTTCACAACCAATCCATCATCAAATGGTTTCTTGTGTTTCGCCAATATATGAGATATTTTAAATGACGCGATCGTTGCAGCTTTTGATTGTTTGGCTGGTCTTGTGAACATGGTTTGTTCTTTTTTCAAACAAGTTAACAAATCACGTACTTTTCGTTTTCTTAATTCACTCTGTGACGGAAAATCCTTTTCATAGTTTTTATGAACCGTTTTATGATGCCTCTCTAAGTTCCCACGCTTAGGTATTGCAACTGACGCACGGCAAATGAGACAAATGCATTTATCCTTTACCATACAAAAGGAAAATTCTTCCTCCCAATCGTTATTAAAATGATAAGTTTTACTTTTCTTCGCCGCACTCATTTTGGACTATTTATTAATAAACTTTGTATCGATGTATCGCCTTCAAGTTACAACTCAGACTGACTCCTATTCCTGCAGGCGCAACATTTATATCGGCGCGAACGAAGTCTCGAATGTTCCCGTCAAACACGCCGCCCGAAGTTTCTAGAAAAATCGGCGGGAATCAAAAACGCGGCTTTTCTTTGACAAGTACCGCGCGTTCCTTTGACAAAGCCGCCTTTTGCCGCTAGCAGGGGGTTATTACGATAAAAGAAAGTGATGCGGGGGTTATTCTGGCCTAATTGTGGATCGAATAAATTTTTAGTAGTTTATTCATTACATTTTGCTTTAGTTACCTAAAACAAAATTTGTTAATAGTTCTATATCGGAATTTTTTTCTCGAGATCGACTGAAAAAGCACTCGCGATCGACTTGTCGATCGCGATCGACCGTTTGAACACCCCTGCTTTAGAGGATCGAAGAACAGTTAATACTGAATGGTATACCAACCGATAACATCGCATCATTCTTCATCATGGCAATGCCAGCTCTCACACAGCACGTCAAAAAATGGATTATTTGACGAAGAAAAAATCGAATTGATGTCTCATTACTCGTATTCACCTGATTTATCATTATTTTTCCCGAAAGCCAAAGAAAAGACGTGGACAGCAATTTTCACCACCTCAAGATTGAAATAATGCTCGATATTTTTTCGACAACCTATTATACGATACCAGTACCCAACTAGTTCCATTATACCTGGCAACAAAACAAATTTTATTTCCCTTATAACCTCCAAATTTAAAAAACAGTGTATCAAAATACATTTTTATTGCCCAAGCTATCTCAAGCGATTACTTAAACCAACAACAAAAGTGCTTAAGAATCCAATTGTCGTTTTTAACACAAGAAATATTCGATAGAATGAACAGAAAATGGACCCATTGTAATCTAAGTTCGGCCATTACAACAGCAATTACTGCAGGGCAGTAAATAAAGTAAAGGCATCGAAAGTAAATGGGCGGAAACATCAGCCCCTTACAAAAAGCAGGGATAATCTTAACCGATATCTTTGTTCTAGACCTCTAAAAACTCTTTAAGTTGGGGGGCTTTCAGAGGTTTAGATAATCGTATATAATTAATTTGATACTATAAAAAAAGAAAATGTTGGTGTCACATAAAAAATTAACGTAGAAATTTTTATACAATATGTAGTATACTCTTGGTTACTATTTCATTTCATATGTATAAATAAATGAGTATGTGTGTGAGTGTGTGTGGGTATGTGTATGTAATTCGATAAGGAATAATTCAATTTTGAAGCGGTTTCCTTTAATGTCGAAATACATTACAGTCCCTGGCCAAATTATTAGACGCACTGTATTTTTTTTAGTAATTTTATGTTTCTTAAGAGTTTTTATGCAATAATGGTATATTTAAAATACAATATTATTGATTTTTATTTAAAAGAATTGTTGTAGACTATATATTTGTATTTATTTTTAACATATAGCAACACTGTGTTGACAAAGTGATACATGAACGTAAACAAGTACAAACCTGTATCAGTCGCGATCGGAATCGTGTCAGGTACGGACGTGTTTCTGTGGCTTTATGGACTGTGATTGTTTGTTTAACAGTTTTATACTACTCAGTTATTAGTTTATTTTGTATGCAGTGTTTTAAAAAAGTAATTCGACTATTTTCATTATGGGTAGAAAAGGCGATCTTTCACCACGTAAAAAAGCTGAAGTGAAGGCCCTTGTGATTGCAAAAACATTTACAAACCGAGAAATATCACGAAGATTGGAGGTTTCTGAAGCTAGTGTACGACGCATAAAAAAAGAAAATTGAGTCAGGGAAGGAATTAAGCCCGAAAAGAAAGAAAAGATGCGGTAGAAAACCAATTTTCACTCCACGGTCAGAGAGATGTTTGAAGAAAATTTGTGTAGAAAACAGATTTGCTACCACAGAGGTAATAAAATCACAACTCCAGGATGCTAGCGTAAATGCTTCTGAGCGCACTGTTCGAAGAAAATTGAAAGAGTTAGATTTTAAGGCCTGTCGCCCCGCCAGGAAGCCCAAGTTAACAGCTGCAATGAAAGCAAAGCACCTGAAGTGGGCCAAACAATGGCAAGACAAAGATGTGGACTTCTGGAGATCGGTAAGATACAGCAATTTAATCAATAATTGATACATTATTATCATTTTCAGTTAAATAAAGCAAATAAACATGGAAGTTTATATATTTTTCCTATTTTTGACAGGTCTGCTTCAGTGACGAAAGCACACTCGAAATTTTGCAGAATAAAGCTCAGTATGTGCGTCGTCGTCATGGAGAAAAGTTTCATCCTGATTGTGTCGTCCCGACGGTTAAACATCCCACCAAAGTGATGATTTGGTCAGTCATCAGCGGCAAGGGCACTGGACGTCTGTACGTCGTCAAAGGAATAATGAGGCAAGATCAGTACAAAGAAGTATTACAAAATCGGTTGATTCCGCAGCTCAGAGAATGGTTTCCAGATGGGGAACCATTCACTTTCATGCAAGATGGAGCTCCCTGCCACACTGCTCGGTCTGTTAAAGCTTTTTTGGCAGAAAAAAATATCCCTCTGTTGGATTGGCCGGGTAATAGCCCCCATTGAAAATGTGTGGGAGCTGATGAAAAGAGAAGTGGCTAAAGATGTGATTACCAACAAAACCCAGGTCCTAGAAAAGATTATTCATGTGTGGAATCATCATCCTCAAATGCAGGAGACAGTACAATCTTGCATTGATAGCATGCCGCGCAGAATTAAAGCTTTGATAGCGGCTAAAGGTGGCTCAACTAAATATTGACTTTTACTAACATTAATTTCACTTTTCTTTAAAACTTAATAAACTTATGCTTTTCTAAATTAATGCTGTTTTATTTATGTCAAATAAATAGGTAATTGATTGGATAATATAAAAATAAAAAACAAATCAATTTAAAATAATAAAACGGTACAATATCACTCGGTAATTAATATTTTACATGAAATCTTGCAGTGCGTCTAATAATTTGGCCAGGGACTGTAGGTAAAATGGCAAAACCTAAACAATTTTTTACTGTAAGAAGGGAATAGGCTACAAATCAAGAAATTCTCGAAAGTTAGTACACTAACACACAGTTTTTTATGTTTAACCGTCATAGAGTTGTAATCTGTACTGAGTTGAAGGAGCATTGTGACAGAGAACACTATCAATGGAATCATGCGGACTAATTATCACTAAAGAAAATTCAAATAATGCTTTTGAACGTTACGTCATGGCTAGGATTTTGTCAGACAAAAATGTTTTTTGGGCATCGGAATGACGTACATGCGCGACTGCGGAGAAACGGACTCAGATCACTAATGTCATACGGTTTCTCTTGGAAAATGCACTTATATTGCACTCATTACATTCATGTTACAGAAACTCGACTAGGATATATTTGCTCCTTTGTTTTATTGCTATAGGGAATTGTTGCATTCATGAAAAAATCACTCTTAGAGATTTTTGTATTTCTTCACGTTTCAGGGTCCCTAAAAATATAGTAACTTATTTCTGTTGGTTTATCGGTCTGTAGGCCCGTTCACCTATTGGTCCGCTGACTTGTTAGTATGTCTGCCTATCTGTCGGTCTGCAGGCAAGATAACTTAAGAGAAAAAATAAATTTGTTATTTGTTTGTTTATTTATTTTCAATATTATTGTTTATAGTTAAACATATAATTTGGTAAAGAGGTAACAGAGGGTGTTAGAGCGGTTGCTTCTTTTATATCTTATTATATGTTCTTGGAGTCAGTGAATCTAAAAATTGATTTTTTTTCCATTATTTTGACTTACTAGTAGTTAAACATATAATGTATTAATAAAGTGGTAGAGAGGGAAGAACAAGAACCATGTATTCTTAAGACTGAAATCCAGAAGGCTATACAAAGGTTCAAGAATAGAAAAGCAGTAGGTACAGACGCGATCACTGCGGAAATAATAAATACGATGGGAGAAACCGCCGTGAATATGTTACATCAACTGTGTAATGAGGTATGGAAGACTGGAAGATGGCCGAAAGACTGGTGCGAAGTTGCATTTATACCCTTGCATAAGAAAGGGAATTCTTTCTTATTCAAGGATTGCAGCAACAATAGAATAATCGCTCTAGTGTCACACGCTACTAAGGTGTTTCCTTGGATCCTAAATGAAAGACTCAAAATTTTCTGCTGCCGCAAATATTTACCGAACAAACAGCATGCGCCAGATAATACAAAAAGTGAGGAAATTCCAAATAACAACCTATATTTGTTTTATAGACTACTCTAAGGCTTTCGACTGCATACAATGGAACAAACTCTGCTCGATTCTAATCAGCATGGGAAAACCTATACATCTTGTAAACCTTATCCGATCCTTGTATGAGAACACAAATAGCAGAATTGAACTGAATAATTCTGTATTCTGTCACCTTTACTTTTTAACATATATAGTGAATATATAATGAGTAGTAACTTTAGATATGCGGATGATACTGTTATATTACCAACTTCAATACAAGACCTCGAATCAATTATGGACCGCCTGGAAATCACTAGCAAAAACTATGGATTGGCAACTAATAGAGCGAAGACCAAAGTACCGATTGTTAGTCGTAATTAAGATCTGTCACAGATAAATAAAATTGCTGGTTTCACTGTTGTAGACTATTTCAATTATTTGGTATCCCTCATTACTAACAATGGTGGTTGTGAGGCGGAAGTAAGAAGACGTTTGGCTATGACAAGAAACTCGACTATCAAATACACTAAGGTCTGGAAAGATCCAGCTGTCACAAAAAATACAAAGTTAAGATTGCTATCCACCCTTATATTCCCCATAGCAACTTACGCATCGAAAACATGAACCATTAAGCAAGCTGACCAAAGACGAATCGATGCGTTTAAGGTATGGGCATATCGAAGAAACCTCAGAGTATCGTACACCGAACACCGTACTCATGTATCTATTCTTGAAGAGCTTAGTATAAATGACCGACTTTCAAATAGAATTAATAGACAGTACCTGAAATTTTTTGATCACATAATGAAGAAAGTGGATGCCATGGAAAAGCTTGAAGTAACGGGGAAGGTAGAAGGTAAAAGATCAATAGGACCGTCTCCGACAAGATGGTCCAACCAAGTAAGATCTCTCCTTGGGATGTGTATCCACGAGTCAAGTCAAGTCGCACAGCATCGAGATGCCTGGAGATTCACTGTTGAGGCAGTAACTGCATGGTGTCACCGATACTCCCATTGGGGTGAAAGGATTGAGACAGAGAGAGGTTAGACTGTTTGCCTCATATGTATTGTGTTTGCATGTCATTTTTCAGGGCTTTTTAAAAATATTTTACTTTCTATCGGAAACAGTATATAAAGATAAATAGAAGATTTTGGGAGTAAATATCTTACCAAAAGGTACCTATCTTAAAAAAATCGACCAACAGTAAGTGGTATTTTAAAAATATTTGTATGCTGGGTGCAGTCTGTCAAGAACGTGTCGGCGATAATTCATTTTTGATATATGTGTTTCTAACGACTCAACGAAAAATTGGTAGAAGGAATCTTTGTCTAAGACACATTTTATTAAAATTATCAGTCGATTCCGAACTTTCGTGGATCACGTAAACTTCAAAATGAGTCGCTTGTTTGTGGGTCTGTTCGAGTTCCCATTTAAAGGTGCTTAAAATGACACATTCCGAGGCCGATAGTAATTCATTTTAACGGGACGATAAAAGGCCAACCACTTGCCAAACCACGGTTCGGTAGGAAAAGTCACTCCGAAAGTCGTAAAACGAATCGTGTCTTTGTTTTCACGGGACCCGAAATTGACGCTGCAATCTCGTCCCAAAGTGACTCGCTTGGGCCCACGATAAGATACTTGAATGGTGGTCACAATCACTGAACGCCAACTTTATTGAAAAGGTTTGGTCCCTTGTAAAGAGAAAGCTCAGAGGAAAGGCTCTGAGGACTTTGACTTAGTCGTCTCGAGATATTCTAAAAATTTGCCGAGTAAGCAAAAAATCTCGTCGACAGCATGTCTCGAAAATGCTAGGCGATTATTGATGCAGGAGGCGATTGGACAACTTATTAAACTAATTGCGTCGTTGTTAGCACACCAAACAATACATTGATGGTAAAAAATGTTCTCGAAACACCTTTTTCAAGAATAAGAGCGGTCACGTTCTTACTTAACAGACTGTACAAGGTGAGTCAACGATAAAGTAAAGTTCATTATCTCATTTGTTTTAGGGAAGATGCACAGTTTAAAATTATTTTTGAGTATACAGGGTACTTCAAAAAAGTGTGGTGGATATAAAATATGTCTTTTTAAATGGAACATCCTATTTTATAATTTATTTTTAAATTCTAGGTAAAATTTTATAAGTTTTTATTAATAATACCTAAACCTATTAGTTTTTCTAATATTTCAATATTTTTTAAAAAAATACTAGTTTTCAGTTTTGTAAAAAAATTGCCAGTAGCGCCATTGTTTCCGAAGGTGGAATACTCATAATTGGTACGAGCATTCTATAGAGATGAAAAAAAAGATATATGTAAAGAAATTTGAATTAGATGCTACAGAGTGTTCAATATAAATTTATACATTTCGACTATTTTATATTGAAAAATCTCAAATTTTTTAAATGGCACACCCTGTATATTATTATTTTTTTCTGAAAGATTTTACAAAACCCTCTAACTTTTATTAAGTATGTCATATACCTGTTTCTAATAACGTTTGATTTATTTTGAACTAGCCGTGCCCGCGGCTCCGCTCGCGTGAACTTGATTCACCTTTATCGTCACTGCGTATTCGTTATGTTTATATTATTATATAGCTTAAGGGGCCTTAGAGGCCCATGGCTTGGATGCATACTTGTCTCCACTTGTTTTTTGTCTCCTGTTAGCTTTTCCCAGTGCGGGATTCCCATCAACTCTGGATCTTGCTTTACTGCCTGAATCCATGTAGATCGAGGTCTACCCTTACCTCTTCTTCCAACCACTCCTCTTATTAGGGATTGCTTTGCCTGTCTTTCTTCCTTCATCCTTGCCACGTGTTCCAACCATCTTAATCGCTGGATTATTATGATTTGGCTTATAAGGGGTTTCGTATATAGGCATTTTAATTTGTAGTTTGTTCTTCTTCTCCACAGTCCCTCTTCTTTCCTTCCTCCGTAGATTTTTCTCAAAGCTTTCCTTTCCCACACCTCCAACGTCTCCTTTTCTCTTGCATTCAGTTTCCACGTTTCGCATCTATATGTCACCGTGGGTCTGAAAACTGTCGTATATATTCTTTCTTTTGCTTTTCTTGATACATTCTTTAATTTCAATATTGGATTCATTCCCCCAAACATCTCTGTCCTTTCGCTATTCTTTCTTGTATCTCCGTCCTTTCTTGTCCACTCTATGTTATTGTTACTCCCAGATAATTAAATTTGTCTACTTTTTCAAACATATATCTTTTTCCTAAGTTGTTTATTATATCTAAACTTTTGTTGTTTTTTTAATATCCTTCTTCTTTGTAATTTCCATGTATTTTGTTTTTTCCTCATTTATCTTTAGTCCTCTCATCCTTCCCCTTTCTTTTATCCTACTTATCGCTTTTTTGAGGTTCTCTTTTGCTCTTGCAATCACTGCTACATCATCCGCATAGGCCAAGCATTGGCAGGTTTGTTGGTATATCGTTCCATTTGTTTTTATTTCTGACTCCAGGATTATCTTCTCTAGTACCAAATTAAATAGACATGTAGACACTGGTTCCCCCTGCCTTAATCCTCTCTTCACCTTAAACTTGTCTGGTACTTTGCCATCAACCAACACTCTATTTTTTGTGTCATTCAGGGTCATTCTCACCATGCGAATCAATTTACTTGGAATTTTTAGTTCTTCCATTATCTTGTAGAGTCCTTCTCTATTTACAGAGTCATATGCTTCTCTAAAATCTAGAAAGATCAAGTGTAGTGCCAAATTTTGTTCTAAGCTATTATCTTGGATTTGCTTAATCGAAAATATCTGGTCTGTAACCGATCTATTTTTCATGAACCCACACTGGTACTCTCCCAGAATAGACTCGGCTTTCTCTGCTAGTCTGTTTTTGATAGTCAACACTACTATCTTGTACACGACATCCAGTAAGGCTATTGGTCTATAATTAGCACATATAGTTTTTTTTCTCCTTTTTTGTATATTGGACAAATGAGCGACTCTCTCCTGCTCACTGGCATCTTTTCTGTTTCCCATATTTCTTGCACCAACGGGCATATTTCATTTTCCAGATCTACTCCTCCAGCTTTTATCAGTTCTACAATTTCCACCCGGGGCCTTATTTTTTTTGGGTTCTGAGTATTTCTCTTATTTCTTCTTTGCAGGGTTTATTTGTCGCCTCCTGCCTTCAGTTATTTTGCTTCCTATTTCTCATTCAACTCCGCATTTTCATCTCCATTTAATGTTTCTTTAAAGTATTCCGCCCATCTATTCAGTCTTTCTGCGAAGCTTACTGCTAAACTTCCATCTTTTTTCCTATATATTAGCATTTTGTCTCTGTTTATTTCCTCTTGTATTTTATAAAAAAAAAACACATAAATCGGATAAGTGGTTCTTGAGTGCTAAGCGCAGTAATGGAGCGCAGTAATGGATAGACAGACAGGCAGAGAGATGTTACGTTTTATATATATTATAGATTTTTTTTGACATATATTAAATTAAAAAGTAAAAAAAAATCACGTAAATCCGATGAGTGGTTCTCGAATGATAAGCACACTAACGGACAGACAGACAGAGAGACGTTTCGTTTTATATATATTATATAAATTATTATTATTATTATATAACCTCTTCAGAGAACCTATGCATGAATTTAAGAAATCACGTAAGTGGTTCTCAAGGAATAAGCGCACTAACGGACAGACAGAGAGTCGTTGCATTTTACATATATTATAGATATAGATTATTATTATTATTACTATATAACCTGGCCAAAGAATATATGTATAAATTTAAAAAAAGACACGTAAATCGGATAATGATTCTCGCCTGATAAACGCACTAATGGACAGACAGACAGACAGAGAGACATTGCATTTTATATATATTATAGATTATAGATTATAGATATTCTCTGCCACATAATATTGTTCCAAATTTAATGGTTTAGGCTGTGTACTGCAAGGGAACGCGCTAACGGCAAACTTTTTACCGACTTCATTCACTATTATCGTCACTGCTCATTCCCTATGCTACCTATCGTAATAAAATATAGCCTATAACCTGGCCAGAGAACGTATGTATGTTTTTAAAAAAAAAAGTACGTAAATCGGATAAGTGGTTCTCCAGTGATAAGCGCACTAACGGACAGACAGACAGACAGACAGAGAGACGTTGCATTTTATATATATTATATACATGTAGCAGGTAAATATGTACGTCGAAAAATCAATGCACTTCTACTTTTTTTCTTTTATTACATACACTTTCTATTGTCTTGCCTTAACTTAAATGCCCCTAGCACTATATACTTAACTGAATCTTGAAATATATAAAACTTCTTGGCGGCTATAAATAATAAAAAGGCACTAAAATTTGCATAAAATAATATACTGATAAACCACATTTCCTAGCCCTGCGCGCCAAAGAAACCCCGTATCGTCTGTTTCCATAAAAAGGCCAGTCAACTGCTGGAATTTTTTCTACCGTAAATATTCTTCTTTCATGTTTCTATCTAAGTAGCATAAAACTTTCTTGTTTTTTTCGACGTTATTTAAGATAAAAATTCTTAAAGCAATTTAGTTGACTTTGTAATCTAAAGTGGGTTTTATGGCGGATCATTTATAATGTAGAGAGATAAAGTTGAAGTATTTTATTACTTTATAAATTTTTCTACAATCGTAAAAAAAATTATGTGCATTTATGTCACTGTGCAAAATAACACTTTTTCTGAGAAATAATGGTTCTTGACATTAAACCGTCTCACTAAATTACGGGTAAGTGTTCTAATCTTGAAGAGTAAAAATCCGTGACAATATATCGTGCAATCGCAGGCGAAACTTCGGAAAGACATTCCAGTTTGACACCGTCTAAGTCCAAGAACCATGATTTCTCTCATCTAATCAAAAAAGCCGTGCAAGCTTCCGTTCCAACACATTTCTTCCTGTTCGCAAGGAAAGTAACAGAGAGCTCAGCTGAATAAGAGCTTCTGTTGAAATGAACAGTGTAAATTTTGTTTCAGTTTCTCGTTCATAAGATTATTTCCAATTTTGCAAAAATATTCTTGTTATATCTGCCGTAGTCGTTTTACGATTTTTAAGCTTGTTTATGTTTTAATTTAGTTAACACATGAAATTGTAAATTTATGCTTGAGTTAAAATAACAATAATTTTTTGATTCATTTTTTTCAAATCCAGATAAGTCAAAGTCTAATTTTTGTTTTCCTTTTTAATGTTCCTCGATTTATTTCAAAAGAGAATTCAAAAAAGGTATCCGTGGTACCTAAAAAATGCTTTTTTTTATGATTCTGGGATATTTTAATTTGAACTTCTATAAATACTGCTAAATATATAAGCTAAAACATGTATATTTAGATAATACATATATATATATATATATATATATATATATATATATATATATATATATATATATATATATATATATATATCATTAGCTTATTTCATCCACAGCCCGATGTAAGCCTCCCCAAGTTGTCTCCAATTAGCTTTGTTGTTTGCTTTTTGCATCCAATAGTGTTCTACTAATCTTTTTATGTCGCTTGTCCAACTTGTCTGTGGTCTACCTCTGCGTCTTTTGTGTTCTCTAGGCCCCCATCAACTATACGGCGTGTCCATCTGTTATCATTCAGCCTTGCGATATGCCCCGCTCAATCCCACCTTAACATACATATTCGTTGCACTACATCTGTCACTTTTGATCTTCTTCGTATTTCACTGTTAGGAATACGATCTTGGGGTCCAATATTTAGCATTCTCTGTCTCTTCATTGCTCTTTGGGTTACCTAGAGTTTATTTATTATACTTTTATTTAAAGCTCAGGTTTCAGTGTCGTATGGTAATACCGGCAGTACATTTTGATCGAATCCTCTGGCTTTTATTGTATTTGGGATGTCCAATTAGGACTGCAACCTTCCCAACGCAGATCAAGCCAACGAGACTCTTCTATCCAAATCAGCCTTTAGATTATTTTTCGATATTTCGATATTTTGTACCTTTTTTATTCTTTCACCATCTATTAATAGTTCCTGGCTCTTATCTTCAGTTTCGTTGTCCAAATATTTGGTTTTGGTGAAGTTTGTTTTTAGATCTATTTCTCGAGATTTGTTATTTCTTCTCTTGTGTTGGCGATCAAAGTGATATCGTCTGCGAACCTTAAGTGATTTAATCGTCCACCGTCTATTAGTATTCCTTTATTTTCCCACTTTAATGATTTTGTCTTCTAGAGTCAAAGTGAACATCTTTGGGGATATCAAGTTGCCTTATCTAATTCTTCTTTTAATTTTGATTTTATTTGTTTTTTCTTCTTATTTGTGTGGTATTTTTATAATGTATTCAAGAAGAGTTGTGTACCTTTCATCGACTCTGTGGTGACTTAAGGCGTTAAGGACTGCCCATATCTCTACCGGCTCAAATGCTTTTTCGTAGTCAACCATTACTATCCACAAGGCGACCTTATATTCAATTGCTTTTTCCACTAGTAATCAAATTGATTGAAGATGGTCCAAAGTACTGTATCCCCGTATAAATCCCGCTCATTCACGTGGTTGATAACTGTCTAATTTAGTTGTTAATCTGTATGTTATGATTCTAGTGAGGATTTTGTGTAGTACCGATAACAGGTTGATGAGGCTGTAATTGTCCAAGTCAAATTTGTTCCCCTTTTAGTGTTCCGTACGGAACACTTATAAGATCACTTCGGTGTCTGTCCGTCTGTCTGTCCGTCTGTCTGTCCGTCTGTCTGTCCGTCTGTCACACCCGATTTTCTCCGAAACTATTTGTCATAGAAAGTTGAAATTTGGTAGGAATATAGGAATTGATGGCCTCATCAGAGCCATGTAGTTTTGAAAGTTAAATTTTGACTTAAGGGGTAGTTTTGGGGGGTGAAATCGGAAGTGAAAAAAAAAATTTTTTTACTAGGTGGTGTCAAATGAAAGCTTGTGAAAACGCGAGTAAAATATATATATATATATATATATATATATATATATATATATATATATATATATATATATATATATAATGTAATACTTGCGCGCACTTTTTTTTTTGTATTATTTTTAAAAAATCGCAAAAAATCGCTGTCCACCCGCCTTATCTCGGAAAGTACTTACAAAAAAATTTTGAAGAAATTCTGGAATATTCTCCACGGGGTGTAGATTGAACGAAAATTATCACGAGTGTATTACCTGTAATAATTTATCTGGTATATAAAAAAAAACAGAAATTTCAAGGTCATCAATTTTCAGTAAAAATTGGAAATAAACTTTGTTGAAAACTTATTTGGGGTGTGTTTTGTAAGTCACTGATCATTTTGTATCACCGTAACATAAATTTTGACTTAAGGGATTTCTTTTGAGGGGTGAAATCGGAAGTGAAAAAAAAATTTTTTTACTAGGTCGTCGAGTGTGGTGTCAAATGAAAGCTTGTGAAACCACGAGTAAAAAATATATATATATAATGTAATACGTGCGCACACTTTTCTTCGTATTACTTTTAAAAAATCGTGAAATATCGCTGTCCTCTACCTTATCTCGAAAAGTACTGATCAAAAAATTTTGAAAAAACCTTGGAATATTCTCCACGGGGTATAGATTGAACGAAAATTATCATTACTTTTAATAATTTATCTGGTATATAAAAAAAACAAAATTTCAAGGTCACCAGTTTTCAGTAAAGATTGGAAACAAACTTTGTTGAAAACTCATTTGGGGTGTGTTTTGTGAAGTCACTGATCATTTTATACCACCCTAACAAAATTTTTTATTTTAAAAACAATCAACGTACGGAACACTAATTGTGCAAGTTCAACTTGCACTTGACCGGTTTTTTAAATATAAGCACGATCAAGGCATTTACCCTAGGTGTTGGTATTTTACTTTCTATGAGACACATGTTAAATAGAGCTTGAATAGATTGTATTATCGATGCCCCTCCATACTTCATCATTTCTATAGTTATCTGATCGTCTCCTTGTTCTTTGTTGTACATATGTTGTAGGGCGTTCATTATTTCATTCGTTGTTACATCGGGAATTTCTGCAGATCCCACATTTCTTACTATTACTCTATTTCCTTCTACTTTTCCGGTCGGTGGCAGTATTTTCGTGTCATATATTGTTTGATAATAGTTCTCTGTAGCTTTCTTTATCTCTTTGATTTGTGCGATCTCTTGGTTATCGTTATTTATGAGTTTTATTATTTGATGTCTCCCTTCATTCATTTGTTTGTTTAGGTGTTTCGAACTTTTTCCCTCTTTCAAAGTTTCTTCTATTTTCAAGTTTTTGTACTATCTGACGTCTTTTCTGGTCTTTTTCTTCATTTTTTTGTCTATTTCTGCCAATTCTAAGCTGCAATTTGTAGGATCATTTCTTAACAGTCGTCTCTGTTTCATAAGATTTTGTATCTCTTTACTCAATTTGTGTATTTTCGATGTGTGTTATTTGTTTTGTAGTCATGAGTAGGCTGTTGGTTATTTTTGCGTTTAGTTCATCAAGTTCTGTTTGATACTTTATTTGCTTTATATGATTTTCCAGTGCTTGTCGATATTCACCTATGTTTTGCTTTATTATTTCTGTTGGTGTCGTTATCTTTGTATGCGTTATCAATTTACGTCTCTCCTACTTCAAATTTATTCTTATTTATGCTCTGAGCATCCGATGGTCACTGCCAATACTTTAAAATTACGGCTTTCAATCCGATCGTCTAACAATGAATTTGCATGACGTTTCGCCAAAATCTCATTTAGCATTTTCAAATGCTCCTGCTGTTGCTGTTACTCGATACTGCGATCTTGCTACTGCTGCCGCTCGAAGCTAACTCCAGTTAGCTTCGAGCGGCATATATATATATATATATATATATATATATATATATATATATATATATATATATATATATATAAACTCCTGGACAATATTAACGCAACAATCTGAAAATTAATTTATCTTTTTCTTATATCAGTTTTAAAGTTTATCGAGTATTTGAATAGTAGGCTATGCATATTTTGTTTCGTTGTTCATGACAAAAATCAAAACAATTCGTTCAGATTTACAGTTTTAAAGAATTTTTTAGAAGACAAACAATCTTCTGTAATAATGCGATAGATTTTCTTTAAAAGTAAGCTATAAATTGTTCCCTTTTTCAAAGTAATACGTTCTTGTGGTAGACTTTTTTATTTTTGACCCCGAAGAATTAGAAAAATGAATTGAAAAAGGAATTTAACTGAACACGAGGTAGTGCGAGCCTCAGTTTTATTGGACAAGGGATATTGTCAGAGTTATGTTGCCAATTTGTTAGGCAAACATCGTTCCACAATAAGTCGTATGGTAAGACGCTTGAATGAAGTAGGAACTTATTTTAGGAAACTAGGGCAAGGGCGAAAACGATGCACTAGCGACCTAGATGAACGTTTTATAAGACAATATGCTTTAAGAAACAGGACTGTCACTAGTTCTATAATAAGAAACGAACTCGAAGCTGTTCGCAATGTCACAATTTCTTCTAAAACAGTTAGAAGCTAGATTAAACAGTAGGAGACCAGCCACTGCGCCCTTGCTTACTAGAGAGAACAGAGTTGCCATTTTACGTTTTGCTCGAAATCACGAAAACTGGTCTGTGGATGATTGGAAACAAGTTTTCTTCACAGATGAAACTAGGGTTAGTCTAAAACATCCAGATGGTCGTGAGCGAGTATGGCGAAGACCAGGAGAGAGGTTTGCTCCTTGCAATATCTCTGCAAGGATTCCATTCAGCGGTGGCTCCGTTATGTTCTAGGGTGGCATCTGCTTTGATGCTCGCACAGAGTTAGTTCCTGTCCGTACGAGATCCATGAATGCTGACTACTAGCTTGAGAATATTGTAATAGAACATGTGATGCTTTCCGGTCATTTTGTGGTGCCCAATTTCCTGTTTATGCAAGACAACGCTCGACCTCACGTGGCTAGGGAGGTACTCAGTTATCTTAATCAAGTTGATATACCGATTATGCAATGGCCACCAAAAAGCCCGGATCTGAATTCGATAGAACATGTATGGGATGACCTTAACAAAAATGCGAAAGGTCATATACCTGCACCTAAAAACCTGAAGGAACTTGAAAATGCAGTTATCACAGAATGGGAGAAAATTCCTCAAGACTTAGTCCAAAATTTAATTAGAAGCATGCCTAGGCGCATAAACGCTGTCATCCGAAGTAGAGGAGGCAACACACGCTACTAGTGTCCAGGTTACACCATTAATTTTGCTACTAGTGTCCCAGTTTATTTTTTTCGTTATTAAATAATTTTAACGATTTTGTTATTAGGTCTTAAGAATAATTTTAATTCGAATCTTATAGAGAAATTTGGTAGCTAATTCACTTTTAAAGTATCCGAATAAGTTTTTTCTAACTTTTAGTGTAACCAGTGTTCATAAAAAATTATTAAAATTAATTCATTATAAAGATTTGTATGATTTCATATATTGTTGCGTTAATTTTGTCCAGGAGTGTATATATATATATACATATATATATATATATATATATATATATATATATATATATATATATATATATATATATATATATATATATATATATATATATATATATATATATATATATATATATATATATATATATATATATATATATATATATATATATATATATATAAATTACCCTTTCAGTTAAGCGATTACTTTTTAGTTTATTTAACAATGAGGGTTAGCTAATGAAAGTAATTCAGATAGGCAAAAAATTAAAACACTCAAATTTCACTGAGCCGCCCAAACATATAATGCATTAAAAACAGCTGTTATAATTTAAGTATAAATAACCGGTCAAGTGCAAGTCGGATTTGCGGAATTAGTGTTCGGTACGTTGATTGCTTTTAGAATAAAAAATTTTGTTACAGAGGTATAAAATGATCAATGCTTCACAAAACACAACAAAGTTTTTTCCAATTTTTACTGAAAACTGATGACCTCGAAATTTTTGATTTTTTTTATATACCAGATAAATTATTAAAAGTAATGCACTCATGATAATTTTCGTTCAATCTCCACCCTGTGGAAAGTATTCCAGGATTTTTTCAAAATTTTTTGATCAGTACTGTTCAAAAATAGGGGGAGAGAGTAATTTTTCGCAATTTTTTAAAAATAATACAAAAAAGTGTGCGCATTATATATGGTATATTTTTGAACTTGTGAACAAGCTTTCATTTGACACCCCACTCGAGGATCTTTCACGCCCTAAAACCAACCCGTTCAGTCAAAATTTAATTTCAAAAACTACACCGCTCTGATGAGGCCATCAATTCCTATATTAATATAACTTTCTATGTCAAATAGTTTCGGAGAAAATCGGGTATGACTGAGAGATGGACACCGAAGTGATCTTATAAGTGTTTCGTACTAAACACAAAAAATTGTGTTAAATGGTCTCAGCCATTCTAGCAGGATACACAATGTGGAACAGACAGAAAAACACCCACATACGAGTAAGAGAGAAATGCAAAGTTAGAGTCGTGGTCTGGCGAGAGCCAGAAGACGTGGTTGGAATGAGCATGTGACACAAATGGCGGGCACCAGGATGGCGAAATTGGCTCACAACGGAAAACCAGGGAGTAGCAGACAATCGCGAAGACTCTCCAAGAGATGACGAGACAGCTGGCAGTGAACATTACAAGAACAGTAACCAGATTTTACAGGTGATTCGCCTCACAAAATTGGATATATATATATATATATATATATATATATATATATATATATATATATATATATATATATATATATAAATATGTATATATGTATGTATAGGATATTGGTTCTCATTCTGTGAAGAAGAGAAAAAATATATAAAATTATATATTTATACTGCCATGGACAATCAAGTCTGATATAATTTATTCACCTCGTTGAGAATATACTAATTACTTCCTGTACCCAAAAAAGGAGAACAAACGAACACTAACGAGATCAAAACTTATGCACACAAAAGACAAGAGCTGAGTAGAATATAATTTATGTCATTGTTATGATACACTCAACATAAATATCGCTTAATTTCAAGCACAACATAAACTTGGTTTCATGACACACCATTTATAATAAGGAAAATTCCCAAAGTTACGACCTGCTAAAAAGAATCATTACTCCTTTTTGTATGGTACACAAGCTCATAAAACCTGCATTAGAGTATAAAACATACAAAATTGTACGCTCTATGGGATATATCTGGAAAAAAAATTCGAGATTTCCGTTAACGTCGTTTTTCCATTACAGCTTGGATAATTTCATTTGACTTAATTAAGTTGTATGCCCATGATACATGTTATATTTTTCTTATTACCTGTTTTAACTTTTTTATTATTATTTCTAAATTTTACCTCACCTACCTGAAAATAGAATCAAAAGTTTTCAAAAATAATGGAGGCAAATACCGTCAAATTTTCGTGATTTTTGGATACAGCATGGAAATTGATTTAACTACTTTGAAACAGCCTAATTTTGACCGCAAGGCCACTTTTCTTAGATTTTAGAGCATTTTTTCACATTTTAACGCTTTCTGCTCACTATTTCTTAAATATCTCATCCTCTGTTCGTCGTTATGCGACAGAAAAATTCATCCACAGGTAACTTCCGTGCAATTTGATATTAAGGCTTCAAATTATAGGAAAATATAGCTTTTCTTCTTCTTCTCCTTCTTAGAGATCTGACGATCTGTTTTTCCTGAAGTTCTATTTATGTGCCTTCTGTAGAAGATAATTGACTATCCTTCCATCTCTTCAGTGGTCTCACGAGCAGTCGATTTCCTGCCGATCTTCCTTCCATTATGATTCGAGGCTGTCTGTCCTCCTCCATTCTCCT
This sequence comes from Pachyrhynchus sulphureomaculatus, assembly GCA_019049505.1. Lineage (NCBI taxonomy): Eukaryota > Metazoa > Arthropoda > Insecta > Coleoptera > Curculionidae > Pachyrhynchus > Pachyrhynchus sulphureomaculatus. The sequence continues at coordinate 204,111,902 of CM032449.1, forward strand.
TACGTGAGCGTACCATTCTTTTCTTCTCTGTCTTTCCCACTTAACTATGTCTTGGACGTCGCGTTATTTCCTTATGTCTGTGTTCCTCATGTGGTCTCGTTCGGCGTCCGAGGCTTGGTTTCCAGTTCTGTGAGCGTTAGGTGATTTTTACTTCAGGCAGGTTGCTAACCTCCTCCTTTATCCAGGCTTGGAACCGGCAGCAGTATCCTGGGCTACTCAATCCACCCTAGGCACTGCAGGCGGAGTTGAAAATATGACTTTTATATTAAAAAAAGTGTGCCAAATTTTATTAAAAAATATTAAGAGAATTGGTTAAAATTTTCGTTTTATTTCAAATCCTATTATGGAATTTCCTTGTGGGCAAAACGTCGTAGGAAGCTTCTTTAAAAAAAAATATGCGAGATTTTATGCTGTTCAAAAAGGTTGGAAGGAAAAATAAAGAATATGCAAAAAAAAAATTTTTCATTGCGAAAAATTCGATTTTTTTTTCCTTTTTTCTGTAGAAAGGGTCGAGTTCATTCTCTTTATTTCTATTCAATATTTTATCTCAAATATAACACGAAGAAGTGATTTTAAAACAATTACTACCTATTTATTTTACGATAAAATTATGATTTAGATAACAGAAAAAAAAAATTACACAAAAATGGATTAAAATAATGCAAACAAAGAAACTGTTGAGAGTAAAAAATTTTTCATAAAAATGTGTCTTTAATTTAGTCACAAAATCACTATCACTATAGTTTAATGCATTATATACATTTATTAAACATAAAATCTTATTAAGTTGGGAATGTGGAATCTTAGCACAATGATACTACTCAGTATATATCACCACTACACCAAACACTTTATTTTTGCACTCGACGCGCGTTTCGCTAACCATATTAGCTTCATCAGGATCGATGATTGACTAAAGCTAAACTACAAATCTACCTATTTATACTTAGCCTAACCCTTGAATTACTTAAGCGGAACTAATGACATAGGCAAGGCCGTCAGTTCCGGTCAAGTAACCAGTAGAGGGGACTATAAGGAATAGGCCCTCTGTCTTTATTTAAACTACTTTTACATTTTATGATTTCCATACTTTCGTATGCGTTCAACAATCTCCTATCAGATACATCCTTTATTAATCTTAGATTATCTAATGTTACAGTATGATTAGCTTCAAGGGCATGTTCGGCAATGCTAGACTTTTCTGTTCTATTGTATTTTAAGTGTGCTAAGTGTTCTTTAAATCTTGTTTTAATTGACCTTTTAGTTTGCCCAACATACTTTTTGTCACAATCATTATTATATAATGAATGAATATTTCCCAAGGGTATGGTATAGGTATGTGGATGATATTTTCGCGATTTTTGATACAAAGAAAGCAAATATTGATCGTTTTGTTTCTAAATTAAATAGCCGGTATGATTCCATTAAATTCACTTACGAAATTGAGAACAAAGGACAATTTCCTTTTCTAGATATTTTAATTATTAAAAATAATAATAGATTAGAATTTGATATCTATAGGAAGGACACAGTAACAGATAGATATATTCCTAATGATTCATTTCATTGCAAACAACATAAATTAGCCTCATTACATTTTTTAGTTCATCGTTTGGTCACTTTCCCTCTGAATAGAGTAAACTTTAATAAAGAAAGGAATCGTATTAGAAATATAACTAGAGTTAATGGTTATGACGATGACTTAGTAAATAAGCTAATAAATAGACATAAGTTTACGTTTAATATTCAGAATTTCACCTTTTTTACACGCGAAGAAAATAACACCAAGTATGTCTCCATACCATATAATCCGAAATATAGCAAGGGACTCAATAAGGTATTTAATAAGGTAGGCCTCACCTTAGTCTATAAGTCATCAGACAATCTGAGGAATATCTTAGGAAATCCCAAAGATAAGATTCCTAATTGTGAGAAAAGTCGAATTTATGAAATTAGTTGTAATGATTGTGACAAAAAGTATGTTGAGCAAACTAAAAGGTCAATTAAAACAAGATTTAAAGAACACTTAGCACACTTAAAATACAATAGAACAGAAAAGTCTAGCATTGCCGAACATGCCCTTGAAGCTAATCATACTGTAACATTAGATAATCTAAGATTAATAAAGGATGTATCTGATAGGAGATTGTTGAACGCATACGAAAGTATGGAAATCATAAAATGTAAAAGTAGTTTAAATAAAGAGGGCCTATTCCTTATAGTCCCCTCTACTGGTTACTTGACCGGAACTGACGGCCTTGCCTATGTCATTAGTTCCGCTTGAGTAATTCAAGGGTTAGGCTAAGTATAAATAGGTAGATTTGTAGTTTAGCTTTAGTCAATCATCGCTCCTGATGAAGCTAACATGGTTAGCGAAACGCACGTCGAGGGCAAAAATAAAGTGTTTGGTGTAGTGGTGATATATACTGAGTAATAAAATCTTATTAACAAAAAATATAGTTACAAATCACAAAACTGAAATATTCTAAAATGTTTAATGAGTTAAAGAATACATGAGACACATACGTAAAATAAACAGACAAATGTTATATATCTCTCAAAATAAATGCTGTCCACGAACTACAGTATACTACGATAAGACTAACTTCTGCTATATCATATTACTATTACTATTATTTCTGCATTAAAAAGTAATAATTAATACATTTCTATTATCTAAATCATAATTTGTAAAATAGCTAGTATTTGTTTCAAAATCATGTTTCATGTGATATTTAAGATAAAATATTAAATAGAAACAAAAGAATAAACCAGAGCTTTTCTAGAGCAAAAGCGAAAAAAAAAACTAAATTTTTCGTATATTCTTTTTTTCTAACCATCTTTCAAACAGAAGCTGAGATATTTAAGAAATAGTGAGCGGAAAGGGTTAAAATGAGGAAAAATCCACTAAAATAGAAGAAAATTGGTCTTGTGGTCAAAATTAGGCTGCGAAGATACGTTTACATTATGTTGGCACTATTTCAAAGTAATTGAATTAATTTCCAAGCTGAACCCAAAAATTTCCAAAAATCATTTTACCGCATTTGCCTCTACTAAAATGCAAGAAAATTGTAGCGTTGTTATTTATTTTTGCTGTTAAAAGTGGCCTTCATTAATATGCAATCATTTTTTTATGATTTTAATTGATCATAATTTGACTTTACTTGGTCGCTCAGGGCTGCACGTTGCCTAAATTTATTCGTAATTGTCAGTCCTGCCTATCTGTGCAATTTATACCTCAAAAAAATAAAGTGCGCAATAAAAAGTAACCATTAAATACGAAATTTGGCCTAGTAAACGTCGTTTAATTGCTCATAACTTGAGTTGGCTTGGTCATCCATAGTTTCACGTGGCCTAAGATTATTTGAAGTTGTCACTCCTGAATATCTATGCAATTTATTCCTCAAAAAAATAATGTGTTCAACGCAAAGTAACCATTAGGTTCGAAATTTGGCTTATTTGTCCATTTTAAAAGTCTTTTAATTGCTTATAACTTGGGTTTACTTGGTCGTCCGTGGTAGCACGTATTCTAAATTTGTACGTAATTTTTAGTTCTACATATCTATGCAATTGAAACCTGAAAAAAGTACTGTTTTCCATGTAAAATTATGTTTTTATCCTGTAATACACTGATATTATCAATAAGTCGACTTTAGCACCCTCTAAACCTTAATGTCTTTGGTTTTTAGCTGGTAGCACCGCCAAATATAAAAAACTGTTTTTTTGTGGTCAGTCTAATATATATGTGTATATGTATATATATACATATATATATATATATATATATATATATATATATATATATATATATATATATATATATATATATATATATATAAACGAGGCTGGTTTGAAAAGTCCGTGCAAAAATAAAAAAACTACTTATGTGTTTGGGGTAAACATTTTTTATTTTTCGACATAGTCTCCTTTTAGACTTATACACTTCGTCCAATGATGTTCTAGTTTGTTGATCCCTTTCGAATAATAGGATTTGTCCAAGTCTGCAAAATATCCATTAGTGTCTGCAATCACCTCCTCGTTTGAATAAAATCTTTGTCCGGCCAGCCATTTCTTCAAATTGGGGAACAAATAGTAGTCCGAGGGAGCCAAGTCTGGAGAATAGGGGGGATGTGAAACGAGTTGGAATCCTATTTCCATTAATTTTGCGACCACAACTGCTGAGGTGTGTGCTGGTGCGTTGTCGTGATGGAAAAGGACTTTCTTGTGGGCCAATCGCGGGCGTTTTTCTTGCAGCTCGGTTTTCAAACGATCCAATAACGATGAATAATATTCACCTGTAATAGTTTTACCCTTTTCCAGATAGTCGATGAGGATTATCCCTTGCGAATCCCAAAAGACAGTCGCCATAACCTTTCCGGCCGAAGGAACGGTCTTCGCCTTTTTTGGTGCAGATTCCCCCTTGGTAACCCATTGTTTAGATTGTTGTTTGGTCTTAGGAGTATAGTAATGTATCCATGTTTCATCCACAGTGACGAAACGATGCTTAAAGTCCTCCGGATTCTTCTGGAACAGCTGCAAACCATCCTTGCAACACTTCACACGATTCCGTTTTTGGTCAAGCGTGAGCAATCGCGGCACCCATCTTGCGGATAGCTTTCTCATGTCCAAATGTTTATGCAAAATATTATGTACCCGTTCAGTCGAGATGCCCACAGCACTAGCAATCTCACGCACCTTAACTCTTCTGTCATCCATCACCATATCATGGATTTGATCAATGATTTCTGGAGTCGTAACCTCCACAGGCCGTCCAGAACGTTCAGCGTCACTTGTGCCCATATGGCCAGTCCGAAAATTTTGAAACCACTTATAAACTGTTCTAATCGAAGGTGCAGAGTCACCATAATGTTTATCAAGCTTCTCTTCAGTCTCCTGAGACGTTTTGCCTTTCATAAAGTAATGTTTAATCACCACACGAAATTCTTTTTCGTCCATTTCTTGAAAATCACTCGATTCCTTGATTCACACGAATGCGAAACACAAAGAAATAGACCAATATGGCTGAAACTTGGTGTGCGTTCATTCAAGAGATGCTACTAACTAAACATGACCTCGATACGCGCCGGTGGTGCCATCTCTCGGACTTTGCACGGACTTTTCAAACCAGCCTCGTATATATATATATATATATATATATATATATATATATATATATATATATATATATATATATATATAAATATATAAATGGCTCATCCTTTTAAGACGGTTGTTCAAAAGGGTTGAAAAATAATACCTATCTATCTATGACGTCATCAAGGCAGTGAAAATTACGAAAAGAAAATATTTATGAGTTAAAAGTAACAAGATTTTACGGCTTGGCTTCTGTGGTAATGACGAAAATAAATTTTGTTCCTCTCTATTAAAAACACATTAGCGACAAGTTTAAGACAGTGATATTAAATGATAATGCAAAATGTAATGGAATTCTTATCATTGTAATTGCTGGCGTGTTATAAAACTCCCTAATATTATTCTACTTTAACATTTTATGACTAGTAAAAGTTCTAAGCCGCGCCCGCGTGTTCCCTCGAGTTGTTTCATTTGCGCTTACGATAGCTTCCGCTTGTATTAACTCGCACATAATTTAGATTTTTTTGCCCTACTACTACTAAAAAGGTGCTTTTTTTAGGCAGTCGATATCTTCGAAATTGTTAATTTTAGACCCATGCTACATGGTTTCAATTATTTCAATGTTGCCGCGACATGGGACCATGGACTAAGACAAATTAGCTGTCAAAATGTACAGGGTTGTTGAATATAAACGTCGATATATAATTTTATGGTGTTATTGTTCAAAATAAGAAATAAAATCGCCTTTTCTCACTTTTTCGAACGTAACTATGCATAATGTATTCAGAAAACTGACAACAGTAAGTATAAAATATTTTTTGAAGAGTAAAAATGGGATTCCTAGGAAATATGACTGAAAGGTCAATGAAAAAAAAAAACTGGAATCTTTCGGGATGTGGTTGTACACACACATGTGAAGAATATCTTGGGGTAATCACGTTAGAAATAGTCAGATTCTGGGAAAGTTTAGTAAAACAACCGAAATCCTTAATACCATAGAAATCAGGAAACTGAAATATCTGAGAACTGAACAGCAAGAATTTAAGACCTCTGCTGCGTGTGTTGGCCCTTGGTTCCCATTCGAGGACCTTTTTTATCCAACAATCATCCGTCATTCTGGCAATATGTCCAGCCCATCTCCATTTCGATAGTAATCGAAAACGACATCGTTTACTAGCGTTCTTCTGCGTATCTCTTCGTTCTTCACCTGGTCCCTCAGACTCAACCCAAGCACTAACCTTTCCATGTTTCTTTGTGTCACTAGTAATATCTTTATGGATGATGTAATGAGGGTTAAATTCTCTGCGCCATATGACAGAACTGGTACGATGCATTGATTGAATGCCTTTCGCTTCAAGCTTATCAAAATATCTCCCTTAAAAACATCTCTCATCTTTCTATAGGCTGCCCGGCCCAGAGTAATTCTTCTAGAAAGTTCAGGGGTTTAGTTGTCTTCGCTGATGCGTACTTCATGACTCATATATATATATATATATATATATATATATATATATATATATATATATATATATATATATATTTATGTACTATTTCTACACCAGTATTCGAGGACTGTTGTGAATAACTTAGGTGAAAGTATGTCACCCTGTCTGACATCTTGTTTAATGTTACATTTAAGTAAATATTTCTGATGATGTTGCAATATCTTTGCTCGATTCTACTTCCTGGTAACGCTGCCAAAAAATTCAAGTAGTTCTACTGTGTCGAATACTTTGCGGAAGTCGACAAATATGAGGACCAAGGGGTGATTGTGTAATTAAGTTTTAATGTAAATATGCCAAGCCTTGGATTAATTGAAATTCTGTGTTCATTAAAATCGATGAGCACATCTTTTTTAATTTGTGGATGTTTTAAACATTTATTTTCGTGACGGTTTAGAAATTTGGTTTAATCATATAATTAGTACCCCCACAACGAACGTGACTAAAACGTCATTTAATTTTTGGACCAACTAACTAGAGTGGGCGTTTTATCAATGTATTGATATATTAATTCTCTTAACATTGCTTCAACTCGCAACAGTACAATATTTTCATCAATAATATTTTTCATAATAAGGCAATTTTAATAAACTTGGCAATATTAAATGTGATATTTGCGTTACCGTTAGAAGCTCCTAAATTTATTAAAATTTATCTCATTTCTTCGTCACTTATTACTTTTTCTTTCGTTTTTTTAATCTTGAAAAACTTAATAAATATTTGAGAGGATAAAAATATAAAACTCTTGAGATATACACATTAAGCTCGTTTTCTTCTTTTAAATATTAAAATTCTTAAAAGCATGAAGTGTATATTATAGCCAAGTTTAACGGAAAATGTGTTTTTTGCTGACTAAAAAATTTAATTCAATATTTCTTATATATTACAATCTCTGACCTGTAAAATTTAGATATTGTGAGCATTTTAATCTACCAATAATTCTAATAAGAACTCGGTACTGTTCTTTAGAGGTGTTAGTGGATATGCAATTCAAAAAGGGAATGTATATTGATGGTTGAATAAGTATGAGGAGAAGTTTTGTAGTTTATTTATCTGGCGTTTCCGAAGAGCTTTTGTCAACGTGACCAAGCAGCTGTAAATTTAGTTCATTTCAAAGATTTTTCGACGTTTACTACTATATGGATTGGATATTTTGTTGATTGATAGCTGGAAATGGCAACAGTATGACCAGGAATTACATGATTTTGGGTATGCTATTCTCTTGCGAAAGTTTGCAATGAGCCGTGAGAAAAAATGAGTACTAATCATTAAATTTTCTCCAAAAACATTGTTTAACTTTCATTGAAGTTTCACTACGGCGCAATGCAGACCGACACCAAACATTTGTTTTTATTACTGCGATACAAAATGGTCGTTTATATCAATGAGACGTTCTCGTGTGGCTTTTACATACTTTCTTGCAGTTAGTTGGTCTTCTTGTTTCAGCTTAACTGTCGCTTATTACATGTCGCGCGATCATCTAAATGTTGCTACTTGTTTAAAGTCAGCAATAGTATCGCCAAGTCTAGTTAGTGACTATAGTCTCCTTTGAGCGTACTAATAAAAAAAACTAAAACGTCTAGTTTTAATGACCTAATATTAATTGAACTTATGTTAGTTCTAGATTTCCACTGTAACCTGAACTAACAAATAAAATGTATATAGAAGTCATATGTGCCTTAAGTATTACATAATTTAACCCTAATTTATACCTGAAATACCAGTGTTGTGCCTACATGGTTACTTTAATTGATACCATAAATTAATTTAAGTTTAACAAATGGAAACTCTGGGTCAATTTGTTCATTCAGCAAATTACCTATATTTTTATGTGTGTTAATTTCCAGTGTTTCTAGAAGATTTAATTTATGAGATTTATTTTCTAAATGTAAAATTTTTAAATTCTCATATATGATGTTCTTTAATGTTTCTCGAAATTTCTGCTAGTTTTGCCAATATACATTTTTAGTGTCCCGTACGGAACACTTATAAGATGACTTCGGTGTCTGTTCGTCTGTCTGCCACACCCAATTTTCTCCGAAACTATTTGTCATAGAAAGTTAAAATTTGGTAATAATATAGGAATTGATGGCCTCATCAAAGCCATGTACTTGTGAAAGTTAAATTTTGACTTAAAGAATTAGTTTTGGGAGGCGAAATCGGAAGTGAAAAAATTTTTTTTTTACTATGTCATCGAGTGTGGTGTCAAATGAAAGCTTGTAAAAACACGAGTAAAAAATATATATAATGTAATACTTGCGCTCACTTTTCTTCGTATTATTTTTAAAAAATCACGAAAAATCGCTGTCCACCCCCCTTATCTCGAAAAGTACTTATCAAAAAATTTTGAAAATATTCTGGAATATTCTCCACGGGGTGTAGATTGAACAAAAATTATTACGAGTTCCTTACCTTTAATAATTTATCTGGTATATAAAAAAAAAATTTCAAGGTCATCAGTTTTCAGTAAAGATTGGCAACAAACTTTGTTGAAAACTCAATTGGGATTTTTTTTGTGAAGTCACTGATCATTTTATACCTCCGTAACAAAATTTTTTATTTTAAAATCAGTCAACGTACGGAACAAGTTCAACTTGCACTTGACCGGTTATTTTTCCCTCATAGACTTGTCTCTTTCTAACACAATTAACTATCCTTCTTCATAACCGCGACGAATGCCTTCATTAAAATAAATTTTAGGTAATTTCAGCAAGCTGCATTTTAAAGTCAACAATTTAAATTGTCTTTTTTTATCTAAAAATGGTTTTCCATGTTGGTACTATTGTCCTGCCGTTATTGTAGATATATATATATATATATATATATATATATATATATATATATATATATATATATATATGTATAGACCCTCGACTTTTGTTATTCTTATTATAATTGATTTTAAAGGATAGTTTTAAACCTTTATTCGACAACTTTTTTGAAATTTTTTTATTACGTGTATAGGTAAGAGTTTGGAATTTGTGTTGAGTATTATCTTTTATAAATGAGTATGTTGAATTAATAGCTTTTTCAATGATAGCTGACTCATATTCATCGTTAAAAGCTATTTGTTGAATAATCTTTAATTTTCTTTCATAACTTTCTGTAGACATAAGTCTATGAAGAAGTGTTGAACAAATGAGTTAAAAGCATATATTTTATTTGAGAAAGGCTGATTAGGACTATTATAGATAACTGAATCTATATGTGCTAGTTTGTGATAGATTGGAAAGTTAAATTTGTTATTTTCACTTGTTATAGTCAAGTCAAGAAAATTAATGGACTTGTTTTGTTTAATTTCTATGGCGAAGTTAATATTTTTTGCAAACTATTGATAAAATTCAGAAACATATTTAGATGTCAATCTGTTCCCAGAAAACAAGCTAAAATGTCGTCCACATACCTATACCAATACAAGAAATTTTTTTATATAGAATATTGCTGAATTAAGTCTTCTAAATTTTTCATAAACTTTCCCACTAGCAGGAGACTAATATAACATGATTTCTCTCACGTCATATTATAAATCTTCTAAAAGTTCTATGTATACCACTATAGATGAATTCTTTTAAGTTTCACGCTATAATACAACAAAACTGTAAATATACCAAAGTAAAGTTTTGTTTTGCAAAGTCTTGTTGAAAATTTATTTTTATTGATTCAGTTCTTTTATAGCTATTTATTATGAAGAGGGAATAGGCATTGTTAATAACAGATAAAACTAATGCTAAATAATAGTCAAATAGTATTTCAATTTAACCAATGCGGTGTTAATAGTTACAACAGCATATTTATTAATATAATACCGTATTTACTGCCATATTTTACTTTTATGGTGACCAATATAAATGTTCCAATAGCGCATTAAATAATTAATATAAATTTCGATGAAATGAATGATCGACATAAATCATAGCAGTAGGAAACATAAATGAAAACAGCAGCACATTATATTTATTAGTTTATAAATTTCGAGATTTAGTCTATGCCTGCATCGTTTTTCGACAGATTTACTGAGCTAGTAACGATATGGCTACATACATCAATGCAATACAGATTCATTCATAGTCATGAATCAGCAAAAAAAGCAAAGTAGTAATTCTTCTCCAGAAAGAACTTCCTACTAATGAAGAAAAGAAAAAAGTTTAGTCAAATCTTTTTTTATTCTAAACTTATATTTGCGTTTTTCGATCCTTTAAAAGATCATCTTCAATATTAATCGCCTTTAGGAATCAGAGTTTAGGCGTCATACAATTTGTCTTATAAACAATCATCATCATCATTACGTAGCTTGCAAGATCTACTGCTGAATATAGGCCTCATTCATTCTAACCCAATTGTTTCGGTCTTGAGCTGCTTGAATCCAGTTTCCGCCAGCTCGTCTTAAATATTCAGACCACCTTGTGGGTCCACGCGAGGCTCGATTTTCTCCCACCTCTCACGATCCGGGGGGAAGTCATTTCCTATCTACCTTCGGTTCCCTATTCAAATTTCATCTTTTCCTCATCTTCACATCCTAGCTCCCTATCAGCCCGCATTGGCCACCTTGCTAAAAAATCTACCAAATTTCTCTTCATGATAATTTACTTATGAACAGTACTAGTTGCTAATAAAGTAATAAAAAACTTGACCTAAGTTGAAAACCCATAGATATACGGCTTAATTGCCTTCAGCACTTAGATTTCTTAAGGGTTCACTATCCATTTTAGAGTTATAATAATAATAATAATCCTTATTGTCTAACATTTACAAGACAATTAAGCATAAATGACATAATACAAAGGACATAGAGATAAAAAAGAAAAGTAAAGTACTAGTATAGAACAAAAGGTACAGATAACATAGAAATCAGATAGAAACTAAATAACACTGGAAAATTAAAATGATACACTAAGTTGGGAATGTGGAATCTTTGGCACAATGATACTACTCAGTATATATCACCACTACACCAAACACTTTATTTTTGCACTCGACGCGCGTTTCGCTAACCATGTTAGCTTCATCAGGAGCGATGATTGATTAAAGCTAAACTACAAATCTACCCTATTTATACTTAGCCTAACTCTTGAATTACTCAAGCGGAACTAATGACATAGGCAAGGCCATCAGTTCCGGTCAAGTAACCAGTAGAGGGGACTATAAGGAATAGGCCCTCTGTCTTTATTTAAACTACTTTTACATTTTATGATTTCCATACTTTCGTATGCGTTCAACAATCTCCTATCAGATACATTTTTTATTAATCTTAGATTATCTAATATTACAGTATGATCAGCTTCAAGGGCATGTTCGGCAATGCTAGACTTTTCTGTTCTATTGTATTTTAAGTGTGCTAAGTGTTCTTTAAATCTTGTTTTAATTGACGTTTTAGTTTGCCCAACATACTTTTTGTCACAATCATTACAACTAATTTCATAAATTCCACTTTTCTCAAAATTAGGAATCTTATCTTTGGGATTTCCTAAGATATTCCTCAGATTGTCTGATGACTTATAAACTAAGGTGAGGCCTACCTTATTAAATACCTTATCGAGTCCCTTGCTATATTTCGGATTATACGGTATGGAGACATACTTGACGTTATTTTCTTCACGTGTAAAAAAGGTGGAATTCTGAATATTAAACCTTAACTTATGTCTATTTATTAGCTTATTTACTAAGTCATCGTCATAACCATTAACTCTAGTTATATTTCTAATACGATTCCTTTCTTTATTAAAGTTTACTCTATTCAGAGGGAAAGTGACCAAACGATGAACTAAAAAATGTAATGAGGCTAATTTATGTTGTTTGCAATGAAATGAATCATTAGGAATATATCTATCTGTTACTGTGTCCTTCCTATAGATATCAAATTCTAATCTATTATTATTTTTAATAATTAAAATATCTAGAAAAGGCAATTGTCCTTTGTTCTCAACTTCGTGAGTGAATTTAATGGAATCATACCGGCTATTTAATTTAGAAACAAAATCATCAATGTTTGCTTTCTTTTTATCAAAAATCGCGAAAATATCATCCACATACCTATACCATACCCTTGGGAAATATTCGAATTCTTGACTGGCTTCGATTTCAAACTTACTCATGAATAAATTGGCTATGAAAGGTGATAAGCAATTACCCATAGCTGTTCCTTCTTTCTGAACATAAAATTGATTGTTATATTGGAAATAATTTTGTTCCATACAAAATTTAGATAATGTTAAGTATTCACGAATAATTTCGTCTTCAAAGTCATTCATTCTAAGTAATTCTTCGAGATATTGTAGTTTGTGGAATTGGCACAATTGGGAACAAAGAACTAACATCAAAAGAAATTAAGACTTCACCTTCATTAAGAACTAGATTTTTTGTTTTATTAATGAATTCTAACGAATTCTTCACTGCGAAAGTATTTAACGGTAACTTCTCAAGTTCTTTTGATAACCATTTGGATATTAAATATGTGGGTGATCCGACCGATGAAACAATGGGTCGCATTGCTTTTCCAGGTTTGTGAATTTTGGGTAAGCAATACAATTTTGGTAAGGTCGGATTACTCACATTTAATTTAAATTTTAGCGAATCGGAGACAAGGTTCTTACATTTTTTTAAAGAATTTTTAACCTCTGATATCATTCTTGGTAATGGATTTCTTATTACCTTTTCATAAGGGCCAGATTCAATAAGATTATCTACGCGTTCAAAGTAATCTTTCTTATCCAATATAACAAACTTATTTCCTTTATCCGCTTTTAAGTAGAAAACATCTTTCTTTTTCAATCCTTTAACTACTTTTATGTATTTTCGTGAATTAGAATTTGTGTTGTTAACCATGTTTTTCGATATTTGATTTGAAGAAAATAACGTCAAGTATGTCTCCATACCATATAATCCGAAATATAGCAAGGGACTCGATAACGTATTTAATAAGGTAGGCCTCACCTTAGTCTATAAGTCATCAGACAATCTGAGGAATATCTTAGGAAATCCCAAAGATAAGATTCCTAATTGTGAGAAAAGTGGAATTTATGAAATTAGTTGTAATGATTGTGACAAAAAGTATGTTGGGCAAACTAAAAGGTCAATTAAAACAAGAGGGCCTATTCCTTATAGTCCCCTCTACTGGTTACTTGACCGGAAGCTTTAATCAATCATCGCTCCTGATGAAGCTAACATGGTTAGCGAAACGCGCGTCGAGTGCAAAAATAAAGTGTTTGGTGTAGTGGTGATATATACTGAGTAGTAAAATGATACATTTGGAATAAATACGTATACATGCAACAATTTATTTTTTAAACATGTGGCAAATTGCGCAAATGAACGGTTGTTCACGTCAATGTTGTTACAAGTACTGTTGAAAACGCTCATAGCTTGAAACAGAGGTGTTTTGATGAGAAAATTAGTTGATGCAGTAGGTAAATAGAAAACAGGAGAAGTTCTGATCAATCTATTAGGAATGTGAAAGTTTACTTGAAATAATAAGAGATCTACATAATTTTATAAGAAAACAGGCTAGATGGTAATTTCTTCGGTTCGGTAATAAACCCCCATCAGGGTACACACCATCATATTTTAATATAAGAAATTTGGCAAATTTTCCTTGAACATTCTCTACCTGTTTATTACACAGGGCAACAAAAAAATATTTTTGTTTTGGTGCCTGGGATTTTAGAGCTGATTTTAACTATATTTGGGACGCTAAATCTATATATGCAATCCGTTTTTCTCTATCAGCTCTACTTTTTTAGATACATCAACTTATCTACCAATGTGGTTTTTATTCAGTATATTCATTTATGAGAGTTCTAAAATTATTATATATTCATTAATGTAGGTACAATGGTTTTATTGTCAGTCTGTAATTGAGTAAATTCCAGGTAAATCTATAAATAGTGGAACCATTGCCTATCAGGTACCTGAACTGACCCTTTTAATCACCTAACTCGGGTAAGTCTCGTCAGTTTGTGCGTTCTTACTAATGAGAGTAGATCGAATTCGGCGTGTTATTTTATGTTAAGAAAAGAGTGTTTTTGTGTTATTGAACAGAATTAAAATGAGTTCAGGTTCCAGTTCGAGAAGAAGTTGTGTAAATCAACCTGATGTGTTTTGCTATATATGCGGAGAATACATGTTTCAACGAAACAGACAAACTATTACTGACTTTGTAAAGCGAGCGTATCTTGGATACTTTGGAGTTAAGCTTGGTGATCAGGACAAAACGTGGGCCCCGCATCTCGTATGTAAAACTTGTACAGAGCATTTACGGCAGTGGACTACCGGGAAAAGAAAATGTCTAAAATTCGGCCTACCAATGGTTTGGAGAGAACCAAAAAAACACTTCAATGATTGTTATTTCTGTTTAGTAAATACTAATGGAATCAATCGAAATAACCGTAGTAAGTGGACATATCCCAATTTAGACTCGGCAATACGCCCTATCCCGCACTCAGATGAAATACCGATTCCAACATTTCATCAGCTACCACATATCTCTGATGACGAATATTTTCCCTCTGATCGCTCTTCTGATGCTAATAAAAGTTCTGATGCTAATGAAACTAACAGTGACTATGAGGGGACGTCATCAGTTCCTCAACGCTTCAATCAAAATGAATTAAATGATCTCACCAGGGAACTCAATTTATCGAAAAAAGCTTCTGAAGTACTGGCTTTTAGGTTGAACGACAAAAATTTACTGGAACAAGGAACCAAAATTACCTTTTACCGTACAAGAGAAAAAGATCTGCTACCATTCTTTTCTCAAGAAGACAATCTTGTATTTTGTCACGAAATTAGGGGACTCATGAAAGAAATGGGACTTTCTGAATATATTCCAGATGATTGGCGCCTATTTATTGACAGTTCAAAGCGAAGTTTAAAATGTGTCCTTCTACATAATGGGAATAAATATGGTTCAATACCACTAGCTCACTCAACGAAACTGAAAGAAGAATATAATACCATAGCTTTGGTCTTGCAGAAGATAAAGTATTACGAACATCAATGGATGATTTGTGTAGACTTAAAAATGGTAAACTTTCTTCTTGGGCAGCAAAGTGGTTACACGAAATATCCGTGTTTCTTGTGCCTCTGGGATAGTAGGGACAAAACACACCACTGGGTTAGAAAAGATTGGCCTCAGAGAGAAAACATGGACGTTGGGGAAAAGAATGTCATTAACGACGCTTTGGTTGAAAGAGAAAAAATCATACTTCCTCCGTTACATATAAAGTTGGGCTTAATGACGCAATTTGTAAAGGCTCTTGATAAGAATGGGTCTTGTTTTGCATATATAGGGGTAAAAATGCATCAGTTGAGCACAGAAAAACTCAAAGCAGGGATATTTGACGGCCCACAAATAAGACAATTAATTAAGGATCCTGCCTTCATAAATTCAATGAATCAAGTTGAACGAGAAGCTTGGACATCATTTGTTGCAGTTGTAGAAAATTTTCTAGGCAAACATAAAGCTCAAAACTATGTTGAAATGGTTAACAAGATGCTTAATAGTTTCAAATCCTTAGGGTGCAATATGAGTATTAAAATACACTATTTACACAGCCATTTAGACCGTTTTCCAGAAAATTTAGGAGACATGAGTGAGGAACAAGGTGAAAGATTTCACCAAGATATTAAAGTTATGGAGGACCGCTACCAAGGAAGATGGGACATGCACATGATGGCAGATTACTGCTGGTGTTTAAAAAGGGACTGTTTAAAAAAAACATTCAAGAATGTCGCGGAAAAGAAGCTTTCCAAGTGTTGAGTGACTATTTCATTTCTTCAATGTTTTTTTTTTGTTTGTAAGAACGACATAATATTGTATTTTGTATAACTAAAATAAAAATTTAGTATCTACTTTTGTTTACTACACTTACGGATTTGAGTTACAATAATGTAACTTATATTTCTCTAAAATTGTATATCTTAAAAATTTGAGCTCCTAGGTACAAATGAATACGTTATTTGAATTCAGGACATCAAATTGATATAGAATCAGCTCAAAAAACCTCGACACCAAAACAGCTGTTCCCCTGTGTTATACTTAGCGTGTATTGGATTCCAAACAATTCCACCATATTCAAGCCGTGAAAGCAAATAGCTCGAATATAAAGTTTTCAATGTTTTACTATCATGAAAACTACTCGAATTACTTATTATGAAACCCAACGTCCCCATCGCAGTAGTGCAGATCCAATTAATATGATGGGTAATTGAAAGTTTAGGATCAAAAATAATTCCAAGGTCCTTGAAGGTGTTACAACATGTAATATCTTCATTATCTAACTTATACTGGAAGTCAATGGTGCTAAATTTATTCGAGTAAGTCAAAAAGAATCACTTACCGGCATTCAATGGCAGCCTATTCAACTCACACCATTGCTGTAACTCCATGTCATGTTACAATGAAAGGCAATTACTAGAGTCTCTTATGGTGCGGAAAAGCTTTAGATCGTCAGTAAACGAAAGAAAATTACTAGCTATGTTATCACCAATGTCGTTAATGAAGAGTGAAAAAATTAAAGGTGCAAGGTTGCTACCCTGTGGTGCACCACTTGTGGCACTAAACGTTGCTGTAAGCGGTTAAAAGTAATTAGGTTTCAATTCTCTCTTAATCATCATCAAGGTTTCTATCACGCCGAAATTCAAAGTACCTCTCGTCGAAAAGTTCACTTGAAAATGTGTTATCTTGAATCCAACTCTCAGTGATAGCGATATTCACATCCACATACCGAATGATAAAAAGAATCCGTTTTTGTGTTAATTCCTCTGACGTTCTGATTCATATAACTCAAACCATGAGAAGTTGTTGACGAGCCACTGTTAGACCGATCATTTAGTTTAAGCTAACAATTTTTGGGATACCACTGATGTACTTAATTTTGAGGTTAGTTTCACCATTTCGCAGCCGAGAAGTGAGAGTTTTTTTCAAGATTCTGTGCCCTTCACTTTGCTTGGGCGTTCTATCGAAACTTACGGAAATTCGCTTATACATTTCAATCTTCTTCAACTCTTTCACATTATGAATTATGGATTTAACATCGTTAGGTGATTCCAAAATGACCTTCATAGGCTTAATTCCTGTCTGATTCTATCGACCAACTCGAAAAACCTTAATGGCCCGGGTTTTGGCATCAGGGTAAATCTTCAAAATAATATCACTCGCCAATGCGACGTCCGAATCTCTCCTGGCTTGAATATTCACAGAAGTATCTTTATTGGCACCAAAAATCATAAGATTTTTTTGACGAAATTGCCTCCCAGCAAGTTCACGTATGGACTCACTCACAATCGCACCAGGCATATGATGCTCGCGCCCAGCATCCTTACTGTTGTTCGATAAGTGTGAATTAATTTCGGCAATTTCCAATTTAAGTACAGCATTAATCTTGATTTGATCTTCATATTTAGCCAATAAATTAAGATACTGTAACTCCATCCTATTTAATTTGT
The DNA here is from genome assembly GCA_019049505.1 of Pachyrhynchus sulphureomaculatus. NCBI lineage: Eukaryota > Metazoa > Arthropoda > Insecta > Coleoptera > Curculionidae > Pachyrhynchus > Pachyrhynchus sulphureomaculatus. The sequence goes on from CM032449.1 coordinate 204,129,940, forward strand.
TGATGATATCAGTCAAATATGCCATCATCCAAAGATCCCTGATCTTCACTCAGATGCTTAACACCATTCTCCTCCATCAAAACGCTGCCAGAGGTCGCACCCGGACCAATCAAAAGGCGATTTCATGGGCGTTGAGGAGTTAAACTCCTCTTATTCTTTTCCCCGCTCTGTCTCCGACAAGAGATACAGACTCATGTTTTCACCTCTGATTTCTCTCTCAAAGCAGCCTGTTTATTAAATTCCCTTGCTGTGAGACCAGAACACCCCTTGTGAAACCAAGAGAGGCAAATACCACATGAGATATCTGATGAATTTACTTTTATTGTTTTGAACATTTTATCTCACTAAAATTAAATGGTGCCATATTGAGAACTCAATTACGATGTTCTAGCAGAATCTTTCTTTATAATTACTTTTGTATGCCCCGAACGTAACGGATGGTCCGATCCCACATAAACTGATAAAAGAATAGAGGATAAAAAACAACAACAAAAAAAAACTTTTATACACCTTATTCGTGTATTAAACTAAAACACGATATATGGTATGGTACACATTTAATTCAAAGTTTTGTGAATAGTAAATGAGTCTGACTTGCTCATTGGACCATCTTTGACCAAGATGGGAGTTGGATATTCATTCTAATGACCTGTAAGGAGCAATGTTACCATTTTCAGGTCATTTCAGTGAAATTTCAACGGAGACCTGATATAAGATTCTTGGATCTCATCACGGGTGCCCTTACACAGTCTTTTATGAATTTATTGTTCAACGTGTCTACAATCGCTGCATCACCAATATTACAAACGATTCCCAAAAAGAGTTTAGAACTTTTAGGACCAGATTCCTAAGCGAGAAACAGGTTGTTTTGGCCTGCCAAATTAAGCAGAAAGGGTTTACAGTCGCTTCTCAGTTGCAAGATCACCCTGGTCTATCTTAAAGTCACCAGGGCAGCGTCGCTGTGCAAACAAACTTGAACAGCCTTCCGCGTTATATCTCTGTTCATCATCTCTCAACCACATATAAGGATGGCATAAATTCTGCGTGAAAAACCAATGTATCATTGCCAAAAGACAATGATAATGTTATTTCCGACTATCGGCAGGATGACCCTGCTGCTGTACCCTTTTTTTTCTAGATCTACCGATGTATTAGATACGTCCTCTTCGTTACTAAACTCTTCTCTCCCTAGTATAAAACCATTTAAGGACCTATCGTTAAGCAAGTTTTGGGAACTGTTCATCGCCATCTGTAGAAGGCAGTTCCTTACAATTCACTATTCTGCTGCAATATCCTAGGGCTTCCGTAAATAAACTCCTGGACAAAATTAACGCAACAATCTGAAAATTAATTTATCTTTTTCTTATGTCAGTTTTAAAGTTTATCGAGTATTTGAACAGTTGGCTATGCATATTTTGATTCGTTGTTGACAGAAATCAAAACAATTCGTTTAGATTTACAGTTTTAAAGAATTTTTAGAAGATAAACAATTTTCTGTAATAATGCGATAGATTTTTTTTAAAAGCAAGCTTATAAATTGTTCCCTTTTTCAAAGTAATATGTTTTTGTGGTAGACTGTTTTATTTTTGACCCTGAAGAATTAGAAAAATGAATCGAACAAGGAATTTAACTGAACACGAGGTAGTGCGAGCCTCAGTTTTATTGGACGAGGGATATTGTCAGAGTTATGTTGCCAATTTGTTAGGCAAACACAGTTCCAAATAAGTCGTATGGTAAGACGCTTGAATAAAGTAGGAACTTATTCTAGAAGGCTAGGACAAGGGCGAAAACGATGCACTAGCGACCTAGATGAACGTTTTATAAGACAATATGCTTTAAGAAACAGAACTGTCACTAATTCTATAATAAGAAACGAACTCGAAGCTGTTCGCAATGTCACAATTTCTTCTAAAACAGTTAGAAGACGGTTAAATGAAGCTGGATTAAACAGTAGGAGACCAGCCACTGCGCCCTTGCTTACTAGAGAGAACAGAGTTGTCAGGTTACATTTTGCTCGAAATCACAAAAACTGGTCTGTGGATGATTGGAAACAAGTTTTTTTCACATATGAAACTAGGGTTAGTCTAAAACATCCAGATGGTCGTGAGCGAGTATGGCGAAGATCAGGAGAGAGGTTTGCTCCTTGCAATATCTCTGCAAGGATTCCATTCGACGGTGGCTCTGTTATGTTCTGGGGTGGCATCTGCTTTGATGCTCGCACAGAGTTAGTTCCTGTCCGTACGAGATCCATGAATGCTGACTACTATCTTGAGAATATTGTAATAGAACATGTGATGCCTTTCGGTCATTTTGTGGGGCCCAGTTTCCTGTTTATGCAAGACAACGCTCCACCTCACGTGACTAGGGAGGTACTTGATTATCTTAATCAAGTTGATATACCGATTATGCAATGGCAACCAAAAAGCCCGGATCTGAATCCTATAGAACATGTATGGGATTACCTTAAGAAAAATGTGAAACGTCATATACCTGAGGGAGAATGGGAGCAAATTCCCCAAGATTTTATCCAAAATTTAATTGGAAGCATGCCTAGGCGCATAAACGCTGTCATCCGAAGTAGAGGAGGCAACACACGCTACTGGTGTCCCAGTTACACCATTAATTTTGCTACTAGTGTCCCAGTTTATTTTTTTCATTATTACATAATTTCAACGATTTTGTTATTAGGTCTTAAGAATAATTTTAATTCGAATCTTATAGAGAAATTTGGTAGCTAATTCACTTTTAAAGTATACGAATAAGTTTTTTCTAAATTTTAGGGTAACCAATGTTCATAAAAAATTATTAAAATTAATTCATTATAGAGATTTGTATGATTTAATATATTGTTGCGTTAATTTTGTCCAGGAGCGTATATCCGTACAACATAAATATCACCTTTAAATCACCCCAAAAACTTTCCTCCCTCTTTTTCAATGTAAAAGACAAAACTCATAAATACAAAGACTCTGGAGTATAAACTGGCATGTAATGAATGTAGTAGCTGTTATATAAGCCAAACAGGGAGAAATTTCGATACTAGATTTAAAGAAAACCAAACATCTTTTAGATTAAACAAAGAAAACTCCAACTTTGCTAACCATTTCCGTCAAACAAATCATATTTTTCTAGACATAAATAATCTACAAATATTATATAGACCACAAAAAGGAAGAAAATAAAATATTTTAAAGGCTATAGAGATCTACAAGCACAATAAAAATAAAGATACAATCCTATTAAATAATCAAACAGATGTTCAGAATTCAACCCTGTTTCGCGTATTTTAAAAGTTTTTTTAGATATATCTTTAAAGAAGAAATTTTTGTAAAAAGTTCTAAGAAAATATTGAAGAGTATTTCTTCGAATATGAAACAATAATATCATTTAACCCTCTGTAATAAATTAATTTAAGTTCATTTTAATTTAATGATGGGTAATTCCAAATTGTACCTGGAAATTTGTTATAAATCATAAATAAACCATCTTAGTTTATAGTATCACGCTTGAAAATGTAGAAAACCTACGAAACTGCTGCTGCACAGATAAATAAAAAAATAAGTGACAAATAACAAAGTAATTCTTTTCATTGTATTTTGAATAATAAATAATACAATATTTATTTTGTATTATTAATGTATGGATCGAATGATGGACAGAAATAATTATTACATCAAATAACAATAATGACTGATGTTTAATAAATTAAATTTGCGCAATTTTAATTAAATATACATCTAGAATTGCCAAAAACTAATTTTCGTCAACTGTCAACCAAGCCGTTTGTGATCTAAAACTGTAATCCTAAAATTAAAAATCAATGAACTGGAAATCTATGACATTGTGACGATGTCATGCCAGAATGTATGTGGAAATTTTAAGTTATTATTTTGCTATTTTCACAATCATATTTTAGTTTTGTTCAAAAAATTCTTATTCATTATGTACAAACGGTCCAAGAATTCGTCATTTCACGTAAGAAATTCATATTCAAGATGTATATGATTATACTATTAAAATTTTATATAGGAATATTACAGGGTTTAATCTTTATAAATATTAAATTAGGCAAGTTAGGTTTTATAGTAATATGAAAAATAACATTAAAACATTTGCTCATAATTTTATATATGGGACAGTTTCTGACCAAAATAAAAGCAATTTTTAAACAGTTGCATCTTTAGGTCTGTTGAAGTAATGTAAAACTGATTCGGAGTATTATACTCATTAGTTAATAAGCTATTTTTGTTAGTTTGTAAATAAAATTTCGAAAAAAAAAATACTTG
>CM032449.1:204139225-204150512 GCA_019049505.1 Pachyrhynchus sulphureomaculatus
GCTAACGAGCTATGTCAGATATGTTATATGAGTTTTCGTTTTGACTGCCCATTTCTAATAGATTGGAGAAAATTAAACTCAGATCTTCAATATCAGTTTTTTTATTGACTGAGTTAGGTTCAAAGTGGATCTCTACCATCTCCCTAAAGAGTCTCCTGCCGAGATTTCTCTCTCAACACAAGATTTTGGTTTCAGCAAAATCAAATTCATTCGAAAATTGGCTACTATGTTGGGCAAGCGCACAAGAGTTTTTTTTTTAATCTACAATCCCCTTTAGGGGAAGTGATTCTGTCTTTTAGGATCCTTGATGTTTGTCTTATGTAGATTTTTTCACATTGAGAGCAAGGGATGCTATAAATTACTTCTGAAGCTTTTGTAATTTCATCTTTGTCTCTTATATAAGTGAATATATTATTTTTTTTTTGTGTTCAAATGCAATTTTTAAATTAGGTAGCTTGTTGAAGTGTTTGGTTGTTTTGGTGGAAATTTCTTTTACATAACGAAGGAAAAAGTAACATTTGATTCGGTTTTCAGAAAGGAAAGCACTAATATCCGGTGTGAGATTATTATTTCGTTGTGAAGGACGTGTAGTTGAATTAAATAATAATTTGTTTAATACGTTGATTGGATAGGAGCTAGTGAGCAGAATATCTCGAAGTCTATTAATATTTTTAAGTCTGAAGGACGAATGAGAAATCTTTTCTATTCTTAACCCAATATCAGGTTTATTTTGATTTTTGCGGTATGTGAGGAATGAAAGTTGATGTATCAATGTACCAATCTACTATAATGGAGTTATCATCTTTTCTGAATAAAAGATTGTCTAAAAACGGGATACTGTTATTTGTTTCCTCTTCAATGGTGAACTGTAGTTTGGGATGAAAGTCATTAAAGATTCTAAGAATCTCATCCGTTTTATTGTAAGGTATCGAGGTCATCAGCAGATTTTGTCATAAATGGTGGGTTAAAAGAGAGTTTAGGGATGGATTCCTTTAGGAGTTCGTCCATCACATATTGTGATATAATTGTAGAGAGCGTAGCCCCCATTGGAGTACCTGTTATTTGTTTGTAGGAGTGTAAGGCCCTTCACAGGGCGTATATATATATATATATATATATAAATATATATATATATATATATATATATATATATATATATATATATATATATATATATATATATATATACATATATATATATATATATATATATATATATATATAGGATGTTATGAAAATCGCTCAATATATTGAATTGGCTGGCCCAAAAATTTACAAAATCACTGGCATACGTAAATCAAAAAATTATTGCACCGCCCTTGTCATGGTTAAGATGATTAAGACTAAGAGACAGGGTGAATTTTTAATACGTGTTGAAGAAAAATGATATACCGCTGCCAGCGGCAATCTAACCTTTGAATCTTTTTAGCGGCAGAACGTTCTGTTTACATAGTAAGAAGCATTACGATAAAAATGTTTTTCCCTTGAAATATTGCAAAGTAATAACGCAATAAGTTCTTTGGATATTTTATTGATGTTGGCAAAGTTTAGTGACAATTGGTTTTATGAGAGTTTGCTGAATTGAACTGAATTACTATTATGTGTTCATAACCCATATTTGTTTTACTTATTTTGAACTATACGGATAACGAAAAGTCAATTAATTGCACTGGTAAAATAGATACAGGTACGTAATTAATACATTATTTCTATATGTAATTTTCCAAGCACGGGGGTGATGATTTTAGATCAGAAGGAAGACTTCTTTGAGCTTTACGTGTTATTATCTAGGTCCGCTATTTTTCAGTATTTTTTACTGCAAACCTGCTAAGAAAAGAAAATTCAGTGAAACAAGTATCGACACTTCGATACCTGGGTAGCTTGATCAAGGAGCAGTGTGGTCCAAAAAAAAAAATACGTTCAAGAAAAGAACAAGCACAAAGAACGTTGACAAACATGAAACAATTTTTTTCTAGATGAGATATTAGTCTAGAACTCAGAGTAAGAATGATAAAATGATATATTTTCCCCGTATTATTTTATAGATGTGACAGTTGATTCCTCGACCCACGCATCGGAAGGAAAATAGAAACTTTCGAAATGTACCTGTATCGTCGGATGATGCGTATATCATGGATCGAAATGATAAAAAATATTGAAATCCTTAATCGTTTAAATAAAGGGAAACAGCTACTAATAACTATAAAAAATAAAAACACTCTACCTAAGTCACATAATGAGAGGAACAAGATACGAAGTACTGAGGCTGGTCATTGAAGGTAAGATCAAGGGCAAGAGATCAATAGGAAGACAGCAAAATTCCTAGGTTAAAGACATACGAAGATAGTTTAAACGAACATCCATTAACACCTTCCTTGCAGCTTCCAAGATAACAGTAGCCATCTTGAGACGGCGCGCTAAGAACAACAAGAATTTAGAACGGCGCACAATCATTTTTTTGTATGACGAAATTTTTATGACTAATTAGCTACGATTATTTAATCTAAAAAGGCAACCAAAAAAATATTAGATGTATTTTAATCAAACAATTTCAAACAAAACCTCCGCAGTTCTCGAAATGAAACCTCTCACGACCTTATTCCATAAAGGGGTCACTAAACCGTCGTTTCTACCGCATTTCATTCTTGTTTGTTTCTCGCCGAGAAGTTTCCAACCGCCTTGTTATTCGTCGTCGACTAAAATGAAAACGCCTAGAGCAATCCATTTTACACTATAATTTCAAGCAGGTTTCATAAACAAAAATTGGTTGGTTTTCTATGGAGACTCTTACTTTGCTAAAACAAAAAATGTTAAATAGAGTAAAGTTTCAGAAAAGTTGATTACTTAAAGAATGTTCAATTTTGCCAAATTTAGTTTTGTTAATTTTTGTACACCTTCTGTGCTACAACAAGTCAAACTTTTCAAAAATCAGAAAAAAGAGTGGCGCCAACTAACATGTTGTTTCGGTTTTTATGCAATCCAATTATAGTGTGGAAAGAGACAATATGTTTTAACAAATGGAGAGTAAATAAGGACACTAACGTTTGTGATAAACTTAGTAACCGAAATGTATCAAAATAATACGATCAGGAATACCTATTTCATTATAAAATGTAAATGTTGTGTAGGCGATTTCAAAGTAGTGGTAATATACTTGAAAATGTCGAAAAGTCGAGCTGCTTAAAAACTCTAATAAACAATATTAATATCTTGATTTGAAATCTCAAACCTGGCCTGGTAATATAATCCCCAATTTATCTTGGATCATACAAATAATTGTTCTTTTGTTTATGAAATCATGAACTATTGATCGTTAATTTCCACGGTTTATTGTAAACTTAACCATTCGTATACTTCAGTGATTCCCAAAGTGGTTCAGGTGGGCCCCCAGGGGTCCACGGGAGACTCGACGGGGGTCTACGTTGGCGTGAAAAAAAAATGGAGGTTCACAAGTTGTAAGTGGGGGTCCACGAAAATTTATCTGGTTTCGATAGTAAAGAACAAAAATGTTGGCTTGGCTTTACCTATCAATGTAGGCAGATAATACACTACTCAAAAAAATTAAGGGAGCAAAAAAAAATTCCAAATTTTTCGGTGATTTTTGACAGGCTGTATTTCGGTGAAAAATGGTTGTATTGAGACTTTAAAAAAAGCATTTTGAAGCCTTAAGATTCTAATTTTCAGATTTTTTGGCTAAAATTTTTTAGGAGCTACGGTTCTAATGCAATCCTAACAAATAGCGCGAAAAAATAATATTGCAAATATTTTGCTTTTTTTTTGGTCCACGGGCTTGAAAAAATTTTTTTCAGTTAGTCCGGCATATGGATCAGAGAGCCTGTTTATTTAGCAATAATTTCCTTGTTTTAAAACCTCCCTTAATTTTTTTGAGTAGTGTATTTTAAGAAAGTCAGCGACTGTTACCTGTAAAAACTTGTATATTCGATATTCAGTACAACGCGCGTCGAGATTTGCAAAGCGCCGCCCACCCCGCAACGCAACCCGTTCAGACGTGCAAAGGGACGAAATAAGACTTGTGCTGTGCTTGCAATCTTGCATGAACTTGTTTGATTCTTCACCAATATAAATACGAATGCCAAAGACAAACGTTACTCATTTGTTTCCGGAATTTTGAAAAGAAAAGTGTGAGTGTTTGCCAGTGCCGGAAAAAAGTAAGTACCTGCTTATTATTCATACTTTTATTGTATATTGTAATAATATTATATTTGTTATGTTTGCGTGTAGTAGGTACGTAATAAAAATTAAATACTGAACAGGGCCATTATTCGATACTTCTATAAAAGAACAGAAAGCCGAGAAAGATTGAACTTTTAGTACTTTTTATTATAAAATTATTTATTTACCCGACTGTGGTGATTCACTAAAGGAGAGATATAAGATTGACCTGCATGTTTGTACATATTTCAGTGACCTCGTAGTTGCTAATGCTAAATGACGAAAAATATTTTCATAAATTGTACGTGTCTTTATGTACCACTCGTAACGTACATCAAAGTAATAAATAAATCGTTAAAATCGGGGAGATTTGACGTCAAAATATTCTTTAAAAGTATTTTCTCTCGAATTTACAGAAATGTATCAAAATATAATTAATCAAAAAATATTTTATATTATATTAAAATAGGTTCAGCCGTTTTGTGAAAACCTCTATATGGGTCTTAGCAGTTTATTGCTTTTAATAATTAAAATCAGTTTTGCCGCCGGCATTTTGGTTTTTTCATTGCAATAATTAATTAATCCTATTTTATTCTATTAAAATAGTCATACCTTGTTAAAGTCGCCTTATGATTACTAAAACAAACATTTTTTCTTTACAGGTAGGTAACTGATACGTAACATGGCTGAATCTAAGAAGAAATGTCGACAGTACAGTGTTGATTATTTGAAATTTGGTTTTCTTCCATCAAAGGCAGACAAACGATTGCCCATATGCCTTTTATGCAACAAAGTTTTGAGCAATGACTCTATGAAACCATCGGAGCTCGAAGATCATCTAAGAAGGTATCATCCTGATAAAAGAGGTAAAGATTTAAAATATTTTCAAACATTGAAGGAAAAATATGAAAAGAGACCCACCGTGCACAGTATGTTCGCTTCAACGTCTCAAAGTAACGATGATGGTTTGCGGGCATCTTACAATATCTCATTGCTTATAGCGAAATTTTGAAAACCGCACACCATCAGAGAACAGTTAATTTTACCCGCTCCGCTGTTGAAGAGGTTTTAAAAAATGTTCTGCACAAACCTCCATTTGACCTACTCAAAAGAATTCCTTTGAGTAACAACACTGTACAACGATGAAATGAGCTCTGATATTAAAAGCTTCTTGTGTAGTTATCTGCAAACAACTCATTTTTCTATTCAACTGGACGAGTCAACTTTACCTGGTAATGAAGCATTATTATTGGCATATGTACGATTTGTTATGGACGAAGAAATCCATGAAGAGCTGCTATTCGCGAAAACTTTGGAGACGGACACTAAAGGCGAATCAATATTTAATGTCCTGAGTGATTTTTTTTAAGGAAAAATCGATTCCATTTACAAACATTATTTCGGTGGCAGCAGATGGAGCTCCTGCCATCTTCGGGCGATATCGTGGGTTTATAAGCCATCTTAAAAGAATTATACCAGGAGTAACAGCAATTCACTGTGTCATCCACCGCCAACACCTGGTAGCGAAAAATTTGAGTGATAGATTGCACCAATCGCTCCAATTTGTGATTAAAGCAGTTAACAAAATAAGAAGCAATGCGTTGAAAACCCGTTTATTTGCACAATTGTGCGAAGAAAATGATGAAGATTTCCAACGATTGCTCTTACATACTGAAGTACGCTGGTTGTCGAAAGGTGCATGTTTAACAAGATATTACTCACTTTTTCAATCAGTTTTTTAGAATTTCTGGAAAATAAAGATCCAGATTTAAAAGAAAACTTGATTAAATTGAAAGCAGACATCGCGTATTTGACAGATTTGTTCAAAAAATTTAATGACATTAACTTGCAGTTACAAGGGGACAGCCTAAATTTAATAAAAACCAATGGTGTAATTTCGGCTTTTCTTGGAAAATTGAAATTTATGAAGCAAAATATTAGTCGGCGCGAATTCTCCCAGTTTCCAGACTTGTCACAGACAGAGTGTGTGATGAGGATATTCAGACATACGTTCAACATTTAAATGCCATGCATGATGACTTCAAAAATAGATTTGAAGATATTCTGACGATGGAAATACCACCATGGATCATAAATCCATTTGATGAAACGGAAGTGGCGAATGTGGTATTACAAGAGGAGCTACTCGAGCTTAGCACCAATGAGGAGCTGAAGGTGAAATTTAAAAAAGGCTATCAAACATTTTGGCAGGCAGGCAGGCAGAAATATCCGAAAAATATCCTGGGCTGTGGGAAAATGCGGGAAAACTTTTGATAGCGTTTCCCTCGTCATACCTTGTCGAAAAAAGTTTTAGTGTCGTTACAAACCTATTAACAAAAAAAAGGAGCAGATTGAACATAACAGAACGGGGAGATTTGCGGTTATTCCTTACAAAACTGAAGCCAAATATTGATAATTAGCTGTCAATCCATCAAGTACATCCCTCCCATTAAAATTATGACTATTTTTTTTTTTAATTGTTGATTTGCATTGTTGAAGTTACAGTACGTTATTAATGTTTAATTTTAATTCTGTAATCATATTATTTTAATAAATAGAACACAAGAAAATATATTATTTTTCTTTTTATTTTTACCACTCCGAATTTAGGGTTGGAACTCAGCCAGGACGCAAATTTCCATCATTAGATCTAATCTTCACATTTTTTGACGAGTTTTGGGAATATGGTAGAAATGTAGCAGCAGGGGGTCCACCGAAACCAGTAAAATTTTGAAAGTGGTCTACGAGAAAAAAAAGTTTGGGAACCTCTGGTTTACTTCAATATGGCAATGGCGTTTGATACTATTTGGCTGTAAAGTTTATTTTTGATAATAAGCACAATCTGCAGAACAATACATTTCTATACATTTTTATTTATTTTAATTTTTTACTGTGCTGCACTGGGACATCCAGATTGCAATTAGTGACCATTCTTGCGTTAATTGATTTTTTCTTCTTGTACATCTCCTAAGTGTTCTCATTTCAGTTGATTCCAGTATCCTCTGTATTATAGTTGGATTTGGTCTTGTTTCAGATGTGTAAGTCATTACTGGTCGTATTACGCTCGTATATTCTTGTTTGGGTCTCAACGGAGAGGAATATAATTCTAAATATGGTATCATTGGGGCATCGCGCTATCCTATTAGCCTTGTTGCCTTGATGCTTTACTTCTTCCCCGATTTTTCCGATACTAGATATTTTGATGTTTTATCTTTCACCACCAACTTTCACCTGATTTGCTGTTACTATTGTCTTGGTTTTTTCAGTTGAGATTGTCATATTATATTGTTTTGCTGCTATGTAATACAAGGAAATGAAAATGACAAAAATTTGAAAAAACGACATCAACAGCTTTTAGACTGTTTCATATATTTTACCCTCCGAATAAACCAAAATCCTTTTCAAAAATCGAAAATGTCAACATTTGTGCAAAGTACCCGATCCCTTTCAAATGTGTGTCGTAGACATATAATCGTCCCTACTCCTTTAATGTTTTCCTAAAAAATTGTCTAAGGTTAGAAGAATGAAGAAAGTCCCAGAGGTGAATTATACCAGATGTACAAGTATGAACTGCGGATTTCAGACAACAGATGGTGCACCCATGCAGTTTGAGCTATAAAGATTTGACACTGCGCCATTTTGTTTTGTCATCAACAAGTGTCAGACGCGCACGAGTGATAAATTGGAAAAGTGTGTGCATAGTGTTGTGTTGTTGTATTCAATATATCAAAATTTATACCGAGCAAAGAGTATTCGCAGACAGCATTAATTTTTTGTTTTCATTTGAAGAAAACTGCTGTCGACTACTTTGAGAAACTTATAGTGAACATACTCCATCGCAAGATGCGTGTGAACGATGGTTTCGGCGTTTCAAAAGTGGTGACTTCGATGTTGCAGACAAGGAACGTGGAAAACCGCCACAAAATACGAAGATGTGGAATTGCAAGCATTGCTGGACGAAGATGATTCGCAAACACAAAAACAACTCGCCGAGCAATTGGGCGTTAGTCAACAAGCTGTTTCCAATCGGCTACGAGAGATGGGGGAGATTCAGAAGTCGGTAGATGGGTACCACATGAGTTGAACTACAGGCAAATGGAAAAACGCAAAAACACGTGTGACATTTTGCTCGCTCGGTACAAAAGGAAGTCGTTTTTGCATCGTATAGTTACAGGGGATGAAAAGTGGATTTATTTTGAGAATCCCAAGCGCAAAAAATCATGGGTAGACCCAGGCGCACCATCCATATGGACCGCAAGACCGAATCGCTTTGACAGAAAGACGATGCTCTGTGTTTGGTGGGACCAGAGGGGCATGGTCTATTATGAGCTATTAAAACCTGGGGAAACGGTTAATACTAAACGTTACCAACAACAATTGGCCGATTTGAACTATTCGCTGCTTGAAAAAAGGCCAGAATATCGAAAGAGGCAACACAAAGTCATTTCCTTCATGACAATGCTTCATCACATACGGCAAAACCAGTTCGCTACACGTTGGAAGCACTCAACTGGGAAGTTCTACCCCATGCGGCTTACTCACCAGACTTGGCTCCTTCCGATTACCACTTGTTTGCATCGATTGGTCACGCACTTGCTGAGCAGTGCTTTGGTTCGTACGAAGATGTGAAAAAATGGCTCGATGAATGGTTCGCAGCAAAAGGGGAAGATTTTTAATGGCGTGGTATTCATGAATTACCCGAGAGATGGGAAAAATGTATAACAAGGGATGGCGCATACTTTGAATAAAGCACTTTTTATCATTCTTCCGAATTTAACATGTTATTTTAGAAAAAAAAATCCGCATTTTATACTTGTACACCCATTATTAGTGTTCCGTACGGAACACTTATAAGATCACTTCGGTGTCTGTCCGTCTGTCCGTCTGTCACACCCGATTTTCTTTCCGAAACTATTTATCATAGAAAGTTGAAATTTGGTAGTAATATAGGAATTGATGGCCTCATCAGAGCCATGTAGTTTTGAAAGTTAAATTTTGATTTAAGGGGATAGTTTTGGGGGGTGAAATCGGAAGTGAAAAAAAAATTTTTTTACTAGGTAATCGAGTGTGGTGTCAAATGAAAGCTTGTGAAAACACGAGTAAAAAATATATATATAACGTAATACTTGCGCGCACTTTTCTTTGTATTATTTTCAAAAAATCGCGAAAAATCGCTGTCCACCCGCCTTATTCGGAAAGTACTTATCAAAAAATTTTGAAAAAATTCTGGAATATTCTCCACGGGGTGTAGATTGAACGAAAATTATCACAAGTGCATTACCTGTAATAATTTATCTGGTATATAAAAAAACCAGAAATTTCAAGGTCATTAATTTTCAGTAAAGATTGCAAATAAACTTTGTTGAAAACTTATTTGGGGTGTGTTTTGTGAAGTCACTGATCATTTTATATCACCGTAACATAAATTTTGACTTAAGGGATTCGTTTTGAGGGGGTGAAATCGGAAGTGAAAAAAAAAAATTTTTTACTAGGTCATCGAGTGTGGGTGTCAAATGAAAGCTTGTGAAAACACGAATAAAAAATATATATATAATGTAATACTTGCGTACACTTTTCTTCGTATTACTTTTAAAAAATTGTGAAAAATCGCTGTCTACTATCTTATCTCGAAAAGTACTGATCAAAAAAATTTTCAAAAAATCTGGAATATTCTCCACGGGGTATAGATTGAACGAAAATTATCATTACCTTTAATAATTTATCTGGTATAGAAAAAAAAACAAAATTTCAAGGTCACCAGTTTTCAGTAAAGATTGGAAACAAACTTTGTTGAAAACTCATTTGGGGGTGTGTTTTTGTGAAGTCACTGATCATTTTATACCACCCTAACAAAATTTTTTATTTCAAAAACAATCAACGTACGGGGAACACTAATTGTGCAAGTTCAACTTGCACTTGACCGGTTATTTTTTTATATGAAAATACATTTTTCTCCTTCAATAGTACATTCTACAGACAAAAAATTGGCGTCCCAATGGGAAGTGCTATTTCACCAATCCTGGCTGAAAATTGTTATGAATAAACTTCTTTATTTTGTTATTTCAAGGGTTGAATTTGAATTTCCCCTTCTGTTTCAATATGTGGATGACTTGTTAGTCGCTTTACCTGCCGGAAGTGTACAGAACACTCTTAACATTTACAATTCTTTCAATCATAAGTTAGTATTTACTGTTGAGGAGGAGACTGACTGTGCTGTTCCGTTTCTGGATACTAGGGTTGTACGCTCAGAAAATAATACAGTCAAACTGGACTGGTATAGGAAAAAATCAAGTTCTGGTAAATATATCCCCTTCCATTCTTATCACCCTATGAAACAGAAACTGAACATCATCAGAGGACTAAAGAACAGAATAGATAAGATTTGCCACCCCTCATTAAAAGAAAAAAATGTAAAAACTGTTGGAAGACATTTTGTTGGACAATTACTATCCTAAAGCTCTAATTAAAAAGAATTTTCAAAGACCCCTTCTTCCAATTAATCCAACTGTCACCACTAATGTCGATATTAAAGTAGGAAAGTTACAATACATTGAAGGCCTTTCCCAATCCATGTCTTCTCTTTTTAAAAATACAAACATTAAAATTGCCAATTACAACATAAAAAGAATGAATTGTTTTTATACCAATTTAAAAGATAAAACCGATACTTTACAAAGATCTAATATAATCTATGGCATTCCCTGTCAATGTGGTTTGGTCTACGTTGGACAAACTTCACAAAAGCTCTCTAAGAGATTAGCGTTACACAAAAGTGATAGTAAACACAAACCTAACGCAACTAGCTTGAGCTTACACGTAAATAATACAGATCACAGAGTACAATATAACAACAGCTTCATTCTGGATGTTGAGACTAATTATTTCAGAAGAAGTTTCTTGGAAATGTGTTACAAAAAAACCTGTAAAAATAATCTCAATCACAAAAAAGACATAGAAGGATTGAGCTCCATGTATACTTATTTGCTAACACAAAACTATACCAAACGAATAAAAAAAGAACGATCTTTATGAAAGAATTAGTTTCTAGTGAAGTTGACGTTTCTTATCTCTTTCTGTCATTTTGCTATTTACTACCAGTTACTTTTCTATGTTT
>CM032449.1:204150612-204180612 GCA_019049505.1 Pachyrhynchus sulphureomaculatus
CTGTCTGGCTGTCTGTTCGTTAGTGCGCTTATCACTGGAGAACCACTTATCCGATTTACGTACTTTTTTTTAAAAACATATATATGTTCTCTGGCCAGGTTATAGGCTATATTTTATTACGATAGGTAACATAAGGAATGAGCAGTGACGATAATAGTGAATGAAATCGCTAACGCGTTCCCTTACAATACACAGCCTAAACCAGGGATGTCAAAGATACGGCCAGCAGGCTGCATCCGGCCCCGGGACGTATCAATAAGGCCCGCGATCGCAATGTGTCACAGAAAGAAGAATCATGCTTTTTAGAGCTTTTAGACTTCACTCGATTCCTCTACGGAAGTTTTAAAATGCGCACACTACATTTATAAGTAATTTCAAGGGCAGCGCGTGCCTTGACAAGCGAGAGAGATAGACAGTAACGCCATCTCTTAGCAACAAGCGGAAATACCCTATTATTTTTGTTGAGAACAATAGAATCCTCCACGCGCTTCGAGTCTATACTAGAACCTTCCTTATCGATATTATAAAAAGGAGTGCGTCGGCGCGACGTGAGTCAGTTGGGTGTGAGTCGAGTAATCGAAGCGATACGGTCGGAGAAGGACTTTAGTTGTACTGCGAAGTAGTGATTGTGAAGGTATTGTGCATTTGTTTGTGTCGTGCGCGTGCAATATCCATAATTGTTGTGTCGAGTTCCATAATTGTTACGATTTTGGCATAATGTCAGTCTAAATGGAATGGAAAGGTAAACCACTGTGTTTGATTTTTTTTTTTTTTTTATTGGTCTAGCACACGTGCTGCAGGGAAGTCCCTAAAGCGCTCCAGGAGCGGCACGAGTGCGGAAAAAGCGATTTACGTTGTTCTTGAATCGCTGTAAATTGTACTCGGTGGGGAAACACATCGCTGGGCAAATTATTCCAAAGGGATGACGTTCTCCATATTAAAAGATTGCTTGAAAAGCGTCGTACGCGGAGTAACAAGCTGAACCTCATACGGATGCGAAGCACCAGCGCGACGTGTATTTCTAACATGACCGCTTTGGGAGGAATTAAGCGGGCTACATCCTTCGAACACTCTCCATGAAAAAATACTTGTAGAACAGACTCAAGTCGCCAACCGTTCTTCGATGTTCCAGCGAATCAAGGCAGCCGGTCAATTCCGGGTCCCCAATCAGACGGACCGCTCTTCTCTGAACAGAATCCAACAAACGCAGTGTATGTTTGGGAGCGGAGCCCCAAATGTGGGAGCAGTATTCCATAGTTGGTCCAATTTGAGCTTTGTAGAGAATTAACAGTTGTTGTGGAGTGTAAAGCTTTCTGGTTCGAAATAATATTCCCAACTTTTGAGAAGCGCGGGTTCAGCAACGTTAACTTTTTTTAGAAAAAACTGCCGCTTGGGCTTTTTTTTGTAGCGTTAAATTCCACTTGGTTACTGTCACCCAAAATAGAATTTCTTCCAGGTCTTTGTTAAGTTGAACGACCTCCTGCTGTCTGCGGATATTCGCCTGAGCAGCCGATGTCCGAGCGTTCAAGGTGAATTGCAATCAAACAGTTGCTGTTTGTAAGGAGTTTAACTGAAGAGACACTATGATACGAATCATAAATCAAAATTCGATTGTTACACTGAAAAAAATAAGAATGGACACATTGTCATCTTTAAAATCTAAACTTCAAGGTCAACAATCGATGTTTACTAAAGCTAATACTGAGAGCGAAGATGCCCTGAAATCAAGTTTTATTATTGCATTAGAAATCGCGAAGAGATCAAAACCTTTCACTGATGGTGATTTTATAAAGACTGTATGTTGAAAGTTGCCGATGTTTCATTTCCATTTCAAAAGTCAATAATTCAAAATATTTTGCTGTCAAGAAACACTGTTGCTTCAAGAATAAATGATTTATCTCAAAATTTGGTTCTTCAACTGAAGGAGAAAATTAAGGAATTTACAAACTTTTCACTGGCTGTTGACGAGAGCACTGATACTGTTGATACAGCTCAACTTGCTGTTTTTATACGAGGTATTACAGTAACTTTGAAATAACTGAAGAACTATTAAAGTGCGTTCCATTGACAGGTACTACAACAGCAAATGATATTTATTCTGCAATTGAGCATTTGATAGCAGAATATGAACTCGACTGGAATATACTTAGCAGCACAACTACGGATGGCGCTCCTGCCATGGCTGGCAAACATTCGGGCGTTGTAACTAAATTAAAATAGAAAACATCAGGGAATTTTATGGGATTTCACTGTATAATTCATCAGGAATCATTGGCATCCAAACATTTAAAAATGGACCATGTCATGCAACCTATAATTAAAATAGTAAATTTTATAAGGAGCAGAGGACTAAATCACCGACAGTTCAGGCAGTTTTTTACAAGATTTGGACGAAAAGTTTTCTGATGTTCCTTACTTCACCGAAGTTCGTTGGCTCAGTCAAGGAGTAGGAGTAGAAATAGAATATACGAGGAGCATACGAATAGTTTTGATAATATAAGTTTCAACAGAAATAACAATGTATAAAGATGATTATACATTAGGAGACTCGAAAAGAGGATGAGTCGAGAAAAGGGAAGAGCCAATGGAAATATACAAGAGGAGTAAAAGCTGATAGGAACTCCACAGAAAGAGAAAAATGAAGGAGAAGATAAGATGGATAACTTAACAGTAATGATCAGAGAGTTAATAATAGATATAAAGGAAATGAAACAGGATCAGAAGAGATACCAACAAGAGGTGAAAGAATTAAGAAAGAAGAATGAAGTATTAAAAGAGGAAAATAAGAAAATTAGAGAAAACATGAGAAATATGGATTTGAGGATGAGTGAGCTGGAAAAGGAAAACTTAAGGAATAATATTGTAATATCGGGAATGAGATTTAAAGCGAATAATCAACCAATCTGAAAATGGATGTAGAACATTTTATGGAAAGAAGTATGGACACAAAGGTACAGATTAAGGATATGATAAAAATGGTAGAGACTATATACAAGATAGAACTTGGAAACTCAGGAAATAATTAAGTTGTGATGAAAAATAAAAACAAATTGAAGAGAGAGAGCTTACATAAACAATTATTTAACAAAGGGGTGAACGGGAAATTGAAAAGAAATTGAAGCATATAGTATTGAACGAGAGAAAGAATTAAAAGAGAGTGAAAATGGAATATCAGAAAATCTTAATCGAGGGAAGAGAATATAAATGGGACACTGAGGAAGAAAAATGAAGGAACAACACAAAGAACACTATTAAGTTGGGAATGTGGAATCTTTGGCACAATGATAAAACTAGTATAGGATCACCACTACACAAACACTTTATTTTTGCACTCGACGCGCGTTTCGCTAACCATGTTAGCTTCATCATGATTGCCAGTCAATCATCGCCTGATGAAGCTAACAAGCGAAGACGCGCGTCGAGTGCAAAAATAAAGTGTTTGGTAGTGGTGATATATACTAAGTAGAAAGAACACTATCAAGACTGAGTAAAAGGAGAGAGATAGGTAGATCGACGACGACCTTGGCAAAGACAAGGGATACGGAAGAGAAGACTAATGAAAGGAATATAAATAAGAAGATAATCAAGGAAGATGGACAGGAAGAAACAAATAGGAAATAATTACCGAGTTAGTAAATTTGGAACACGGAACTTTAGGAGTATAAAAGGAAAAGAGATTAGATTGGGAACATGGAATGTTAGGAGCATAAAAGGAAAAGAGGATGAACTGACAGAAGAAGTGGAAAAAATACAAATGCACTATGTAGGAATCACAGAAACAAAAAGGAATGGATGCAAAGGATTACCCAATGGATATTGGATGTACTGGTCAGGAGTAAAAGAGTTAGAAAATGCAGGGGCAGGAGTGGCAAGGAAGAGAAGATGAAGAATGTAAAAAGGGAAAGGTTTGTAAATGAGGGCATACCCTCGATAGTAATAAAAGAAGATGGAGCGGACGAAGACTGCTATGTGCTATGGACCAAATGACAACGCAAGAATTGAGGAGAGGGACAAATTTTTCAATGATTTACAGGAAAGAGAGAGACAATACATACAATAAGGTAATAATAATGGAAGATATGAACGGACCTCAACTCTACAGGTCTTACACCCTAAAGGGGTAGAAAGGCATAAGGATTAAGAATAAGAGAGACTTTTCGAGATAAGGTGGGGACAGCGATTTTTCGCGAAGTCGTCTTATAAGTGTTCTGTACTGAACACTAAAAATTTTAGGCTGAGTAATAATAAACTAAACAATATGGTTTTCAGCAGATTCAAGCATCCGCCATAAATAATCTATAATAATAAATAATGTTTAACAAATTTGCGAGTGCGAAAATGGCTTTCCACAACAAATAATTTAATGAATTGTATGCCGCGTCATGCATTGGACGGCAGGATTTATTTTTCAGATGATCTATGACTTTGACGAGACCCACACTGAATGTGACACGCACTAATAATTATTATCACTGAATATATTCCATATTCAATATGCCAGAATTATTTAGTTGACAGTTAATCGATTATTCTTTCACAGGTATTTAAACATGGAATAACGTTCGGAATTGATGAACATTTATTATTCATATGCAACACTGATATTTTGGAGTGGAATTTTCAATTAATGTAGCAACATTGTACTACTGTGATCGATATATGAAGTTTAATTTGGCAATTTTCTTGACATTTGAGTCAGTGTAAAAACCAGATTGTATGTAATTTTAAAATATAGTTGATTTGTCGAAAGTTTTCATCAGCATATTCACATTCATTATTTGGAGACGTCTTGTAAAGACAGAGCCGTACTTTTATTTATTTATGGTTAAATAAACTAATCTTAGAGATCGCCTTTTAAATTTTGAAGTTGCTTTTATCCTCGCTATTTTTTTATATAATTCACGTGTCAACAGGTATTAACCGTGATTTCTATCAGAGATTACTGTCAAGGAAGATGTATGCTGTGTATAGCCTGTCCCAAAATATAAGATCCTGATTTTTCCCCTTTTAAGTGGGCAATATATAAAAATTCTGACCTTTTGTTTATGATGGGTTGCAGAGATGGACTTAAGAATTTTATTCATTAATACAAATAAATAAAATTATAAGTGTTTTTGGAGTGCATGTAAAAACAAATGGATAAGAAGTACAAATATACAATTTGAATGAATGGGATTTACAAGCGGGGACATATTGTATAAATAAAAATATATTTTAACTTAAGCCTAATTCGGTTTTACTATCACTGTCGTCAGCTGAGGAAATTATCAGTGGTTTTAAATTATTTACATAAATATATGAATCTTCAACTTTAACAACGTGCTGAATGTAATTCTTCCAGGTTTCACAAGGTATATCATTTATAACTTTTTTTTACTAATTCAACCACTGACACGCTTAAAGTAGAAGAAAATCATCCTTATTTTGATTTAACTTGTGCCCAGTTGGATTAAACACACAATAATACGGAGGAAGCCGCAGAACTGTGTGTCCCATTTTCTCAGCCCTACTATCACAAACATATTTCTTTTTCAATTTATAGTCTTTCAAAATTTCCAAAAGATCACTTTTTTTATAACTAAAGTCAAAATAAATGTCATTTTCTCACATATATTTCTGTATTTCCGATTTGGAAGTTGGCTGCATTAGAAACCTTATTTATTACGCACCTATGGTAACTTGCATTGTCCATAACTATAACACTCTGTTCGGGAACATTTGACAAAAGAGAATTTTGAAACAAATTTTCAAAAAGTTCTGCGGTCGTGTCTTCGTGATAGTCCAAGCTGGAATCTTTTATGTTTTTTGCAGATAACAGTAGATAATTTGAAACCCAGCCCTTTTCAGATCCAACATGCAAAATGGTTATTCGTTTACCTTTATTTGAAGATGCGTTAGTCTGATATTTTCTACTGCTGTCAACCCACCCTTTTTGCACAGTGTCATGGGTATCGAACCATGTTTCGTAAAGGTAAATTATTGGCCAATTCTCTGATCGATAATTTTTAATTTCTTGTAAGTAAGTATGTCGCAAGATTTGTAATCTTTGTGACTCCATCACTACTTGCCTTTTATTGATTTTTCGGAATGTGAAGCCCATTCTGTGAAATGTTGATCGGCCACAATGTATATTGTTCCCGTCCTGCACCAATCTTAATTTTATTTTGTCTAGTGTCGGCACCAACTGCTCTTCATACATAGAATATATTTTTCTCCTGATGATGTCTTTTTCACAATGATGCATTTGAAAATCTTTCCGTTTTTTCCTGTTCCTGAGTGATGGTTTTCCTACAATACCCTTAATCGAAAAATTGGGATTTTTGTTAGTTCACTGGTTTCTTGCAAAGCACTTTGTTTATTCAAATTTCTTTTTACTAAACTGTCGTAAACATTTGTCACTATTTGTTTAGCGTCAAGTGATAAATGTTTTCTCTTGCGATAGCCACTATTGCAACTTTCCCACGGACGCCACATAATTAAAATAGAACCGTTACTTTGTAAGTTGTAAGTAAAACTAAAAATAAAAATAATAAAAAGTATCTTTCGAGTCTCAATGGGGACCTGTGGTTATTAGGCCTATATTATCTAATATTTAAAGGGCTTCAGACCGAGTTGCCAGGTAGTAAATATAAAAATAGATCCAATATGAATGCAGGTGCAAGTGAGGGCGTTATACAAAGCAGGTATCGTAATGTGTGGCAACTATGCACAAAACCTTAATAGGGTCGTTTATTGCCCCATTGAAAAAGCAAAAAGGTAGGATCTTATATCTTGGGATTTACTATACTTGTATTTATTTATAGTTAAATAAACTAATATATAATAACAGTCTTTTATTATATATTTGTAATGAATTTCCACCAAGTAGAAGCTAAACCATCCGAAATAAACTAATCTTTGAGTTCGCCTTTTAAGGTTTGAAGTTGCTTTTATCCTGGCTATTTTTTTATATAATTCACGTGTATTTCACGTGTATTAATCGGGAATACTATCAAGATTACTGTCAAGGAAGGTCATGCTGTGTATTGGGTGACATTAGAAGGGAATCCTGCACCATGAGGTACTACAATCAGACCAAACCACTGACTTTGATATTTGCTGTTAGCACGTAACCAGATCGCAGCGAATAATTGAAGAAAAGTGGCCGAAATTGATCAACAAAATAGACAGTGTCTTCCATCTTGACGTCAGCTTGGATGAGACGTTTTGAGGCATTTATCATATAGCCCAGGTTGTGGAAAATAAACTTCGAACACACTTTCCTCTTGTTCAAAACATTTAGAACAATGTCTTGAACACTTGATTTAGAGATGTTAAGCTTTTCTGCCATCAATCTACATGAAAGATGACGGTCAGTCTGCAGAATATGACGAATTTTTACAACATTTGCATTGACCAAACTAGTGCTGGGACGCCTTGACCTTACATAATCCCCAAGCGACTCTTTTCCTTGCTTAAAGCATTTAAATCACTCAAATACTTGTGAATGCGATAAATAATTATCACCGTAGGCTTTTTTCAAAGACTCAAACGTTTCAGTAGCTGTTTTATCCAATTTCACACGAAATTTGATCACTGCTCTCTGCTCACATCATCACATTTCTGTGATACAACAATCATGTCACATACAGTTTGTACGTCTACTAGTCAGCACTGACTAGTTGAATGCAAATGTGTTGTTTACAGATGTTAGTTCAAGTTTTTAGTTGTTTACAAGAAGGCGCTGCTGAAAGGCCGGGAAAAAAATCAATCCGGGAACTTTTTGGACAGATGGTGTACATTAGTTGTTATTAAGATAGTATCTACAAATATCTAGGATTCCATGAAAACAATACCTGAAAAAAATGGATGCTCTGTATTTGTGGTACTAAATATTTATGAAAGATATGTTAGGAATCTATAGTTTTGTAATTGGTAACACGTGTTGACTTAAGTATTTTTTATGTTGAATCCAAAGAATTCATAAAAAAAGACATCCACCGTGGGGCTTTTCAGAAAACACACTTAGAGTTGCTAGGAAACTACACGTATTAAATTAAAAAAAAAAAAAAAAACATTTTAATAATGCAAAACTGTAAAAAATGACCTTTTACTAAAAATAAAAAAATATGAACCGACACATATAAGAAGAATTTTACCTTGTAAGCAAGTTAGGGGAGAGTCAGAGTTGCATATCTCTGGCTTCTCCTAAAAGTAGGGCCTTTTACTGTTCCATACGGAACACTTATCTGATCACTTCTGTGTCCGCCTGTCTGTCTTTCACATCCGATTTTCTTTGAAACTATTTGACATAGAAAATTGAAATTTGGCATCAATATAGAAACTGATCGTCCATTCAGAGCCGTTAAACTTAAATTTTGACTTAAGGGGTTAATTTTGGGGGACGACATCGGGAGAGAAAAAAAAATTACCAGGTCGTCGAGTGGGGAGTCAAATGAAAGCTTGTGAAAATATATATGATGTAATACTTGCGTATGTTGTGTTGTATTATTTTTAAAGAATCGGCAAAAATCTCTGTCCCTCCACCCTATCTCGAAAAGTACTGATCAAAAAATTTTTAAAAAAATTCTGGATTAGTCCAAATAAAATGTAGATTGAGCGAAAATTGCCACGAGTTCATTAGGTATGATAATTTTTCTGGCATAAAAAAAATATTTGTTGTGATTTAATAATGTAAAACTGTATAATAATTAAAATTTAAAATCAAATATGTGCAACCGCTAAATTAAAAAATGGTTTTTAATTTTTGTTAATATTGAACAAAATTATTATTTCTTCTTGAAGTTCTTAATCCTGACTTGATATCAAAAAATAAAATTTTATGTTCGGTTTCAACAAAAAACTCGTTTTTAACACTTACAAGATAAAATGCTTTTTTTAGTAAATAAATGCAACAGCTAAACGTAAATTTTTTTTTCGAGCAAAACTATCATTTCTAGTCGTTTTTTAGGTTTCAAATTCATATTTGATATCAGCACATGAGAAATAGTGTTTACTATTTAAAACAAAAGGTTGTAAAATGCAATCTAATGTATATCCTTTGACAGTTTTAGAAGTCAATTTTGTGGATAAATTGATTGAGTGATTATGGGAGAATGTGAGTGAGTGAGTTAGGTAGTGAGTGAGTGAGTGACTGAGTGAGGATGGAGGTATGTGAATGAGTGAGTGACTGAGCGAGCGAGCGAGTGAGTAAGTGAGTGAGTGAGTGAGCGAGTGTAGAAGTAAGTGAGTAAGCATGGGGGTATGTGATTGAGTGAATGACTAGAGGGACATGTGAATGAGTAAGTGAGTAAGTGACTGAGCGGGCGGGTGAGTGAGTGAGTGTGTTAGTTGATAAGTAAGTAATTGAGTGAGTATTATCATATGCGAGTGAGTGAGCGTGTGAGTTATTATATGAGTATTTGATGATGATGATGGTGATGTTATTTGGATCTGAGAGCATCGACAACTGAGGTCATTTAGCGCCCCGTATGTGAGTATTTGAGTATGTGAGTGTGTGAGTGATTTTTTAAATTTTTACTATTTATTTTAATCATTTTACATAAAATTAAAATTAAATCTTTCGTTTATAAATTCCGTTTTTATTTTTTTTTTGTTTTTTTATTAGAAATTTTCTATTTATTAGGGATAACTTTTT
Organism: Pachyrhynchus sulphureomaculatus; assembly: GCA_019049505.1. Classification (NCBI taxonomy): domain Eukaryota; kingdom Metazoa; phylum Arthropoda; class Insecta; order Coleoptera; family Curculionidae; genus Pachyrhynchus; species Pachyrhynchus sulphureomaculatus. The sequence goes on from CM032449.1 coordinate 204,160,250, forward strand.
CTTTTCTTGTTTGATCTTTTCAATTTATCTTCAAATAACCAAATATTTGATTTTTTTATGATTTCTATTTATTAAAATATATATTTTTCAATTTAATTTTTAGTTTTCTGGCAAATTTAAGTATGTTTTTCTCACGATGAATGTCTTTTTTATGATTTTCTTGCATTCAGCATAAAAAATACTTAAGAAAACACGTGCTTCACTTAAAAAACAGAGAAACAGTAACTAACCAATAGATCCAGACAAATTTTTAGATCATCAGTTGAGTTGGTCAATATATTCTAAGATTGCATGCTTTTAAAATTTTCCACCCCTTTTTACGTTACTACAAATAGAACGCAGCTATCTGATCCGATGTTAAATTAAAAATTTATGTCGAATTAAACCCACTTCTATTAACGTCTAAATAATTTCAGCCGTTATAGAAACTCAGAAGCATGGTTGTGTTTAATTAATCAATTCCCGAGATACTGTTTAATTGAAAATTGCTATCTCAAACACAATCCACACTTAAGTGGTTAGGCGGTTTGATATACTTATGTCTATAAATAAGTTTAAATGCGGATTTGGGAATATGTGGAAAATCAAGAACGTTGTTATGTTCCCCCTTTGAGATGTATTCTGTCACATGATTCTCCACTTATATTATAACACCTAATTATTTAATTGTCTAATTAGTTAAATACAAATCATCTTAAGAAGGAACTAGTAATGTGAATAAAATTTATAAATATATAAAAATAAAATATCAAAATAAATAAATGAAAGCCATAAGTTTTCTGAAGTACATCCATTGACCAGTGTTTTCACAAGAAAGAAATATATATATATATATATATATATATATATATATATATATATATATATATATATAAATATATATATATACATATATATGTATATATATATATATATATATATATATATATATATATATATATATATGTATATATATATATATATATATCGGGTCTTCCATTAAGGACTTGACAACTTTTTTTTGAAATAAAACGCAACCCATTTGAGACATTTCGAAAATTTTACTATCGGCTTGAAGTACAATCAAAACATTTATGTGAATTCGACTTCATTCATATGTCCACCACGGGCACGTTTGCAGCGGTCGTTTCGTTGAACCCAATTTTCGATGACTCGGCTACACATTTCGACGGAAACGGCCGCTATCTCTCTTTCAATATTGGCTCTGAGCTCCTCTAACGACGCAGGCTTGTTAGCATAGACCAATGATTTAACGTACCCTCATAAAAAGAACTTTAGAGGTGTTAAATCACACGATCTAGGCGGCCATTCGACGGGACCATTTCTCGATATAACACGTTCACCGAATTTAGATTGCAGTAAGTCCATTGTTACACCCGCTGTGTGGCTTGTGGCGCCGTCTTGTTGAAACTACATATCATTAATGTCTAGCCCATGCAATTGATCAAAGAAATAACGTTGCAACATGCCTCTGTAGCGATCTCCATTGACTGTAACGTGACGGTTATTTTCATCAACGAAAAAGAACGGCCCAATGACACCACCGGCATGAAAACCGCACCAAACAGTAATTTTTTGTGGATGAAGTGATGTTTCTTCAAGCACATGAGGGTTTTCACCTGACCAATAACGCATATTCTGTTTATTGACGAAGCCGTTTATCCAAAAATGCGCTTCATCACTAAAGATGATTTTGCGATGAAATTGGTCATCTTCTTCCAACATTTCTAGAGCTCAACTCGAGAACGTACGTCGCTTCATATGATCGAGTGGCTTTAGTTCTTGAGTTAACTTTAACTTATAAGGGTGCAGGCCAAGATCCTTTCGCAAAATTCCCATAGTGTGGTCTGAGCGATGCCCAATTCTTGAGAACGCGGCCGTGAAATCGACTGTTTTGGTTCGTTTGAGATGGACGCTTGAACGGCAGCAATATTCTGGCCACTTCGACCTACCCGTTGTTTCACTGGCACGGGAACATCCAGCAGCGAATATGTTAACTTAAATTTTTTCACTAGACTATGAATTGCTTGTCTACTGGGACGAGAATTACGACCAAAAATTGGCTTTAATGCTCTTAAAGTTGCAGTCACCGACCGTTGTTCGTTCGTGTACTTCACCATGATGAAAATGTTGACTTTACTGAATGTTTTGACGTTGACAGTTCGGTGATTGGCTTAAGGGTGCGTTCACAGTGAAATTTCAAAGCTGTCAAGTCCCAAATGGAAGACCCTTTATATATATATATATATATATATATATATATATATATATATATATATATATATATATATATATATATATGTTTTGACGAATATTCTCACGATGTGAAATGTAGTAGTGGTTTTTCTGGTATCCCGTGTTAGTTTAAAGTCCCTTGATGGACGGTTTCGCTGACGTTTCGATGGAATCTCATCCATCTCATCGAAGTTAAACAGTTAGCTAAGAGCAACAGCAAAGTCACAGTATCGAGTAGCAGCAGCAGCGGGAGCACTTGAAAATGCCAAATGAGCTTTTGGCCAAACGTCGTGCAAATTCATTGTTAGACGAACGGATTGAAACCCGGAATTTTAATGTATTACATTTCACCATCCGTGGAAATCTCTATTGTAACATATATATATGTACATATATGTATATATATATATATATATATATATATATATATATATATGTTTTATATATATTCTCACGGATGTGAAATGTAGTAGTGGTTTTTCTGGTATCCCGTGTTATATGGACGGTATATATGGAATATCCATCTATATATATAGTCATAGTATATAGCAGCAGCAGCGGGAGCATATGGCCAAATAGACGAACGGATTGAAACCCGGAATTTTAATGTATTACATTCCACCATCCGTGGAAATCTCTATTGTAACATATATATATGTACATATATGATATATATATATATATATATATATATAGATATATATATCTGTATTCTGTACAATGAATTGTACAGAAGAATGCATACCTAGTGCTCTATCGGAAGCTTACTCGCTGCAACCATACAAGCTGACAGAGTGGTTAACAGATTGCCAACATTTTGCCGAAGGCAACGCAATTTTCGAGGGATCCACCTCAGGCATATATCGTTACATGTAAAACAATTGAAAACGGACGAGGACTCATATTTCAGCAGTCTACCTACTGTTCCCTCATTAGTCAATCCATCCCGAGATGCATTTCGCCGTATCATGGCTCATGAGTCGGACTAGGATCGACAAACAAGAAAACAGGATTTTTCAGTACTTAAGCCGGTGCTTACCGCCGATAATGGTAAGATAGAAGGAACTGTAGACAAGAACGCATTCCTAGTACTGTATGTGTTATATAATAGTATGCACGTGCCGTGCCGATCATTTTGTTTTTTAGCACACTATTCTTCCAAATATCCCATGGATAGCAATGGTTCTTCTTCTTCTTCTATTAGGCAATGCCTGTCATTCATTGATAGTCTTATTGTCTTAGTGGTGACTCTGTGGACGATGACATCCAGCTCTGTACCCATCATTTTGATGGTCTGCCTTGGGGTCTCCTGGTATTTGACTTCTCGTCTCTAGCTATTTTGGGAAGCCAGGTGGCGCTCATTCGTTCCACGTGATTGTTCCATTCTTTTCGTCGCGTTTTGATGAATTTTATAATGTTCTGAATGTCACACTCATTCCTTATTTGCTGGTTAGGTGTTCTGTCTTTCAGTGTTCTTCCTGTTATACACCGTAGGGTTCTCATCTCGGTTGTTCTAAGCACTTGTTTAGTTCTACTAGTCTCTGATCTAGTTTCCGCAGTGTATGTTAACACTGGTCTAATACAAGTTTTATATATCTTTATCTTGTTTGCTATCCCCAGATCACATCTCTTAGCTGACCGGATGCTGTGGCGCCTCTTATAGCTTGTTCCTTGACTTCGTCTTGTATATCCCTGGCGCTAGAGATGTTCACGCCCAGATATTTGAAGGTCATGACTTGTCTAACTACATGTCCTTGTACATGACAAGATAAACGGACGACATAAAAAGATTAGCAGAACACGACTGGATGCAAAAAGCAATCAACAAAGCTCAATGGAGACAACTTGGGGAGGCTTACATCCGACTATGGTTGGAATATGCTACTGATGATGATGATGATGATTCCTCCAAATTGACATTTTTACCTATAATTTCGTTTTAGAGTTTTAAAAAATAAAATTACTCAAAATTAAATTTTGTTGAAACCGTGCATAGGGTATCCCAAAAACCAAAGTATTCCCTTTGAGGGCTGATAGGCCGGCTCATAACTCGCCAGAATATGTAAGTATGACCTTAGTAAAAAATGGCTAGAGTTCGAGATATTGGCATTGGCTACTTAAAATGTTTTTACTTGAAAAAATGTTTTTTCCCCACAGGCTTAGAACAATTAGTTTTATTTTGAACTGTGGTCAAGAGCAGGTTTATTCAAGATTACTTAACAATAATTAAAATCTTAGTATATGAAAATTTGTAGTTGTAGCACTCGATAAACTGATCTAAGGTATAGATTTTCATGAAATTCATAAAAGTGTCAATATATCGAAATCTAATGATTTTTCACTAAGGTCATATTTACATATTCTGGCAGGCTATGAGCTGGCCTATCAGCCCTCGAAGAGAATAAGTTGCTTTTTGGCTTTTTGGAACATCCATATATCGACTTGGATTAATTTGCTATTTATCCAGGTAAAATCAAATTCAGTGCTAATTTTTGAACTGTGTGTGCTTTCTGATTTCTTTACCTGAATATTTGTTAATTTTCGCATTAAGTATAGGTGTTCTGTCTTTCAGTGTTCTTCCTGTTATACACCGTAGGGTTCTCATCTCGGTTGTTCTGAGCAATTGTTTAGTTCTACTAGTCTCTGATCTAGTTTCCGCAGCGTATGTTAACACTGGTCTAATACAAGTTTTATATATCTTTATCTTGTTTGCTATCCCCAGATCACATCTCTTAGCTGACCGGATGCTGTGGCGCCTCTTATAGCTTGTTCCTTGACTTCGTCTTGTATATCTCTGGCGCTAGAGATGTTCACGCCCAGATATTTGAAGGTCATCATTTGTCTGACTACATGTCCTTGTATTTCCAGCTTACATCTTAAGGGTTCTCCAGACACTATGAGACATTTCGTCTTTTCTTTGGACACTTTCATGTTGTGTTTGCCAGTCGATCCGACAAATCGATATAGCAGCCTTGGTAAGTTGTCTTCGCTGTCCGCCACGAGTACAGCATCGTTGGCGTAGCAAACTATATTAATGTTCTTATCATTCATTTTGTATCTCTCCAGTGGTCGTATTTCAGCTATTATTTCTTCCAGCATTATATTAAACAACATCGGGCTGAGGGAGTCCCCTTGTCGTATTCCAGATGCCACCTCTGTCTCGTTAGTCACTGCTTCCGTTGTTTTCATTTGCGTTCTGGTTTTCTGATACATTTCCCTAATCAACTCTCTCAGTCCTTGCGAAACTCCTTTCTCTTCTAGGATGGATAGCACATCTTCCAATTTCACGCGGTCAAAGGCTTTGGTCATGTCCACCAAGGACATGTAGGCGGGTTTATTGTATTCGATGGACTATTCGCATATCTGTCGCACCACAAAAATAGCGTCGGTAGTTGATCTGTTTGTTCGAAATCCCATCTGTTCTTCACTATTTTCAATCAGTTCCTCTAATTTCTTAAGCAATAATTTTGTTAGTAATTTTAAAACCGAACTCAGTAGTGTGATGCCTCTGTATGGATAGCAATGGTTGACTACGAAAAAGCATTTGATTCGGTAGAGATATGGGCAGTCGTTAACGCCTTAGGTAACAGCAGAGTCGATGAAAGATATACAACTCTTCTTGAGTACATATACAAAAATGCCACTTCACAAATAATGCTTGAAGAAAAAAACAAAGAAAATCAAAATTAAAAGAGGATTTAGATAAGGCAACTCGATGTCCCCAAAGCTGTTCATATTGACTTTAGAAGACATGTTCAAATCGTTAAAGTGGAAAAATAAAAGAATAGTAATGGACGGTCAATGATTAAATCACTTAAGGTTCGCAGATGATATCACTCTGATCGCTAACACAAAAGAAGAATTATAAGAAATGCTGATGAAATTAAATAACAACTCTCGAGAATAGGTAGGTAAACTTCACCAAAACCAAATATTTGAACAACGAAAGAGAAGATTTCAGCAAAAACTATTAATAGAAGGTGAAAGAATAGGAAATGTACAAACATTCATACATTTAGGACAAAAAATCGAAATATCAAAACATAATTTAAAGGCTGACTTGGATAGAAGACTCTTGTTAGCTTAGTCTGCGTTCGGAAAAAGTGACAAATGTAATACAACGAATATTTATATTAAGGTGGAATTGGGCGGGGCATATCGCAATTATGAAGGATAACAGATGGACACGCCGTATAATTGAATGGAGGCCTAGAGAATACAAAAGATGCAGAGGTAGACCACAGACAAGATAAACGGACGACATAAAAAGATTAGCAGAACACGACTGGATGCAAAAAGCAATCAACAAAGCTCAATGGAGACAACTTGGGAGGCTTACATCCGACTATGGTTGAAATAAGCTACTGATGATGATGATGATTCCTCCAAATTGACATTTTTACCTATAATTTCGTTTTAGAGTTTTAAAAAATAAAAATATCTAATATTAAATTTTGTTGAAACCGTGCATAGGGTATCCCAAAAACCAAAGTATTCCCTTTGAGGGCTGATAGGCCGGCTCATAACTCGCCAGAATATGTAAGTATGACCTTAGTAAAAAATGGCTAGATTTCGAGATATTGGCATTAGCTAATTAAAATGTTTTTACTTGAAAAAATGTTTTTTCCCCACAGGCTTAGAACAATTAGTTTTATTTTGAACTGTAATCAAGAGCAGGTTATTCAAGATTACTTAACAATAATTAAAATCTTAGAATACGAAAATTTTTAGTTGTAGCACTCGATAAACTGATCTAAGGTATAGATTTTCATGAAATTCATAAAAGTGTCAATATATCGAAATCTAATGATTTTTCACTAAGGTCATATTTACATATTCTGGCAGGCTATGAGCTGGCCTATCAGCCCTCGAAGGGAATAAGTTGCTTTTTGACTTTTTGGAACATCCATATATCGACTGGTAGTACTTGGATTCATTTGCTATTTATCTAGATAAAATCAAATTCTGTGCTAATTTTTGAACTGTGTGTGCTTTCTGATTTTTTTACGTGAATATTTGGTAATTTTTGCATTAAGTATATGTGTTCTGTTGCATCGTTGTTAATGTCAGCTTCTTGAATATGTATATATATATATATATATATATATATATATATATATATATATATATATATATATATATATATATATATATATATATATATATATATATACATATATATATATATATATATATATATATATATATATATATATATATATATATATATATATATATATATTGAAAAGGGTCTTTATTTTAACCAAAGGATGTAGGAATAAATTAATTCACGCCATCATGTTTTTTTATATGTTAACTTAAGTTTTATAAAATAATAGAGCGAAAAAATATGTGTTACATGAATGACCTAAAACTTGACCAATAATGCATCAATTTAGTCGTCTGGGTAACAACACTTCTGGATAATCTTTTACATAAAACCAGCATTTAATTATAAGACTCATAACTCAAAGTCATCATGTTAACAACAAGCAAGTAAAATCTTGCCAAAATAAAGCAACTTTTTACACGCCTACGCAGGCGTGTATGATTAATTTGTTAGCAAGGCCAGGCTTTTAGATAAAATTGTTTATGCGAAGTAAACCGCGTAAATAATTTGGACATTAATAATGGCCTAACCCTAGTTTCAGGTTTCTTGTGTTAACGGCGAGTCAACACGCATTATTCTATCTTTAGACTCGGTTAGGGATTTACGGCTAGATTAAGGTAGAAATGGAAACGGATAACACTTAATCCCCTTAAAATATGATCTCCGTAATACCGTGTCTAGCTAATATTTTTTTTTCGTCATAAAACATTTATTAGGAAAAGTTAGAGCAAATCCAGCTGTTTGGCTAGCTAAATATATATATATATATATATATATATATATATATATATATATATATATATATATATATATGTATATATATGTGTGTGTGTGTGTGTGTGTGTATGTATATGTATATGTATATATATATATATATATATATATATATATATATATATATATATATATATATATATATAAAATATGGAAATAGTTGGGGAACTCGCCAAAAGGGGCACAACAGATGTTCATACAATGTTCATTTAGCCAATATTTCGGTCCTAGGTTGGGACCTTCATCAAGACACAAAATGCAGTGTGCGATTTAATCTAACAAGAATGACCATAAATAACAATTGCCATAACAAAGACCGACAGTGAATTCAAAAATATGATAATTGAGTAATTTGATTTTTCAGCATCCAAGGTTTCTAATGGCATCCTTGCCGTAAATGCCATGTTATTATGTTAGTGTATAGTGGCTGTTTTGTTTCAGTGTCGGTCTTTGTTATGGTAATTGTTATTTATGGTCATTCTTGTTAGATTAAATCACACACTGCATTTTGTGCCCTGATGAAGATTCCAACCTAGGACCGAAATATTGGCTAAATGAACATTGTGTGAATATCTGTTGTGCCCCCTTTTGCCGAGTTTCCCAACTATTTTCATATTTTAGGATTTTGTTAGATAGGGCAACTTTTGCTTTCTCTCTCTTTATTTTATATATATATATATATATATATATATATATATATATATATATATATATATATATATATATATATATACATATATATATATATATATATATATATATATATATATATATATTTATATATATATATATATATATATATAGACATCCTAAATACAATAAAACCCAGAGTGTTCTCTTAATATGTACTACCGATATTAACATATGGCACTGAAACGTGTGCTTTCAATAAAAGTATAATAAATAAACTTCAGGTAACCCAAAGAGAAGGAGAGGAGAGGAGAATACTAAATATTAGACTCCAGACTAAATATTAAAGTGGAAATAAGCGGAGCATATCGCAAGGATGAATGACAACAGATAGACACGCCGTATGGTGGAATGGAAGCCTAGAGAGCATAGAAGATGCAGAGGTAGAGCACAGACAAGAGAGACGGTAAATTAGGGGGCTTATATTCGACTATGCTAATGAAGATGATGATGCATATTAAACCGGTTCGATTCCGGTACTCGGCTGGGAGTTGAATGTGTATTTTGTGGTAGTAGTTAATGCAGAAGTACAATAACGCCTATAGTGGCACTACCGCGTTGTCCTAAAAGTGATGCCGTGAAATAGAAAAGTATGTTTTGGCACCTTGGTAATGTTGACGGATATTATGACATCTCCGTCAACATACTTCATTAAAGATATATAAGAAAAAGGGTGACAATCCCTATATATAAATATAAATATATATATATATATATATATATATATATATATATATATATATGTATATATACATATATATATATATATATATATATATATATATATATATATATATATATATATATATATATATATACGGCTGGTAGGCTGACAGAGAAAGAGAACTCAAAAAAAAAAAGAGAATTTCCTAAAAACCAAGAAGATGGTAGCAAATAAAAAAGTCGGAAGGGGTAAAAATTATGGAGAATATATATAAAAACATCTCAAACTACTACAGCATGTGTTTTTTTAGATGGAATGCGGGACTGCAAAATTGCGGAGGACCGATTTTTGTTAAAAAAAAACGGCCTTTTTTACTGAAATATCCAGAGTGGGTCAAAAAGAACAAAATAGTCAAAGAAAAGTAAATAGGAGCTTACCCGTAACAAGGTTTTCTCACCCAAAGTACCAGAGACAATTGCGAATTTGGGATGCAGGGTCGATTTTTAAAAAAAACAGGTGCACAGAATTAAGATAAAACACCTAGCATTCGATGCTCTTTATCGAAAACTGCTCTAGCGCTGCAGCCGACCTGCCTGCCGAAAACTCGTCAGGCTGATTCAAACGTTTACGAGAGTATATCCTATAATACCATTGAAAATCAAGCAGAAATAGGAAACTTGAAAGAGTGAAATATTTATAACCAAACAGATGTACTGCCTTTAGAGTGGACTATCAAAAGGAAATATTATACTCTATTACGTATTACTATTAATATAAGGAAGCTCTAAAAAAATACTTAAGGTAAAAACAGTCCTTTCGGGTAGGAATATTTTTCTCTTGGAAAATCTAATGGAATTGAGGTGGTCATGCTAATAACACTGGTAATAACCCCGTAGCGTAATATAAAAGAAAAAAGTGTAAAAAATAAACGTTTCAATGTATATATATATATATATATATATATATATATATATATATATATATATAATTTATTTTTCATTTTTTTTTGGGATTATAGGGTTATATTTTAATTAAACAACTTATTCCTCGGACGTTTCGCTAAGGCATGGCTGGCTTTTTCAATGATTTTTCTTTTTGTTTTATTTTGGTTGTAGGTGCATCTACAATTAAACCAGATTTCTTAATTAACCAATATCGATACATTTAAAATTATTTTTCAACATGAGACACCACATCTGTATATAACGATTAAACTATTGTTAAGACCCATAAACACCTAGTTTAAAATTTATAATATATAAAATAAAACTATTATAATTATTACAATTACATACCTCGATATGCACCTTTGACACACTGTTAGAAACTATTTTTATTGTTTTGTTATGAGTACCCGATATTTTTATTTTTTAAATATAGTATGTTTAATTCGTTTTTGGGTCACAATTGTACTATGGTAATAATTTAATGACAGTAATAATTAATTAATTAATGAATTGGTGGTAAATTCGACTTAAGTTATTTACGTCTTGTTTGTCATTACATGCGTGTTTTTCTTTTTTAATGTGTATCATTTCTTTGATAAGAAGTTTGTGATAGTTCCTTTCCTGGGTGACTATGTTGATGTTTCGGAAATCAAATTCGTGTTTTTCAGTACTTTTATGTTTACGTAGGGCAGTAGACGCGTTTTTTGTGTATTTGTGCTCATTTAGTCTATGGTCAAGGTATTGTGTTGTCATTCCTATATATTTTTTGGGGCAATTAAGACATGGGATGGAATATACTACGTTTGATCTTTTGTGGTGTTTTAGCTTTTAGTGGTGTGAATAGCGATGAAAGACGGTGTTGAGCTTTGTCACAGACACAGATATCGTGTTTTTTTCATTATGTACTTAATTTTTTCTGACAGTTGTGGTGTGTATGGTATTCCTATATGTATTACTGTGTTCTTAGTTTTAGTTTGTTTTTGAATTGTTGTATTATAGAATCTATATGTTCGTTGTAAACTTCTGGGGCTTATAGTCTACTAAGTTTAACACCATATCATATTCTTCGCTAAAAACAATTAGTAAAAAATCAGTCTAAAAGTTTTTTTTTAAAATTCCCATAAATTTCTTTCAGTTTTCTACAATTTATAGTTTTTACCTCAGTAAACTATAAACCTAATAAATTGATGTAAGTCAAATTTTGAATTTTTCTGTTGTTTAGAGATATATTAGAAATATAATTTTCATAACCCCAGGGCGGAAACAGTAAAATGAACAGTGGTTTACAGAATTTTTTATTGGACAAAGTGGGGCAGTTTTCTTTTTCATCTTTTAATTTTCTCAAAAATAATTATTATATATACCCGTATAATTATTATTGCAATTACAGGAATAAGAAACATTCTATTATAAATAGCAGGTTAATAAAAATTATTTAAAAAAAATGATCAAAATAGCGCGGCGATATTGTTAAATAAATAAAATCCTTTCCAGGCCAAAAATAAATTTTTAAGAGCGTCATAATACTTATACTAATACTGCAATATATAATAATAGACGCAGACGTGTCAGGAAAAATTGTGTTACTGAAATTTAAATTGCCAGTAAATACTTTTGATAATCGCGAGGATTGCTTCGAAGTGATATTGCCAGATTTTGTTAAAATTACACAGAAACATAAATTTGAATCTTTACTACCTAAAGGTTGACCAAACCAAATAGTTACAAGGCTACCTTTTAAGTTTTTATAAAAGCAATAGAAGAGAAAACAAAATTTTTGATACAGATCGTTTTATTGTTTCTCGAAACATTCGCCTTTAAGATTTATGCATTTCTGCATTAGTTCGAACCAATTCTCAAAACATTTTTTCCACTCTGAAATTGGTAACTCAAAAACATAGTTTTGGAAGGATTGAACAACTTAATGAGGTGATGAAAATCGCTGTCCACGCATTTTTTTGACATTTGGGAACAAAAGGAAGTCGTTAGTTGATAAATCAGGTGAATATGGGTAATAAAACAGCAATTCGATGTTCTTTTCCGTTAAATAATAAATGTTTGACGTGCTAGGTGAGAGCTGGTATTGTCATGATGAAGAATGATGCGACGTTTTCAGTTGTTTTTCCTGATTTCATCGATGACTTCTGGCAAACAAATTTTTGTATACAATTCAGCATTAACTCTTCAATCCTCTAAAGCAATAGTTGCAACATGTATAACCAAAGAAACAAACGGTCATTTTCTTGGAAGTGCTTCGAGAACGAACCACTTTTGTTGGATTCGATTCATCTCGGAACATCCAAACAATTGATTGTTGCTTAGTTTCCGGCTCTTACGAATATATTCAAGTTTCGTGTGTATGTTGTATATGGATGTGCATTTGCATGTCCTCGGTCAAATTTTTTGAGCATTTCCTTATTCCAATTGATTCGAGCCTGTTTTTGAGCTTCAGTCAAATTATGAATCTATTGGGAACAAATCTTTTTCACAGCTAAATGTTCATGCAAAATTGAATGCATGGCTGTCTTCGATATGCCTAAGGAAGCCTCTACCTCACGGTAAGTCACATGCTGATCATCTTTAATCATCTTGTGTACAGCATCGATGAATTTTGGCAGACCTTCGCGAAATTCATCGCTGACGGAAGCACGGCCATGACAAAATTCTGGAAACCAATTGTATATAGTCTTTTCTGATGGTGATTCATTACTAAAAGTTGAACGAAGCGATTCGAGGCATTGTTGTTGACTTATACCTTTACTAGAATTGTAAAGAATCATTCAACGAAAACCTTCAAGTGAAATTTTCATTTGTTCACGGGACTGTTTTTTTTAAACGCTCACTGTAAATAAACTACTTGGCTAATTTCTGAGCTGCCACTGTTTTAATAATAGCAAATGTCAAATTTTACAACAATGGTAATGTCACATCTCAATAGCGCCATCTAATGGTCGTTTGTAAACAGTTAAAAAGCGATTCTCGTTTCCTGGGAACATTCCATATTTGTCATAAAAATTTTGACAAATAAACGAATTTTTATGTAATACTTTTCATAATAACTTATGCACGACAAATTTTCTGTCATATATAGAAAATTGAAGTAATGGAGTTAAACTCATAAGCTTTGAAAACTTCGCTCATTGCGGTATTCTGAAACTTGCTAACTGAGTTTGCAAAATACCTCGCTCAAACTTAACTATACAACTTAACTGACTTAACCAAACAACTATTTAGTAAAATTTCTAATCTCATTACATGATGAAATTGACCAGAAAAATTATTGGGAGATGGTAATTTTCGGCGCAAATGCTGGAAAATAGATTTTTAGATTTACTTACATTTTTAGATTTATTTAAGTCTTTAGTTAACTTTTTTTGTTAATTAGTTAATAACATTAGGTTTCTAAATATACTATAACAAGACGAAAAATTATGTAATTTATAAATGTGTGTTTTGAATTCCTGGGACAGGTAATGCTGTCTGAAAGTAATCCATTTTTAATGATTAAATGACAACGAGTTGCTCAAGATGAACATTAAGTACGATTTCTGACCTCACTACCAACTCTGTCGGCGTAGGGTAGTCTAGATAAAGAAAAATAAAAATACCAGCAGACGCTACCAGCACACATCGCCAAACAATAACCCGATGTCGCTCGACTCTTCTACATTTCCTAGATATTAAAATTAAATTTACTTAGACAAATAAAATTACTGATCAGAGAACGCTACTACTGCCATATACGTGTCGCTTTTGTACCAATATAAAGGTTACCCTACAATGCATGTTCTGTGCCAACCAAAAGAAATAATCGGCCAAGCGCAAGTCGGAGTTACGCAATTAGTGTTCCGTACGTTGATTGTTTTTAAAATAAAAAAAATTGTTACAGAGGTATAAAATGATTAATCACTTCACAAAACACACCACAAATTAATTTTCAACAAATTTGTTACGGATCTTTGTGGAAAACTGATGACCTTGAATTTCTTTTATAAACCAAATAAATTATTAAAAGTAATGCACTCGTGATAATTTTCGTTCAATCTACACTCTGTGGAGAATATATTTCAGAATTTTTTCAAAATTATTTGATCAGTACTTTTCGAGATAAGGGAGCGACAGTGATTTTTGGCAATTTTTTAAAAATAATCAAAGAAAAGTGTGCGCGTATTGCATAATATATATTTTTGAACTCGTATTTTCCCAAGCTTTCCTTTGACACCCGACTCGATGACCTGATAATTTTATTTTTTGACTTCCGATTTCACCCCCCAAAACTAACCCCTGAAGTCAAAATTTAACTTTCAAAACTACACGGCTCTGATGGGACCATTAATTCCTATATCAATGCCAAACTTCAACTATCTATGTCAAATAGTTTCGGAGAAAATCGGGTGTGACAGACAGACAGACACCGAAGTAATTTTATAAGTGTTCCGTACGGAATACTAAAAAGAAAGTCTCGATAGCTAAATGGTTTAGCATTTTCCTAATAATTGAATGCTTAGGTTTTCCAACTAGGCAATACAACAGTCACACTTTTTAACTACTGCGAGTCTCTAGGTCCTACTAGCAAGCACATGGTGTAAAACCCTGGAGTAATGGTATGGTATAGTTTGAAGGAGCTTAGAGCCAAGCAAATAGATCTGGAGAAATACTTTTTTGCCAAACCTATTGCATAATATCATTCAGAAGTGACATACTTTCAGCTTGCTGTTTGGCGGTCTTATTTTACAAATCCTTCTTATCACAAAGCTCATCGAGGGCCGGCCTATTATTTATCTTTATCATCTTCGTGGCATTTTGGCCAGTTTTTGTTGGTGAGTCTTTTCTGACTAAAATATTCCTCCACCAACAACACGATGTTGAACCATTCAAGAGCAGAGCGAGAAGAATACTGTCTTCAGTGTCAATTACTTTTGGTACATGCGGCTTCCAATCAACAACGTGTTTTTATAGCAATATCGACTTCAATAGTTTACCGATGTCTGTTTAATATGCTTAAATAAATAAAAATATTCTCTTAGGTGAGGATTGAACTTGGAATTCCCTGCACTGTAGATCGGCACTGAAAGGTAGAGTTAGGCCTGTTACCGATCAGATTTAGTCAGTCAAAATTTAACTTTCAAAACTACACGGCTCTGATGGAACCATTAATTCCTATATTAGTGTCAAACTTCAACTTTCTATGTCAAATAGTTCCGGAGAAAATCGGGTGTGACAGACACCGAAGTGATCTTATAAGTGTCTCGTACAGAACACTAAAAACACATTTCCCAAAACCCGTGGAGAAATACAGTATCATCGTGCTATATAATATCGATTTACCGTTATTGAAAATAAACTACAAATTACGATAACTATCTAACCTGTTTACCCTTAGTCAACGCATATTTAAACATAAACTGACAGGAGAGCACAGTCTAAAATTATTAATGTATTTTAGTTAGCACCACATAGATACCACAATACAAAATTTCCCCAAACTGTCAAAGGTAAAATAATTTACGAACACGAAAAGCACGTAAATTGTGTTGGCGATAAATGACTATTTCGCAGTTGTTTTAAACCTCTAACAAAACCAGGAGTTTGCATGTTTTTATCAACAGATTTAGGCAACGCAACTGTTTAAACTAGAAGTGTTGCCAGTGGAGCGTGTTGCAAATAGTTGCAGACACCTAACAGTTTTATTTGTCGATGTTTTGTTGGAAGGCAAAAAGTTTCGGCTTGTTTACGAACTCAAAATTAACGGATGCGTTGTAACACTTTAAGAGGATTGATTTAGGGTTTTTTTTAATGAGGGGTTCAGAATAAACAACAGTAGTTTGTATTCGTTAAAAAATCATAATACGAAATTATTGCTTTTCTTCGCGTTTTAAGGTTCCTAGATCATGAGAAACATAGTCACTCATTTCCGTCGGGCTGTCTGTCTGTCGGTCTGTTTGAAGCCTATAGAGTTTCAACGATATGGCTTCAGGCCAAGGGGATGCAAGATGTGGCGGTTGATAAATTTTATTTGTTTTAATAACACAGGCCAACAAAAAAAATATTTGTAAAAACTTTTTAAACCAATTTATCTAAGTGTCAGTATTTTTGGGTGCTGAAAACCCACAGTTCTCTCACAATATGACATCGATTAAATTTCAAAATAGGGAAAATTTGATACATACAAAATAGAAACTTAAACCGTACTTTTATTTAATTAGGCTATAATTTTTACTCACAATAACATATTTCCTTTCCCTTTTCTCTGTGAAGTTTCTTGTATAGCTTTTTTTCCAATGTGATGCATTTTGTTGTTTATTATAAAGTGACCAACAGTAATCACCCATCATGTTGATATTTAACCGTCCCTGGTACCATTTCTCCATCTTTTTTATGTCCTGATGGAACCGTTCCTCCTGCTCTTCACTCACATCGCCTAAGTTTTTAGGAGAAAAGTCAAGATGTTTGTGCAAGAAGTGGACTTTAAGGCTCATCAGACAATCCAGATTTTTGTACTTGTCTACCATATTAGCTACGATAAGTTCATAGTTAGGGTCTTTCACATTGCCCAAAAACTTAGTCACAACTTCTTTAAATGATATCCAAGCCTCCTTTTCCTTTGTAATCATCCTTGCTTCAAAGTTGGAATCGAACATCATTTTACGAATATCAGGCCCAACGAAAACCCCTTCTTTCAGTTTGGCTTCTGATAAATGAGGAAATCTTTTACACAAATATTTAAAACTTTCACCATCTTTAGGTAAGGCTTTCACAAATTGTTTCATTAAGTCTAACTTGATGTGTAATGGTGGTAGAAGAATCTTTTTTTGGTCTATTAAAGTTTTATGCAAAATGTTCTTCTCGCCAGGTGTTAAAGTTTTTCTTACGAGCCATTGTTTTTTGGACCAATGTTGATCCCTTGCTCTGCTGTCCCATTCACATGTAAAACATGGAAACTTTGTAAAGCCCTTTTGTTGACCAAGGATCATGGAGACAACTTTTAAATCTCCACATAGCATCCAATCGTGAGCTGGATAGTTAATTTTCTATAAAATTATGTTAAGATTTTCATAAGTTTCCTTCATATGGACCGAATGAGCAACAGGCAGTGAAGCATAAGTATTTCCGTTGTGTAACAAAACACCTTTTAAACTAGTTTTTGATGAGTCTATTAAAAGCCCCCAATTTTCCTTCTTGTACTCAATGCCAAATTCGTTCATTAGGCTACCAATAACATGGCAGTAAACCAAATCTTCTTCCTGCATGAAAAACTGAGCAAACTGTTGATCTCTGGTTCCATAATGGTAAATAGTATTCGGACTCCAACAGCACACCAAAAAACATAGGAATCAGGTAAAATTATTAAAAAGGTTTTTTCATCGTTGGCCGGTGTAATGATATGGTAACTAAAGGTGCTAAAATATTCATACTAAAACATATAAGGGATAAAAGGAGTAGAAATTAAAAGGATTGATTTTTATATACCCTTATTAGGGTTTCTGAAGTTGAGAAACCCAAAAATTTGATTATTTTTTCGTTGCTTTCAATTTTAACCTGAGAAGAGGCTGAAAGGGACGAAGGTTGTTTAATATTGTGAAATTTAAACCGCATTTTGAAATATTTGAATTAGGATGCCTTATTCTAATGATCTGCTTTAGATTATGGATCCTTTCGTAAGCGTTTTCATTAATTGTGGACCCCTTTTTCCATATATTCAATGAACAAAATTTCTCTTCAATCCAAAAAAAATATCGGAATCAACATTTAAATTTAGGAGCCTAAGTTTTTGGCCTTCTGTGGAGGTAAAGAGTTCTAAAGAATCGATTCCTGCTTCATGAAAGGATCCAAAGAGGATACCCAAGCCTCGGTGTCTCTTACAATTCTCAACAACTCTTATCGTTATCTAAAGCAGCCGAACGTTCTTGAGAAATCTCTTTCCTTGCCAGTTTTTGCTTTGGTTTAAAGAGTGAGTAATCTAAGGTGCAGAATCCTTTTTCATCCTGCAAAATGCTTGAAAACTGTATCATCGGATCGGAGCTTCTTTAGTAAGCTTTTTGTGTCTGACGGCCCGTGGCTCCGTGTCGTATTACTTGCTTGTGGTGCAGAAGGCCTCAGGTTCAATTCCTATAGGTCGGTATACTTATTTATTAATTTATTTAAGTATATTTGGCATGGCCACGAATGTACATAAGTAGTAGTTGTTTGCGGAAATGCAATAACGTCCGTGGCAGCACTACCGCATGGTAAAATACAAAAATGTATGTTTTGGCACTTGGACAACGTTGACGGGTATTACGATATCCTTGCCGTTATCCTCAGGATACGAAAAAGGGTAAAATCCTTACTCAGGCTGGAGGTGAATGATAAAAAAAAATTGTTATATTTATTTGTCGATCGCAAAGTAGTAAATCATCAGTTCTTACCACAATCAATATTCCCAACCTAGATTCACCCTGAATTGAGTCTTCACCACAATGAAATAGTCTAAATAAAAATTTTACTTCGAACTAAAAAAAGGCTGCCATTGCCGTACATCTTGGATATTCTTTTAAGGGTAACTTTTGAGTGATTTCCCTCTTTAGCGAACGATATTCTTCAAATTACTCTCACCGATTTTTTAGAAGAGAATAAATCGTTAAAACTGTACAGCACAACAAACTTGTTCAAAATTTCGTCAAAGTACTTAAAACTGCCACAATAATTTGACAAACAAAAAAATATTTTTCTAGAACGTGATATCCATCGCTAAGTCGGTCACTTTTTTATTATAGGTCTAGAGGATGTGCTGCACGAAAATCCCTAAAGCGCTTAAAGTTAAGTTTAAAACTAACCCCTTCCTGTATATTCTAACATCTTTACTATCAACGCCGGTGTTCCCCCAGGCTCCATACTGTTTCCTACTTTCTTTCTCATTCACATTAACGATCTGCTGGAAAAGATCGGGAACCCAATCTACAGCTCTGCAGATGACAGTACGCTTACCTCATCATTCGTTTTTAACGCTCGAACAGCAGGAGGTCGTTCAACTTAACACAAACCTGGAAGATATTCTATCTTGGGGTGACAGTAATCAAGCGGAATTCAACGCTAGAAAAAACCAGGCGTCAATTTTTTCTAAAAAGTTAACATTGCTGAACCCGAAATAGTGATGTCGGGTCACTCCATTCCTCTAACATCGTCACTCAACTGACTGAGCGTTAATTTGGAAGCAAATACGTCTTGGGATGAACATGTTGCATAGGAAAGAGAGATTCTCAACAGCTGGGAATATTATCTCGAATTAGAAAGCTTTACACTCCGTAACAACTGTTAATTCTGTACAGAGTTCGAATATAACCAATGATGGAATACTGCTCCCATGTTTGGGGCTCTGGTACCAAACATACACTACATTTGTTGGATGCTATTCAAAAGAGAGCTGTTCGCCTGACTAGCAACCCGGAACTAGCCAGCAACCTTGACTCGATGGAACATCGACGAAGGGTTGGTGACTTGAGTCTATTCTACAAGTATTTTCATGAAAAGAGTCGCCCTAATATCCATATGAGGTTCAGCTTGTTACTCCTTGTACAACCCTTTTCAAGCAGTCTTTTATATAGAGAACCTCATTCTTTTGGAATAATTTGCCCAAGACTGTGCATCCGACCGAGTACAATTTAGAGGGATTAAAGACCAACGCGAATCGCTTTTTCTGCACACGTGTCGTTCCTGTAGCGCTTTAGGGATTTCTCTGCAGCACTTGTGCTAGGACCATAAAAAAAACCGGTTATTTAAGGTAGGAGCAATGATACATAAAGAAAACTTTTCATGATATCTCATGAATATAACCATATTAGTATGTTTATTCCTTTCTTTTGGGTAATCTTTAGTATTAAATATTGATTTAAATACAGATATTTTAATACTTAGAGAATTGCGCTATTAAACATAAAACGATCTAGCACTAATCGTGTAGCTA
>CM032449.1:204185612-204248126 GCA_019049505.1 Pachyrhynchus sulphureomaculatus
TTAACGTACGGAACACTAATTGTGCAAGTTCAACTTGCACTTGACCGGTTTTTTTAAACCTTAATTACTTTTTCTACAAAACGTCAGGAGGTTTTTTTTAAATTTTTCTGTCTTTTAAGTGAGGCGCGTCTTTTCTTAAGTATTTTTTTTATGCTGAATCTAAAAAATCATAAAAAAAGACATCGGCGGTGAGGTTTTTTTCAGAAAACATACTTCAAGTTGCCAGAAAACTATTAAATTAGAAGAAATATATTTTAATAAGTAAAATTTAAAACTGTATAATCATTAAAATTATGAAATAAAACTATTATTTCGGACATCTTTAAATGTTCTGCATCTACATTTATCATAAAAAGTTAAAAATATTAGGTTTTAGTGTTCATGTTCACCACTTTTAACTAAGCTACGTAGCAAAATGCTGTTTAAAATAAATATGTACAACCGCTAAATTAATAAATTGTTTTTAATTCTTATTAATATTGAACAAAACTATTATTTCATTGTGAAGAAAACCGGGTGACAGACACCGAAGTGATATTAAAAGTGTTTCGTGCTGAACACTAAAAAAGAACTCTCATAGCAAAATAGTTTAGCATTTTCCTAACAGACAAAACAACAGTCACACTTTTTCACTACTGTCAGTCTCTAGGTCAACTCGTCCTACAAGTTTGAGGGAGCTTATAGCCAAGGAAATAGACCTGGAAAGATGCTTTTTGGCCAGTCCCATTGCACAATATCAAACAGAGGTGACCTACAGTTTAACAGACTTTCAGTTCGCTGTTTAACGGTCTTATTTAGAAACCCCGCTTATTACAAAGCTCGTTGGAGCCGCTATATTATTTAGGGATATCTTCGTGACATTGTAGCCAGTTTTTATTGGTGAATCTTTTCTGACCTAAGTATTCCTCCATCAATAACATGATGTTGATGCAGTTTCCAACGAGGCCAGCTCCTAATCCAACTAGGACTTCGGATATGGAACCATGCAAGAGCAGAGCGAAAAAAATACTGTCTTCATTGTCAATTATATTTAATCCAAGCGGCTTCTAATAAATAACATGTTTTTGTAGCAATATCGACTACAAAAGTTTACCGATGTCTGCTTAATATGCTTAAATAAATAAAAATATTCTCTTAGTTGAGGATTGAACTGAAATATTGAGCTACGTCTGTCACTGATCAGATTATCTTTTTTATAAGATCTGGTGATAGCAACTGCATATTTACTATACGATGGCAAAATATTTGTTATATACTAGATGTAATAAAAATAGATCAGTTTATTGAAACTAATATCCTCGTATTACAAGGAACTGTATAAAAATATTGATAATGAACATATCTCAATGATAAGTCGGAAACCTTCAGTTGATTAGTATTTCCTCTTCTTTTTGAAATACAATCTCCGATACGGACGGAGGAAACCCTCTTTGCATGTGGTTAGTGCCTTTTTAGATGTTCCACAGAATCAGGGGTCTACAGTTTAATGCCAGTTCCGAACGACCAAACCGAGAGGGTTTTACTAGGCATGATACTATGGGTGATTTGCCATTGGCTTCCCGAGAAAAACGACCGTCACGTTGTAAAGGCTGTATTTATTATTTTTTCCGGGCCGAGATACGAACCCGGGTACTGGAATAAAAAAGAGACACCTTACGCCCTACGCTATGGCCGCCTCCGATTAGCATTTAATTCATTCCGAACATCAAAATAAGTGGAAAACTGCCGCGCTCTTTTAAAATTAAACATGTTGTATTAAGAAATGTATTAAACACGTAAACACAGATATAGCTCTATTTCATCTATTTTTCTTGCTGAGCATCCGATACATAATAACCGGTCAAGTGCAAGTTGAACTTGCGCAATTATTGTTCCGTACGTTAATTGCTTTTGAAATAAAAATTTTGTTACGGAGGTATAAAATGATCAGTGACTTCACAAAACACACTCTAAATGAGTTTTCTACAAAGTTTGTTTCCAGTCTTTACTGAAAACTGATGACCTTGAAATTTTTGTTTTTTTATATACGAGATAAATTATTAAAGGTAATGCAGTCGTGATAATTTTAGTTCAATCTACACCCCGTGGAGAATATTCCAGAGTTTTTCAAAATTTTTTGATAAGTAATTTTCGAGATAAGACGGGTGGACAGCGATTTTTCGCGATTTTTTTAAAATAATACAAAGAAAAGTGCGTGCAAGTATTACATTATACATATATTTTTTACTTGTGTTTTCACAAGCTTTCATTTGATACCACGCTCGATGACCTAGTAAAAAAATTTTTTTTTCACTTCCGATTTAACCCCCCAAAACTAACCCCTTAAGTCAAAATTTTACTTTCAAAACTACATGGCTTTGATGAAGCCATCAATTCCTATATTATTACCAAATTTCAACTTTCTATGACAAATAGTTTCGAAGAAAATCGGGTGTAACAGACAGACAGACAGACAGACACCGAAGTCATCTTATAAGTGTTCCGTACGGAACACTAAAAATATGAGAAATGTGACTACTTTGCTTTAAGTAAACAAACCGAAGTAAAAACTAGCTGTTTCTAAACTTGACTCATGTCTATAAGTTTAGCAGCTAACCAGAGTCTCTTCTATCTCGCCTCTTTTGGACTCCTACGTAGAATACTTTAAAAGATACTTAAAAAACTAGTCGCTCAAGTGGACCATTAAATACATTAAAGTATTCCAGTATGAATTTGGGGATGTTAGAAGAGATGGGGTAATTTTCCCTGCCTTAATAAACGCTTCAAATAAAAGAAATAAATAACAGTCTTTAACAGTACACTTCTAAAACACTAACTTGCTTATTTATTCCCCTCACTTAAAAGCTTTACTATTTGCAATAAATCTTTAAAAAAAAAAATGAAAAAAGACTTTTGCCTAAAGAGCCTAAATAAATTCTCCTAATTATTTTTGATATTAACGGTGGACCGAATATATTTTCTCCAAATGCTACAGTTCCTGTTGTTGGCTTTTTTAATTTATAGAAATTAAGTTTGTGCTAAATCGACTAGAATTAATTCTGCTAGTACTTAAGAAATGAAACGTTTTTAAGGAACGTTAGAAAAAAAAAAAAAAATTATTACTTTTACGAGGACTATTCAATAAAAATGTTGAAGAAGTTGTTAAAGAAAAAAACCGTCGTTTTAAGGGTTCTGGTTAAAGTGACAATATTAATAATTTCTTTCATGTAATTTAAATTAAAAAAAGAGCAATTACTAGTGGTTTCTAAATATTATATAAGTTACTAAGGGAACAAAGGGTACTATCTTTGTCTCTGTTACCCCTTTTTATTGCCCATAGTAAGGCGGCTTAAGACCCCAATCACTGTCTTATATGGCGCCAACTAACTCAGCACACCGAAGAGTAATCTTGCGGTAACAATAAAAAAAAATATATATTTAACTGAAGCGCCACCTGTTTGAGTCCTTGAATAAAGACGGTGATTGTAGATAAAAGAAAAAAAACGGGAAATAAGTCAAGAGGGAGTCAATAAATGTTAAACCTAGAATACATATTTACTTGTATAATCCAAAAAGAGAATTATGCAATAGTAATAATAATAAAGAACCCTGTAACTGGTCTTTATGCGGGATATGTTCTGAACCTCTCTGCGAATATTGGAACAAGCATCTTAAAATCACCCACTGACGGTAATTTTAACAGTAAGGATGTACCATGCACACTTAATGAAGTCACCATTGGTTCCGTATGTCGGCACGGAAAACATATGATTTTGACATAAACGGTTAAAATCAATTTTAATTTGATGTCTACAGCACAGTAAACCCAATACAGTAGCGAAACTCAGGGATAACCGTATAAGAATATCAGGCGTCAGTTTTCAAGAGGTCACGTGGCAGTCCGCCATGTTAAAAAAGGGACCAGTGGGAGATTTGAAACAGAAATACTGTTATGATAGATCCCAAAATATAGGATCCTGCCTTTTTGCTTTTTCAATGGGGCAATAAACGACCCTATTAAGGTTTTGGGCATAGTTGCCAGGTATTACGATAAACGTATTTTTATTTTACCTGCTTTGTATACCGCGCTCACTTGCACCTGCAATCATATTGGATCTATTTTTACCCATATATTTACTACCTGTCAATCCGGTTTGGAGCCCTTTAAGTATTTGATAATATAGGCCTAATGACCACAGGTCCCCATTAAGATTCGAAAGATACTTTTTATAATTTTTTTTTAGTTTTAGTTACAACTTACAACCTAACGGTTCTATTTTAATTATGTGGCGTCCGTGGCTATCGCAAGAGAAAATATTTATCACTTGACGCTAAACAAATAGTGAAAAAAGTTTGGTAAACAGAAATTTGAATAAACAAAATGTTATGCAAGAAACCAGTGAACTAACAAAAACCCCAATTTCTACGATTAAGGGTATTGTAGGAAAACCATCACTCGGGAACAGGAAAAAACGGAAAGGTTTTGGCAAGTGGTTGATATTTTTCGTCTCGTTAAAACGATTTACTCAGTTCTTCATAAACGATACCGACTTTTTAATATAGTTAGCGGCCGCGGAATGTGTCATTTTAGGCCCCTTTGGATGGGAACAAAGAAATACTGCCTCGAACCGACGCGCAAACAAGTGACTCATTCTGAATTTTACGTGATTTCGACAAAAGTCGATAAAATGCGTTGTAGACAACCGTTCCCACTACCGATTTTTTGTTGTAGTACAATCACATCTACCAAAAATGAATTATCGCGGACATATCCTTACTTGTCAGACTGTAAGTCGCGAAAACTACTCGGAACTTTGCGTACGGCTCAGAGCTTCGTCCTTAAGTACTCTCCGAATCATTTCATCTTTTCAGTAGCACCGTGCCAGAGTTTAAAACAATATTTCATTCCTACGTGTTGCACTTTATGCATCCATTGAAAAAATTACAGGAAGACCATCACTCAGGAACAGGGAAAAACGGAAAGATTTTCAAATGCATCATGTAGACGATTGTGAAAAAGACATCATCAGGAGGAAAATATATTCTATGTATCAAGAGCAGTTGATGTCGACACTAGACAAAATAAAATTAAGACTGGTGCAGGACGGGACCAATATACATTGTGGCCGATCAACTCTTCACAGAATTCTCTTAAAAATGGGAGTCACGTTCCGAAAAATCGACAAAAGGCAAGTAGTGATGGAGTCACAAAGATTACGAATCTTGCGACATACTTATTTACAAGAAATTAAAAAGTATCGATCAGAGAATTGGCCAATAATTTACCTTGACCAAACATGGTTCGATACTCATGATACTGTGCAAAAAGGGTGGGTTGACAGCAGTACAAAATGTCAGACTAACGTACCTTCAAATAAAGCTAAACGAATAACCATTTTACAGGCTGGATCTGAAAAGGGCTGGATTTCAAATTGCCGCCTACTATTATCTGCAAAAAACATAAAAGATTCTAGTTTGGACTATCACGAAGACACGACCGCAGAACTTTTTGAAAATTGGTTTCGAAATTCCCTTTTGCCAAATGTTCCCAAACAGAGTGTTATAGTTATGGACAATGCAAGTTACCATAGTCGCCTACTAAATAAAGTTCCTAATGCAGCCAACACCAAATCGGAAATACAGGAATATATGTTAGAAAATGACATTTATTTTGACTTTAGTTATTAAAAAAGTGTTCTTTTTGAAGTTTTGAAAGACTACAAATTGAAAAGGAAATATGTTTGTGGCTGAGAAAATGAGACACACTGTTTTGCGGCTTCCTCCGTATTATTATATGTTTAATCCAATTGAAGATATTTAGCACAGGATCTAAATCAGTGGAATCAGTAAAATCCCCCTTTAAAACATTAGCTACTTGGCTGACAAATTGAAACCCACTATTTTTAGTGTTCCGTACGGAACACTTATAAGATCACTTCGGTGTCTGTCCGTCTGTCACACCCGATTTTCTCCGAAACTATTTGTCATAGAAAGTTGAAATTTGGTAATAATATAGGAATTGATGGCCTCATCAGAGCCATGTAGTTTTGAAAGTTAAATTTTGACTTAAGGGGTTAGTTTTGGGGGGTGAAATCGGAAGTGAAAAAAAAAAATTTTTTACTAGGTAATCGAGTATGGTGTCAAATGAAAGCTTGTGAAAACACGAGTAAAAAATATGTATATAATATAATACTTGCGCGCACTTTTCTTTGTATTATTTTTTTAAAAAATCGCGAAAAATCGCTGTCCACCTGCCTTATCTCGAAAAGTACTTTTCAAAAAATTTTGAAAAAATTCTGGAATATTCTCCACGGGGTGTAGATTGAACGAAAATTATCACGAGTGCTATAAGGGCACAAAATGTTTCTTCTACTTTAGGCATGTCAGTGGTTGAATTAGTAAAAAAAATTATAAATGATACGAGGCTGGTTTGAAAAGTCCGTGCAAAGTCCGAGAGATGGCACCACCGGCGCGTATCGAGGTCATGTTTAGTTAGTAGCATCTCTTGAATGAACGCACACCAAGTTTCAGCCATATTGGTCTATTTCTTTGTGTTTGGCATTCGTGTGAATCAAGGAAGTCGATTGATTTTCAAGAAATGGACGAAAAAGAATTTCGTGTGGTGATTAAACATTACTTTATGAAAGGCAAAACGCCTCAGGAGACTAAAGAGAAGCTTGATAAACATTATGGTGACTCTGCACCTTCGATTAGAACAGTTAGAAGTGGTTTCAAAATTTTCGGACTGGCCATATGGGCACAAGTGACGCTGAACGTGCTGGACGGCCTGTGGAGGTTACGACTCCAGAAATCATTGATCAAATCCATGATATGGTGATGGATGACAGAAGAGTTAAGGTGCGTGAGATTGCTAGTGCTGTGGGCATCTCGACTGAACGGGTACATAATATTTTGCATAAACATTTGGACATGAGAAAGCTATCCACAAGATGGGTGCCGCGATTTCTCACGCTTGACCAAAAACGGAATCGTGTGAAGTGTTGCAAGGATGGTTTGCAGCTGTTCCAGAAGAATCCGGAGGACTTTAAGCGTCGTTTCGTCACTGTGGATGAAACATGGATACATTACTATACTCCTGAGACCAAACAACAATCTAAACAATGGGTTACCAAGGGGGAATCTGCACCAAAAAAGGCGAAAACCGTTCCTTCGGCCGGAAAGTTTATAGCGACTGTCTTTTGGGATTCGCAAGGGATAATCCTCATCGACTATCTGGAAAAGGGTAAAACTATTACAGGTGAATATTATTCATCGTTATTCGACCGTTTGAAAACCGAGCTGCAAAAAAAAAAAAAAACGCCCGCGATTGGCCCACAAGAAAGTCCTTTTCCATCACGACAACGCACCAGCACACACCTCAGCAGTTGTGGTCGCAAAATTAATGGAAATAGGATTCCAACTCGTTTCACATCCCCCCTATTCTCCAGACTTGGCTCCCTCGGACTACTATTTGTTCCCCAATTTGAAGAAATGGCTGTCGGGACAAAGATTTTATTCAAACGAGAAGGTGATTGCAGACACTAATGGATATTTTACGGACCTGGACAAATCCTATTATTCGGAAGGGATCAACAAACTAGAACATCGTTGGACGAAGTGTATAAGCCTAAAAGGTTTACCCCAAACACATAAGTAGTTTTTATTTTTGCACGGACTTTTCAAACCAGCCTCGTATTTACTACCTGTCAACCCGGTTTGGAGCCCTTTAAGTATTTGATAATATAGGCCTAATGACACAGGTCCCCATTAAGATTCGAAAGATACTTTTTATAATTTTTTTTAGTTTTACTTACAACTTACAACCTAACGGTTCTATTTTAATTATGTGGCGTCCGTGGCTATCGCAAGAGAAAATATTTATTACTTGACGCTAAACAAATAGTGAAAGAAGTTTGGTAAACAGAAATTTGAATAAACAAAGTGTTATCCAAGAAACCAGTGAACTAACAAAAACCCCAATTTCTACGATTAAGGGTATTGTAGGAAAACCATCACTCAGGAACAGGAAAAAACGGAAAGATTTTCAAATGCATCATGTAGACGATTGTGAAAAAGACATCATCAGGAGGAAAATATATTCTATGTATCAAGAGCAGTTGGTGTCGACACTAGACAAAATAAAATTAAGACTGGTGCAGGACAGGACCAATATACATTGTGGCCGATCAACTCTTCACAGAATTCTCTTAAAAATGGGATTCACGTTCCGAAAAATCGACAAAAGGCAAGTAGTGATGGAGTCACAAAGATTACGAATCTTGCGACATACTTATTTACAAGAAATTAAAAAGTTTCGATCAGAGAATTGGCCAATAATTTACCTTGACCAAACATGGTTCGATACTCATGATACTGTGCAAAAAGGGTGGGTTGACAGCAGTACAAAATGTCAGACTAACGTACCTTCAAATAAAGCTAAACGAATAACTATTTTGCAGGCTGGATCTGAAAAGGGCTGGGTTTCAAATTGCCGCCTACTATTATCTGCAAAAAACATAAAAGATTCTAGTTTGGACTATCACGAAGACACGACCGCAGAACTTTTTGAAAATTGGTTTCGAAATTCCCTTTTGCCAAATGTTCCCAAACAGAGTGTTACAGTTATGGACAATGCAAGTTACCATAGTCGCCTACTAAATAAGGTTCCTAATGCAGCTAACACCAAATCGGAAATACAGGAATATATGTTAGAAAATGACATTTATTTTGACTTTAGTTATTAAAAAAGTGTTCTTTTGGAAGTTTTGAAAGACTACAAATTGAAAAGGAAATATGTTTGTGGCTGAGAAAATGAGACACACTGTTTTGCGGCTTCCTCCGTATTATTATATGTTTAATCCAATTGAAGATATTCGGCATCAAGTTAAATCAAAAATAAGGGCACAAAATGTTTCTTCTACTTTAGGCGTGTCAGGGGTTGAATTAGTAAAAGAAGTTATAAATGATATACCTTGTGAAAGCAGGAAGAATTCCATTCAGCACGTTGTTAAAGTTGAAGATTCATATATTTATGTAAATAATATAACACCACTGATAATTACCTCAGCTGATGACAGTGATAGTGAAACCGAATTAGGCTTAAGTTAAAATATATTTTTATTTATACAATATGTCCCCTCTTGTAAACCCCATTCATTCAAACTGTATATTTGTACTCAAAACTGAACTCCAAAAACAATTATAATTTTATTTATTTGCATTAATGAATAAAATTCTTAAGTCCATCTCTGCAACCTATCATAAACAAAAGGTCGGAATTTTTATATTGCCCACTCAAAAAGGCAAAAATCAGGATCTTATATTTTAGGACAGGCTATACTGTGTAAAGTTTTATCATTGAAAATCATAGATATTACACAAATGTTGAGTAATATAAAAAAACAAAAAGAATGGAGTGTTTTGTACAAAAAGAGTAATCAAGTAAAAAACTTGACAGGAAGGCATTTTTAGAAAAAATATTGCAGAGAAAAATTTTAGCATTTTGTTCAGGGAATTGAATAGGCATATCAGATTTTGCACCCAACGCTTTGTTGAGACTTTATAAGTCCCAAAAGTGAAAACTATAACTAAAACCCAAATTTTTAAATACATATTTCAATTCAGCAAGGAATTTTATGTCCGAACACAAATTGAACGTTTTTGAGCCTGATTGGGCCTCATTGTAACCACAATAAAATCCTACTCTTATAAGAATCCTTACCTGTGTTATTAGCCTTTGACACACGGAATATTCTTTATCTGATATTAACGTCTGGATTTTTCAAACCATTTTTAAATATTTTCTAAGAAAAATATTTTATAATTTTTTTTCCGCAAATTTTCAGTTGGATAGTTTATGACATATTTGATCGCTGCAAGCCAAATCTTTACTCTATGACCTAAACAATGTCATAATTTCTTAGTTTTTATCCGCATACGACTCCTTACGCAATTGTTATTCTTTAATTGAATCATTTACCTTTCAACATCTTTGGGGAAGAAGAAGAAACTCACTTTCAGCTTACTGTTTGAACTATTTTTACAATTCTCAACGGCACAACAATAATCTTCTTTCCCAATGATTATATAAATTGTTTGTCAACTCTTTCGATTATCTTCACTTACAAACGTTTTTAATTCACTTTTTATACAAACTCTCCCTTCCTTTTGTCTTTAAATTCATATAAACTGCAGTCATATCAAGAAAAAATCGACAATACTTTTCAAAAGACACACTCCGAGATTAGATGTAAAAGTATCTTTCGAATCTTAATGCGGACCTGTAGTCATTAGGCCTATATTATCAAATACTTAAAGGGTTCGAAACCGGGTTGCCAGGTAGTAAATATATAAGTAAAAATAGATCCAATATGATTGCAAGTGCAAGTTACGGCGGTATACAAAGCAGGTAAAATAAAAATATGTTTAACGTAACACCTGGCAACTATGCACAAAACCTTAATAGGGTCGTTTATTGCCCCACTAAAAAAGCAACAAGGCAGGATCTTATATCTTGGGATTTACTACTAAAAAAAAAAAATAGGAAGAGCCCGGGAGTGACTGACAAACTGGATTTAGAATCCTAACTGACCACAACTTGTTTACGCTGATGTAGTTTCAGGAATTGTAAGTAACGAGGAGGCTGATGGAATGGCAACATTCTCATACATCGGTCCAGAAACTGTACTGTGAGTGTCAAAAAATAGGATAAAAGGAACATAATGTCTATTGAAGAATACTTTCAACTCTAACAGACAGAAGAGCTATTCCCATAATTTGGGAACGAGAGCACACCAAAAACTAATTAGGAAACATGAGCTCACCAAAAACCTGGATTATTTGAAGCTTCAAAGAAAATTTTATAAAGAGAACTTCTTCTTTTGTGAATGTCCACAAGTGTATTTCTAACTGTGAACAGCTTGCAGGGATTCATCTCTAACGTGAACAGCTACTTCGGCGCTTGTTCCGATATTTTAATGATTTAAGGATTTCAGTGCAACATGTGTACGCTGCCTATAAAAAAGTATATTTTTGTTCTCTGTGAAAAATTGTCCAAATGAAATTTAATTTTCAAACCTCAAAACTGGTAATAAATTTAAGGACATCCCTCGGGTGCTGTTATATCTTAATCACTATAATTGCTTGGCAATCCAGAGAAAATGAAAAATAATTTTTCAGTTATCTTTCCTCCACCTTTCGGGATAAAACTTTGGTTTTGAATAAAATAAATTAACAAGTTTTTAATTAAATTTTTTACCTTAATTATTCAAGGGATATAAATTATTTTGCTTCGAAATTCTGGGAAGTTACTTAGTTAAAAATTACGTATTATGCGATACCAGTAATAGAAATATTATGTACGGCTGAAATTAATATTTTAAATTATTTGACCCTACGTAAGAAAGAAATATATTGAAATTTTCCAATTATTTATATTCAATAAAAAAATCGTTAGGTATTATTATTGAGATGAATTCATAGTGGACCAAATTTATTTGGCAGGTACGTTAACCTTTCAGTGGTCGCGCTAAAATTCTTAACGCCAGTGGTCGCTGCGGACTCTCAGTCCATACTTAGAAAATATACGTATTTTTAATATAAATTTATTAAAATTATAAGGTTGCTGTAATAAAACACGTTGTAGATAGAAATCAGTATATTATATAGTAATAATATTATAAAATATTCCTAGTAACAGCTAAAGTTCCAACACATTCTACTAACTTAGGAACTACAGTAGGAACCATATTATAAAGCCTAACTACAAAAAAATATAATGAAAAAAAAAAATCAAGATTATTAAATCTTATAATATTAGTTGCCCCAATTCGCCATTTCTAAACATTCTGGGCAAATTAGTAGAGCATGTTCCAAACATAGATATGTGTGACACTTCCTACATAAATATCGGGTGGGACGATTTTTTTTTCTGTCACACATAGCACATCGCCCTCTTTGATTTGCCGGCGGTTCTGCTTGCTGAGCTACCGGTTCTAATCCAAGAATCTCGCCAATCCTTATCTTCATCGATCTTGGTATATTTGTTAAAGAAGAGCGAATTCTTAACTGGTCACTTATTGACTCAAAAGATAGTTTTCGCAAAAATTCTCTCCTTAAAATGTTTTTGTCTATATCATTGGCCTTGTAAATAACTAGAGAATTTATTCCTGCAACGTTTAACATTGAATAAAAAATTACCATTGGCCACCTTCGGGTACCACGTGCACAATTATAAGCAGCGCAAAGTTTGTCCACCGTATCCACTCCTCCCTTTGTTTGATTGTAGGTAGTTATTATGTCTGGTTTACCTGTTTCAGTGTCAATAATGTCATCATGGTGTAAGCTTGACGTGAGCAAAACATTTTTCTTCTTTTCTGGAATGTAGGATAAGATAGTGTAGTTATCATGGAATGCAAACATTGACGACTTTTCAGGACGATTTACTGGGCTGCAAAATTCAATGGGAAGTTCCCTTTTATTCTTTCTAATCGTTCCTACAAGAGTCATTCTAAAATTCTTTTTTAGGTTTTCTATCAATTTAAAACTAGTGAAAAAATTATCAGTAGTTACATTCCGTCCAGTTCCCCTTATAGATTCACACATTCTTTCCACAACAGCATCTGGAGAATTATTTATTTCCCAAGGACCAGCTGGTTGTTTACCAACATATACTTCCATGTTGCAAGTATAAAAAACCTTTGAATTGCAGAGGGCATAAATCTTAATGCCATATTTGCTCGGTTTATTGGGAATATATTGACGAAATATACATCTACCTCTAAAAGCCTCCAGTTTCTCGTCAACTGTTACGTTTACATTTCTCTACGAAAATGTCAAAAATATCTCGAATCGCCGCCAACCTGTCTAGAGACTTCCTAGCTTCACGGGTTTCAAGATCATCAAATCTTATATGTCGCATTAGAAAACGAAATCTTTGTAACGACACCGTAAGTCTAAATATCTCAACCCCAGTGCCATCAACTCTCCAAAAATCTTCAGCATTGAGGTGATTACTCTTCATAACTTCCGCCAATATATAAGAGACCTATCAGTGCTTGTAGTTCAAGAATATTTGTTGTTTTTGCATCACGTTCACGGGAATATTTATCTTGAACAGCCTGAATATGCTTGTTTGAATTATCTACAATAACCTGAAGAACATTCTCAGGAAAAAAAGTACTGCCATATCGCCAATGGTGTTCTTAGATTTTTTACAGTTTCTTTTGGACCAGGTGGGTGGGTAATCAAATTTTCCGATCGGGTTCTTACATTTCTTGGGTTGCAATGTTTTCTCCATTTCGTCGATTGATCCTTTCCGATAAAAAATGGACCGTCAATTTGCAGAATTTCCTCTTCATTGTCTGAAATATCCTGCTCACTATCTGTTTCGTGTTCTTCGCACTCCACAGCATCCACTTCATCTTCATCGGAGTCATCTAAGGGTGCTTCTTCTTCGTCAGATGATTCTAAACATGATTTCATTAGTTCATGCAGCCGTTCTTGCTCTTTTTCATAGGATGCCATACTAAAACATATTTTTAATATTAAACAATTACAAAAAAGTATCAAATGAAACATACCTTGGCAAAAGTAGAGCAGCTTATTTGTAAATATATTTGTCACCTCACTGGTCGCTGCGGATTCTCAGTCCGCAAGCACGAATTATTGGAGAAAATACAAAACTATATGCCTGCTCACTCGACCGTCCACTGAAATACGCTGTTAAGGAAAGGTACTGAGAAGCGCGACACTTAGAGGGGGGTATCCTTGAAATTATCGTCGATCACAAACCGGTGCGGAGCGACAGTCCGCGCGCGATCACTGAAAGGTTAAGCTTGATTTACAATCATTATAAAATTAAATTAATTTGAATAAATTTGAGATTCATCATGTTAGGCTAAACTGCAAAATTTTGTTTCTTAAATTTAGAAGATAACTGAAGGTAATTTTAAAATTTTAGATATCCTCGCATATAAACTAAAAAAAAACTGATAGTAATCAATAATTCTCAAATCTCGGACTTCAAGAAAATGGTAATTGATTCCTATAGGCGGTTATTACTTTTTCTTTCTAAATTCGAATACTTTTTAAATTTTGTTTAAGTGTGATATATCAGTCCTTTCGGATACACATAACAGTCTTGTCAAACGAATAAATTTAAAAAAATAATAATAAATTGACCTTGGGATAAAAGACATTTTCCTAAAACAACTCGATTGTTAAGCCAAAATCTTAAAAAATACTGCTAATAAATAAAAAATAATAATAACTAATTTTAAGTTTACCAATAACATAACAATGTCGCAAATAAAAATAA
Organism: Pachyrhynchus sulphureomaculatus; assembly: GCA_019049505.1. NCBI lineage: Eukaryota > Metazoa > Arthropoda > Insecta > Coleoptera > Curculionidae > Pachyrhynchus > Pachyrhynchus sulphureomaculatus. The sequence continues at coordinate 204,199,909 of CM032449.1, forward strand.
ATGTCGGTTTTTGGTTTACAATAAGAAGTTGTTTGTCTATGTTATTGCCATGAGTAACTTCTAAACCACAGAAATTAATCTTTTTTTATGAGTATAGCACACGTGCTACAGGAAAGTCCCTAAAGCGCTCCAGTAGTGGCGTGTGTGCGGAAAAAGCTATTCACGTTGTTCTTGAATCACTGTAAATTGTACTCGGTGGGAAACACAGCCCTGAGCAAAGGGATCATGTTCTCTATATAAAAGACTGCTTGACAAGCGTTGTACGCGGAGTAACAAGCTCATATGGATGTGAAGAATTAGCGCGACGTGTATTTCTAACATGCACCGCTCTGGGGGGGGGGGGGGGGGGGTATTAAGCGGGCTACATCCTTCGAACACCTTCCATGAAAATACTTGTAGAACAGAGTCAAGTCGCCAACCGTTCTTAGATGTTCCAGCGAATTAAGGCCGCCGGTCAGTTCCGGGTCTCCAATCAGACAAACAGCTTTTCTCTGAACAGAATCCAACAAATGCAGTGTGTGTTTGGGAGCGGAGCCCCAAACATCGGAGCAGTATCCCATAGTTGGTTGAATGTGAGCTTTGTAATGAATTAACAGTTGTTGTGTACTGTAAAACTTTTTGGTTCGAAATAATATTCCCAACTTTTGTGAAGCTCTCCTTGCTATGCCTGCAACATGTTCATGCCAGGACATATTTGCTCTCGAACTAACGCCCAACAAATTGAGTGTCGGGTTCAGTAATGATAACTTTTTTAGAAAAAAAACTGCCGCCTGGGTTTTTGTAGCGTTAAATTCCACTTAGTTACTGTCACCCCAAGATAGAATTTCTTCCAGGTTTTTTTTAAGTTGAAGGACCTCCTGCTGTTTGCGGATATTCGCCTCGATAGTCGATGTCCGAGCGTTCAAAGTAAATGAAGAGATAAGCGTACTGTCATCTGCAAAGCTGTAGTTTGAATTCCGGACTTTTCCAGCAGATCGTTAATGTAAATGAGAAAGAGAGTAGGAGACAAACATGTGTTACATAAGTCAGAAGATCTCCTGTTGATCTATATTTACGAAAGCCATATTGGTGATCGCTAATAATGTTGAATCCTTCAAGATATTTTAGAAGATGCTGATTGATAACCTGTTCCATATCTTTCGATATTATTGAAAGCAGTGAGACTAGTCGGTAGTTATTTGGCAAGGTCTTCTTGCCTTTTTTAGGTATCGGCTGAACTGTGGCAAATTTCCGTCTGTCGTCTGGCGTCTGTCTGTCATATCCGATTTTCTCCAAAACATTTGAGTCAGAAAGCTGAAATTTTGCGCTAGTATAGGAATTGATGGCCTTATCAGAGACATGTAGTTTTGAAAGTTAAATTCTGGCTTAAGGGGTTAGTTTTGGGAAGTGAAAAAAAAATTACCAGCTAATCGCTGCCCCCCTCCCCCTTATCTCGAAAATCTCGAAAAATACCGATAAAAAAAATTTTCAAAAAAAGTTTGAAATATTCTCTGCAGGGTGTAGTTTTAATGAAAATTGTGACCTTTAATAATGTATCTGGTATATACCACAAAAAAATTCAAGTTCATCAATTTTCAGTAAAGATCGGAGGTGGTTTTTGTACAGTCATTGATGCTTAATATATATATATATATATATATATATATTATATATATATATATATATATATATATTAAGGTGACCGCAAAAAATCGATGTCGGAATTTTGTTCGTCTGGACCCCACAAAACGATTCCCCTTTCCAGAATTTGAGCTCGATTTTAAACGACGTTAACCCGTGCCGCTCGTCGCTCAAAGTTTGCAAAAAAAAAATCCAAATTTTTGGCCAAAAAGCTGACATATGGAGCCATAAACTCCAGAAACACGCTTAATATCCCAAAAGAAAGCTAATGTTGTTCTTCAAAATTTATGTTCTATACATAATTGTTGTTATTTTAAGTCAAACCGAGTTACAACAGCCTTTAGCCCCAAAAACGTGACCTGGTACCAGTAGGAGCCAGTTTGGGAGTATTCTAAGAATTTTACGGGTTTTTACATAATGTGTCTCGGAATTAACATTTTTTTGTTAAAAAGTATTTTGGAACTCAATTTTCAAACATAAAGAGCCTTTTGTTCAAATTTAATCTTTTACGAGTATTATATGGGGATTACCTGTCTAGTTTACCAAAGAAAGACCCGTTTGACAGGTAAAAAAGGAGGGTGAATCTAATTTCTATTTTAGGGATGGTGATTTTACTTCAGCATACACAGACCTTTTATTTATTCAGTTTAGTTTCTAAAGTGCCTTTGAGCTGGTTAGATCGAACAATTATCTAGTGAAGATATTTTAACGTTTTTTTTTTTAATTTTCCAAGTGTGTGTGTTATTGTTTTTATAACTATTATAGTATTATTTTAAAAGACATTTGAAAACATTTTATTGAAATTAAAGTTTGCAATATATTTTGTTTCATTTTCCAAGTTAACTGTTATTTACCTATTGGCCTCTGAAATGGCATCCACATCAGGTGTACAAAGCCGGACCAAGGATAAAATATTTCTTGTGGGCTATCCCATTCACCAGATCACCGGTTGTAAACTACCCTCAAATCGTCAAGTTTTGTGTGCTTTATTTTATAATTTACGTACTGTGAAATTAACTGTAAGAGAATCAGCAAAACTTACAATAAGAAAGGTGTTCATTTTTTGGGAGAAAGCTCAAATCCCGACTAAACATGAGCAAGATGCAATTACTAAGCTGGAAAAACTTCACGCCCCGTGGAGAACTCTTCAAAAAGACCGGAAGAAAACATCGAAAACGGCCAAGAACAAATTTAAACAGTTTGTTGAAAAGTTGGATGATTTCTTTGACATTGCTCAACAAGATGCCTTGGCTCTGATGAAATCGGAAGAAGATAAGGCGTTTCTCGTGAAACAGAGGCAGAAGGGCCGCCCAGGTTCCATGACTGGAGTGGATCTCAAGTTGTCTCGAGCTGAAGAAATCAAGGTGCAAAAGGAACTTGCAAAAATGAACCGACAAATCCAAGAAACAACTTTTGATATTGGTAAGTTTTTTTTTTTTTTATTATTGGTATTCTAAAAAATAGATAAACAAATAAGTAAATAGTTTCATTATAATTGAAAGAAAATTGTACATGAGAGCTTGATTTGGCATCTTTATGATTGAGTTTATATTTTTTAAATAATACCTTTTGATAATTAGAAGTAGGTAATTTAGTACCTATGTATTATTACTATTCTGCTAAAACGATAAGTTTTAGCAGAATAGTAATTTTTTTTCTCTTTCTTTTGTTGCTTCTTAGAGACGGATGATGAAGACAAGTTCGAAGAAGGAGAAGAAGACACTGAAGATGACAGCATCTACCAGGAACTTGAGAGCTTGGAGGAAATGGACATCCCTGAAGAAGCTGCAGAAGATCCAGGACCATCTGAGAGCAAGAGGATGAAAGTTTCATTTGCAAGGGGCGTTAAAGAGATTTTAAACATGAAATTGTCCATTTTATTAGATCGATGTAAGGTATCCGACAGAAATGCCACGAGAATTTTAATAGCTACTCTAGAAGCACTAAACCTTGACCCTCTTGAGTACAAAGTCTCGAAAACTTTATTACATGATAGAAGGCAAATGTTCAGAGAACAATATAATAAAAAAAATTTTGATAAAGTAAACATTCCTGAAAAAGAGCCCGTGGTTGTCCATTGGGACGGTAAACTTTTACCGGGTGTTTTAAAAAATGAACAATGTGAGCGAATAGCTATAGCTATTTCATATGGCGAAAAGGAACAGCTGCTGGGAGTTCCTGTAACAGCAAACAGCTCTGGAGAGGAGCAAGCTGTAGCCGTATATGAATGCCTACATGAATGGGGTCTTCTCAACACCGTCAAGGCGATGTGCTTCGACACGACAGCATCCAACACGGGAAGACTCAAAGGAGCATGCGTCATATTGGAGCAAATGTTAGGAAGAGAATTGTTATACCTAGCTTGCCGTCACCATATCTTGGAAATTCTGTTAAGAGGCGTATTCGACACAAAAATGGGATCAACCACTGGACCTCATCCAGACATTTTCAAGAGATTCCTCACTGCGTGGCCCAAGATAGACAAAGGAAAATACGACACAGGTATCAGTGACAATCTAATACAAAAGCAGCTAACTCCAGAAGTAATTGCAAATGTTACTGCTGAATTCGAGACCAAATTAACTGAGAACCACCCCAGCGATGACTACAAGGAGTTATTGCAGTTGGTTCTCGTATTTGTTGGATCACTAGACGGCAATGTTGTGGGTTTTAGAACTCCAGGAGCCATTCATCACGCTAGGTGGATGGCAAAGGCTATTTACTGCTTAAAAATGTTCATTTTTCATCGTCAATTTAAGATGTCTAAAGAAGAAGAAAGTTCTGTGCGTGCCATTTCTGTTTTCCTAGTTAAAATTTATTGTAAAGCTTGGTTCAATGCTCCAAAAGCTCATCTTGCACCAAAGCAAGATTTAGGTATTTTGCATAGTCTGTTAGACTATAAAGAATGTGACAACGACATTGCAGAAATAGCCCTGACCAAATTTTCGAACCATTTGTGGTATTTGAATGCAAAGTTGGTGGGATTATCATTTTTTTGATCCCACCATTACAGACGATGAAAAGTTGTTAATGGCTAATAAATTGCTCAGTAGCACAGATGAACCATCACAGCACGCTAGGGTTGTAAATCCAAAAGTTAGGAAAGAAAACTTAAAAGAGGTAGTTGATGGAGGATTGGTAAATTTACTTACCAAAGAAACGTTTACATTCTTTGACCAATTTAATATAAAAACAGATTTCCTAAGACAACATCCAAACACCTGGCCTCAAAATAATGACTTCCAAGAAGGATTGAAAATTGTCAAAACATTAAAAGTAGTTAATGATATGGCTGAGCGTGGTGTTAAATTAATAACCGACTTTAACGACCTTCTGACAAAAGATGAAGACCAAAAGCAATATGTCCTGCAAGTTCTAAGTAAATGTCGAGCATTATATCCTGACGTTTCAAAAACTACTTTAACAAAAGCTCTAGAATAGATTAGATAACTATGTAAAATTATCAACTCATGTAGGTAGTACGTCTGTATCTTTTCTGTGTCTGTTTTGTATGTACCTAATTTTTATATTTTAAAATAAAAAATGTCATTAGACTTATCAGTATTACTTGTTTTTTTATTATATTTCTATTTTAAACTCAAAAATATACCAAAAAAAAGCAAAATTTATCACTTAATAACAAAATATACGAAGTATGCTCCTAGTGGTACCAGGTCACGTTTTTGGGGCTAAAGGCTGTTGTAACTCGGTTTGACTTAAAATAACAACAATTATGTATAGAATATAAATTTTGAAGAACAATATTAGCTTTCTTTTGAGATATTAGGCGTGTTTCTATTATTTACCGTTCTGGAGTGTCAGCTTTTTGGCCAAAAAATTTGGATTTTTTCAAACTTTGAGCGACGAGCGGCACGGGTTAACGTCGTTTCATCGAGCTCAAATTTCGGCTATCTCAATATCTGGAAAGGGAAATCGTTTTGTGGGGTCCAGACGAACAAGATTCCGACATTTTTTTCCCCCTCTATGAGATCCGGTCACTCTAATATATATATATATATATATATATATATATATATATATATATATATATATATATATATATATATATATATATTATATTATATATATATATATATATATATATATATATATATATATATATATATATATATATATAGGGTCATATCTAAAAAATTTCTTTTTTTATTTCTTTCTGATATCTAAATAAAAAAATAAATTTTCTAGATGTACACATTATATCACACAAAATAACAAAATCAAGACAGAATAGTATACCAAAGAAACCTGGTCAGGAAAAAACCTTAATTACTATTTTCAACATCCAACGACCCAAAAAAATCAGTAATAATAGGATTAGCCGACAGAGCCATAAAATATGGTGACGTAGAAAATAAACAAAAAGCAGTCCAAAAAAGCAAAATAATATTGATTAATAACAGTTGGCCTTTGAAATTAATTAATAAAATATTCAAATCACGAATTAAAAAACTAAATAAAAAGCCGGCCAAGTGCAAGTTCGACTTGCGCAATTAGTGTTCCGTACGTTGATTGCTTTTTAAATACAAATTTTTTTTGTTACGGTGGTATAAAATGATCAATGACTTCACAAAACAAACTCCAAATGAGTTTTCAACAAAATTTTTTTTCCGATCTTGATGACCTTGAAATATTTATTTTTTTATATAGCAGATATTAAAGGTAATGCACTTGTGATAAGTTTCGTTCAATCTACACCCTATGAAGAATATTCCAGAATTTTTTCAAAATTTTTTGAACACTACTTTTTGAAATTTTCAAATTTTTTTTAAATTTTTGATAAATAATGCAAAGAAAAATATGCACAAGTATTACATTACATATATTTTTGAACTTGTGTTTTTACAAGTTTCCGTTGACTCGTTGACCTGGTAAAAAACTTTGTTTTACTTCCGATTTCACCCCCCCAAAACTAACCCCTTAAGTCCAAATTTTACTATTAAAACTGCACTGCTCTGATGGGGCAATTCCTATATTAGTGCCAAATTTTAACTTTCTATGTCAGATAGTTTCGGAGAAAAATCGGATGACACAAACAGACAAACAGACAGACCGACCGACACCGAAGGGATCTTATAAGTACGGAACACTAAAAATACCACACAAACAAAACAGGGTAACCAAATAAAAATGAAAACTATCCAGTTCTACCATATGTAAATGGTCTGTCGGAAAACCTCCAAACTATGTTCCAAAAACCTAATTAATATAAAGACGTGTCACAAGAGTTATAACATATTACAAGACTTCACCATATTAAAAACTAAAACTCACAAAATTAAAAAAAAAACACGTTATACGAGGCTGGTTTGCAAAGTCCGACAGATGGCATCACCGGCGCGTATCGAGGTCATGTTTAGTTAGTGGCATCTCTTGAATGAACGCACACCAAGTTTCAGCCATATTGGTCTATTTCTTTGTGTTTGGCATTCGTGTGAATCAAGGAAGTTGAGTGATTTTCAAGAAATGGACGAAAAAGAATTTCGTGTGGTGATTAAACATTACTTTATGAAAGGCAAAACGCCTCAGGAGACTAAAGAGAAGCTTGATAAACATTATGGTGACTCTGCACCTTCGATTAGAACAGTTTAAAAGTGGTTTCAAAATTTTCGGATGGCCATATGGGCACAAGTAACGCTGAACGTTCTGGACGGCCTGTGGAAGTTACGACTCCAGAAATCATTGATCAAATCCATGATATGGTGATGGATGACAGAAGAGTTAAGGTGCGTGAGATTGCTAGTGCTGTGGGCATCTCGACTGAACGGGTACATAATATTTTGCATAAACATTTGGACATGAGAAAGCTATCCGCAAGATGGGTGTCGCGATTGCTCACGCTTGACCAAAAACGGAATCGTGTGAAGTGTTCCAGAAGAATCCGGAGAACTTTAAGCGTCGTTTCGTCACTGTGGATGAAACATGGATACATTACTATACTCCTGAGACCAAACAACAATCTAAACAATGGGTTACCAAGGGGGAATCTGCACCAAAAAAGGCGAAGACCGTTCCTTCGGCCGGAAAGGTTATGGCGACTGTCTTTTGGGATTCGCAAGGGATAATCCTCATCGACTATCTGGAAAAGGGTAAAAACTATTACAGTGGAATTTATTCATCGTTATTGGACCGTTTGAAAACCGAGCTGCAAGAAAAACGCCCGCGATTGGCCCACAAGAAAGTCCTTTTCCATCACGACAACGCACCCAGCACACACCTCAGCAGTTGTGGTCGCAAAATTAATGGAAATAGGATTCCAACTCGTTTCACATCCCCCCTATTCTCCAGACTTGGCTCCCTCGGACTACTATTTGTTCCCCAATTTGAAGAAATGGCTGGCGGGACAAAGATTTTATTCAAACGAGGAGGTGATTGCAGACACTAATGGATATTTTGCAGACTTGGACAAATCCTATAATTCGGAAGGGATCAACAAACTAGAACATCGTTGGACGAAGTGTATAAGCCTAAAAGGAGACTATGTCGAAAAATAAAAAAAGTTTACCCCAAACACATAAGTATTTTTTATTTTTGCACGGACTTTTCAAACCAGCCTCGTATATGAAATCCCATGCGACGACTACTCGGGGACAGGTAAATTCCCGTTTTGTCGATTGACCGTTTCGTCGACTGGGCATTCTTACCTGTTTTGTTACACTTTCGTCAACTGAGACGGTTTGACCATTGACCATTTGAAACCGTTCCCTTTTTGTTGACTCGCCGAATTAAAGCTACCAAATAAAGCTGTAGGTGGTCTTCAACCCTCTACAGGTAGTTTTACCTAGGTATTTATCTTCATACAATATAGGGGGTGCGACCCGTGAGATTACCGTAGGCGTTCAGTTAATCAACAACTTAGTTAGTTTAGGGTAGTTCAGGTTTCGATTTTTTTTAAGAAGTAATTAATATTTACCCTTAATATAGATTTCCATAAGAGATATAGAGGTTTAGTTAATCGATGAAAGGGGGGGATTATTAATGACACCGATGAGTAGGTTAAAAGGCCGGTCAACAAACCGGGAATTTTTCTTAAAGTCGACAAAACGGGAATCGACTAAACGGTATTAAATCATCTGTTGGACTTCTCAATAACTTTCTAATAACGAAAACATAAAAAAACTTTTTTGATTTTAATAAAGTGGAAATATTAAGAACTAACTAAGTTGGGAATGTGGAATCTTTGGCACAATGATACTACTCAGTACATATCACCACTACACCAAACACTTTATTTTTGCACTCGACGCGCGTTTCGCTAACCATGTTAGCTTCATCAGAAGCGATGATTGACTAAAGCTAAACTACATATCTACCCTATGTATACTTAACCTAACCCTTGAATTACTCAAGCGGAACTAATGACATAGGCAAGGCCATCAATTCCGGTCAAGTAACCAGTAGAAGGGACTATAAGGAATAGGCCCTCTGTCTTTATTTAAACTACTTTTACATTTTATGATTCCATACTTTCGTATGCGTTTAACAATCTCCTATCAGATACATTTTTTATCAATCTTAGATTATCTAATGTTACAGTATGATCAGCTTCAAGGGCATGTTCGGCAATGCTAGACTTTTCTGTTCTATTGTATTTTAAGTGTGCTAAATGTTTTTTAAATCGTGTTTTAATTGACCTTTTAGTTTGCCCAACATACTTTTTGTCACAATCATTACAACTAATTTCATAAATTCCACTTTTCTCACAATTAGGAAATCTTATCTTTGGGATTTCCTAAGATATTCCTCAGATTGTCTGATGCTTATAGACTAAGGGTGAGGCCTACCTTATTAAATACCTTATTGAGTCCCTTGCTATATTTCGGATTATATGGTATGGAGACATACTTGGTGTTATTTTCTTCGCGTGTAAAAAAGGTGGAATTCTGAATATTAAACCTAAACTTATGTCTATTTATTAGCTTATTTACCAAGTCGTCGTCATAACCATTAACTCTAGTTATATTTCTAATACGATTCCTTTCTTTATTAAAGTTTACTCTGTTCAGAGGGAAAGTGATTAAACGATGAACTAAAAAATGTAATGAGGCTAATTTATGATGTTTGCAATGAAATGAATCATTAGGAATTTATCTATCTGTTACTTTGTCCTTCCTATAGATATCAAATTCTAATCTATTATGATTTTTAATAATTAAAATATCTAGAAAAGGCAATTGTCCCTTTGTTCTCAACTTCGTAAGTGAATTTAATGGAAATCATACCGGCTATTTAATTTAGAAACAAAATCATCAATATTTGCTTTATTTGTATCAAAAATCGCGAAAATATCATCCACATACCTATACCATACCCTTGGGAAATATTCGAATTCTTGACTGGCTTCGATTTCAAACTTACTCATGAATAAATTGGCTATGAAAGGTGATAAGCAATTACCCATAGCTGTTTCCTTCTTTCTGAACATAAAATTGAATGTTATATTGGAAATAATTTTGTTCCATACAAAGTTTAGATAATGTTAAGTATTCACGAATAATTTCGTCTTCAAAGTCATTCATTCTAAGTAATTCTTCGAGATATTGTAAAGTTTGTGGAATTGGCACACTTGGGAACAAAGAACTAACATCAAAAGAAATTAAGACTTCACCTTCATTAAGAACTAGATTTTTTGTTTTATTAATGAATTCTAACTAAGAACTAAACCAAACCAACATAAACGTGAATTTCTAGAAATGATTCCTAATTAATAATAAGATAGATATGACCCTATATACATATATATATATATATATATATATATATATATATATATATATATATATTATATATGTGTATATATATATATAATATATATATATATATATATATATATATATATATATATATATATATATATATATATATATATATATATATATATATATATATATGTAGGAACGTCATTTGTCAATTTTTAACGGGATTTTTATAGTAAACGGGTAATGTAATAAACATAATAGTATTGTTATAGTTATAAAAGTTGTTTAATATGTTGAAACCGATGAATCAATATTTGCAAACAACGCAATATAATAACTAAAATTAGTTAATATGCCCTACCAAATTCAAATAAAATCAAATATTAAATATTTATTTTTATTTGATTTTGGTAGAAAAAAAAGAATATTTATTAAAATTAATTATAACATATAGGTATTATGCATATATATATATATATATATAAAATATAATATATAATATATATATATATATATATATACATACATATATATATATATATATATATATATATATATATATATATATATATATATATATATATATATATTTGTATAAACTTCTGGACAAAATTAACGAAACAATCTGAAAATTAATTTATCTTTTTCTTATGTCAGTTTAAAGTTTATCGAGTATTTGAATAGTAATCTATGCATATTTTGTTTCGTTGTTCATGACAGAAATCAAAACAATTCGTTTAGATTTACAGTTTTAAAGAATTTTTTTAAACAATTTTCTGTAATAATGCGATAGATTTTCTTTTAAAAGTAAGCTTATAAATTGTTCCCTTTTTCAAAGTAATACGTTTTTGTGGTAGACTGTTTTATTTTTGACCCCGAAGAATTAGAAAAATGAATCGAACAAGGAATTTAACTGAACACGAGGTAGTGCGTGCCTCAGTTTTATTGGACGAGGGATATTGTCAGAGTTATGTTGCCAATTTGTTAGGCAAACATCGTTCCACAATAAGTCGTATGGTAAGTGAAGTAGGAACTTATTCTAGAAGGCTAGGGCAAGGGCGAAAACGATGCACTAGAGCGACATAGATGAACGTTTTATAAGAGAATATGCTTTAAGAAACAGGACTGTCATTAGTTCTATAATAAAGAAACAAACTCGAAGCTGTTCGCAATGTCACAATTTCTTCTAAAACAGTTAGAAGACGGTTAAATGAAGCTGGATTAAACAGTAGGAGACCAGCCACTGCGCCCTTGCTTACTAAAGAGAACAGAGTTGCCAGGTTACGTTTTGCTCGAAATCACGAAAACTGGTCTGTGGATGACTGGAAACAAGTTTTCTTCACAGATGAAACTAGGGTTAGTCTAAAACATCCAGATGGTCGTGAGCGAGTATGGTGAAGACTAGGAGAGAGGTTTGCTCCTTGCAATATCTCTGCTAGGATTCCATTCGGCGGTGGCTCCGTTATGTTCTAGGGTGGCATCTGCTTTGATGCTCGCACAGAGTTAGTTCCTGTCCGTACGAGAACCATGAATGCTGACTACTATCTTGAGAATATTGCAATAGAACATGTGATGCCTTTCGGTCATTTTGTGGGGCCCAATTTCCTGTTTATGCAAGACAACGCTCGAGCTCACGTGGCTAGGGAGGTACTCGATTATCTTAATCAAGTTGATATACCGATTATGCAATGGCCACCAAAAAGCCCGGATCTGAATTCGATAGATTTTATCCAAAATTTAATTAGAAGCATGCCTAGGCGCAAAAACGCTGTCATCCGAAGTAGAGGAGGCAACACACGCTACTAGTGTCCCAGTTACACCATTAATTTTGCTACTAGTGTCCCAGTTTATTTTTTTCATTATTACATAATTTCGACGATTTTGTTATTAGGTCTTAAGAATAATTTTAATTGGAATCTTATAGAGAAATTTGGTAGCTAATTCACTTTTTCTAACTTTTAGTGTAACCAATCTTCAAAGAAAATTATTAAAATTAATTCATTATAGAGATTTGTATGATTTAATATATTGTTGCGTTAATTTTGTCCAGGAGTGTATATATATATATATATATATATATATATATATATATATATATATATATATATATATATATATATATGTATATATGTATATATTATATGTATATATATTTTATATATATATATATATATAATATATATATTTAATATATAAAACATTTAGAGGTACTTTTTTTTAAATAAAAAAAAATGAATAAAAACGATTTTATTTTATAATCTTTATTATCATATAAAAGAACCATTCTTTACAATTATTTCTTAAAGATAATTTCTTTCAAATGTTGTCCGCGACTACGGTTAACAACGTCCATTCTGAAGTTCCAGTTTTCAATGACGCGTGTGAGTATTTCGAGTGGTATTTGGCCAATGACTCGAGTAATATTGGCCTCCAATGCCTCAATTGTAGCTGGCTTATCCATGTAAACTTTGGACTTTACATAGCCCCAAAGAAAAAAGTCAAGAGGTGTGATGTCACATGATCTAGCCGGCCAATTCACTGGTCCGAAGCGTGAAATGATCTGTTCGCCGAATTGCTCTCGCAGTAAAGCCATGGTTTCACGGGCTGTATGGCAAGTGGCGCCATCTTGTTGGAACCAAAATTTCGTCGAGACCACGGGCTTCAATTTCTGGCATCAAATAGTCTGTTATCATGGCGCGATAACGGTCACCATTCACAGTAACTTTCCGGCCGGCCTCTGTTTTGAAAAAATATGGACCGATTATTCCACCGGCCCATAAACCACACCAAACAGTTGTTTTTTCTGGATTTAATGGCAGCTCTTGAACCTCTTCAGGTTGTTCATCACCCCAAATACGGGCATTTTGTTTATTCACGAACCCATTAAGCCAAAAATGGGTCTCATCGGTGAACAAAATTTTTCTCGAAAACAGTGGATCTTCTGCAAGCTTGTCAAGAGCCCAACGACTAAAACGGAAACGACTCGGAAGGTCGGTCGGCTTCAGTTGTTGCACTAGTTGAATTTTGTATGCTTTTAAAGAAAGATCCTTACGTAAAATACGCCAAGTTGTTGAATTATGACAGGCCAAGCTGTTGAGAACGGCGACGAATCGACACTTCACGGTCTTCGCGTACACTCTCCGCTACCGCCCCTATATTTTCTTCACTACATGTGGTCTATTCGGTCGAGCATTATCCAATAATGAAAATTGGGTCTCAAACTTATTGATGGTAGAGCGAATTGTGCGTTCGGTAGGCCGATTATGTGGACCATAAGTTGCGCTAAGCGCCCGATACACATTCCTCGTAGAACGCCCATTTTCGTAATAAAGTTGAACAATTTGTAGACGCTGTGCCGGGCTAAGTCTTTCCATTATGAATTGTCAAACACTACTGAACAGGAATGCCACTTCAGTTGACACGACGCATGCGCAATCTGCAATTATATCCCCATCACAAAAAGTACCTCTAAATGAATCACCCTTTATATATATATATATATATATATATATATATATATATATATATATATATATATATATATTTATATATTCAGTCTTTAAAACGCCAGCTGACAATATTGCCAAATGTTTATTTTTGGACGAAAAATATTTTCTCCAAATAATTTGATTGCTAAGACAAAATGACACAAATTTTCTGATAATATCAAAATATTAATAGTCAGTCTTGCAGTTAGGAATAACGCATGACTGTTTTACAAGTGTATAATAATTTAAAACTTATTATAAAGTCTACTTGTAGTAGACAGTAAACAGTAAAAACAATTGTGCTGAAAATATGTTTTAATACGAATATTATATTATTTCCGAACACAATTGCAATATGAAAACAACTTAGAAATCTCTGAGAGGTACAAATACTGTTAGATTCTTGCATATTTGAAATAATTTAAATACATTAAAGTATAGCTCTTATAGAATGTATTCCCGGGCAAATATATTTGCAGGCTTCTGTTTTTATTTAAACAAACCATAAACATATACCCTATATGCACATTTTAGCAAAAAGACTTGGGCTTCATTTTGTTTCTACACAACATGTAAATATTAAAATAATGATAAAGTTTGCTCTAAAAATATAGAACCGATGCTAAGTAAACCAAGTTTTGTTCTGCCTGCGGATAAATCTACGTAAATATATACTTTGTTTATAGAAAAATTCTCTTTAGAATATATATTTTGTCATTTTTAAAGAATTTTTAAAGAATAACCAAGTTACCTTGTTAGTATTTTTAATATTTTTATATAAAAAATCAAAATAGTTAAGTAAGTTTTACCTACTCAATATTCAAAATTTCTGGTTAATAGCTAGTATTTTAATGTTTTTAAAAGAACAAAGTATGATTTAACGATTCTACTATATTTTAGTTGGCTCTACATTTATAAACTTTAATAGCAGAATTGTTACAATATCCCAAAATTATCACAAAATCCAGATGATGACGTCTTTCTGCCTTCGGAACCTTATTTGCGGTTTATTAAAAGCCTCGTGCCTCATTGTTTTACGTTAAAAATATTTTCATCGATAAAGGGTACATGTCCATATCAGCCTTGTACTTATCGCCAATGCAACTCTCGGCCTTCTCAGTTTACGTAAAGCCTTCCTGTTGTTCTGGGGTTACATACACAATTGTCAAAAATTCGTTTTTTTACGGACTTTTGTTCTCTATACTCCATTCCATTACAAAGTTTTAGCACTAAATGTGACCTGGCATCGGATTGGGACCGCTAACTGTTTTCAGACACTGGCTGCAATATTACTTAATCAATTTTAAATATTTTTTAACTTTTTTTTTAAATATACAAATAATTACTTTTTCTACAAAATGTCGAGAGGCTTTTTTAATATTTCTAATATACCATTTTTTACAAATATTTAAACATATATTTTTTTGTTAAAAATTGCATACTAAAGTTTAAAACACCGACAATTCGACAATTTTTAACTACTACATTATTTTACAAGATTATTTTTTATTTTTGAAGATTTAACCCGATAAAAAATAATGTTAACATTTAAAACATTTTTAAAAAATTCTTATAATTCAAAGTACACTAAAAAATATATAATCGTCATTCTTTTTGTGTATATATATATATATATATTATATATATATATATATATACATATATATATATATATATATATATATATATATATATATATATATATATATATATATATATATATATATACATATATATATATATATATATATATATATATATATATATATATATATCAATCGGGTTTTATATATATATACATATATATATATATATATATATATATATATATATATATATATATATATATATATATATATATATATATATATATATATATATATATATATATATATATATATACATATACATATATATATATATATATATATATATATATATATATATATATATATATATATATACATATACATATATATATATATATATATATATATATATATATATATATATATATATATATATATATATATATATATATATATATATATCAATCGGTTTTACAACGTCTTCCGTCTTCCGATGCCTAATTTCCACTCCTCCCGGTTTCTCCATCCCTCCTCCTCCAGATCTCTCTCTAGTACTTTCTTGTTGATTCCTGCTCTCCAGCTTTAGCGTGATCTTCCTCGCTCTCTTCTTCCATGAGGGTTCCAATTTAAAATCTTTTTAGGTAGTCGGTCTTATGACATTCTCTGTACATGTCCGTACCATACCAACTGTTGGGTTCTGATTTCGTCCACTATATCGTGCTTTATTTCTAAAGCTCGCCTTATCGTGTCATTTGGTATGCGGTCTTTTCTGGATTTTCTGGCTGCTCGTCTCCAGAAATCCATTTTTGTAGCTTTTAGTATTTTTTCTGTTCTTTCCTTTAATGGCCACACCTGGGAGGTGTAAGTTATTATACTTTTCACTATTGAGTTGTAAATTCTCTTCTTATTTTCAATGGTTATGTTTTTGTCCCATAGTATACTATTAAGCATTGCAATCGCTTTTCTTCCTTGGATATTCCTCTCGAATATTGCTTCTTCCACTGTTCCGTCCCTAGATATTCTCGTTCCCAAATATTTATAACTGGCACAGTGTTTGATGGTGTGTCCTGTGGTCAGTTTCAAGTCCTGCTGTTGTCCTCCGACGCACATGTACTCGGTCTTTTTAATATTGACTTCTAGGCCCCATTTTTCATATTCCTCCATAAGTTTTCGTGTCATGTATTCCATATCATCGATGTCCTGAGCGACTACTACTTGGTCATCTGCGAATGATAGCGTGTACAATGTAGTATCGTCATTCAGTGGTAATCCCATACTGCTGCATTTTTTTTTCCAGTTCTTCAGTGCACTCTCCAAATAGATTTTAAATAGCGTTGGGGATATACAGCAGCCCTGTTTGAGACCCTTTGTGACCGGGAACCTTGTTGTTATACCATATTTGCTTTTCACACTACTTCTTGCGTCTTGGTATAAGGATTTTACGGCTTGAATTATTTCGGTGCTTACATTACTCTGTTGTAGTGTTTCCCACAATCTCATTAGGGGCACGCTGTCGTAGACCTTTTTTACATCAACAAACAAGACATGGACTTCCTGATCAAATGCGGTTTTCTTTTCTAGGATTTGTGTCAGTGAGAAGAGATGGTCTATTGTGGATCTTCCTGCTCTAAAGTCTGCCTGTTCTTCAGCTTATACGTCCGCGTATTCCGTTTCTATTCTATTTTTAAGTATTTTTCCGTATATTCTGCTAATAGATCCTGTAACCGTTATTCTCCTATAGTTAACGCAATTATTTTTGTCTCCTTTCTTATGAATTGTTGATATGTATGATATTTTCCATTCCTCAGGTACTTCTGGTGTGTTAATGCATCTTTCGAATAAGTTCCTCAAAGCGTTAAATAGCTTTTCAGTTCCGTATTTTACTATCTCTCCTGGGATATTTCCTGGTCCTGGAGATCTACCATTTTTTAGCGTTTTACATACTTCTTTAACTTCTGATGTTGTTATCCTTATTAGGGATCCTCGTATAACTATTTTTGGGTTTCCATGTTGGGTACTTTTGAACTCTGGTCTATCTTCTGTTAGCATATTTGTAAAATATTGGTTCCATTTTTTTGGTGTTATTGGTGAGAAGATTTCTCTTTTCCGTTCTGTTCTCATATTTTTAAGAAGTCTCCAGCTTTCTGTGCTTTTTCTTCCTCCTATGTAAGTGTTGAGTCTTGAGCATGTATTTTCCCATTGGTTGTTCTTTTTGTCACTAATCATTTTGCGTACTATAGCTTGGGATTCTTTGTATTTTACTTTGTCGTTTGTGCTCTTTGAACTTAAGTATTTGTGATTGCCTTTCCGTTTTTCTGCAGTTTCGTATTTAATTTCTTCATCCCACCAATATGGTTTTTTTGTTGTTTTTCCCTTTTCTCTTGGTACCCTAATGCTTCCAGTGCGGCTGCGTGTAGGCATTCCTTTATATCCAGTCTACTCTTGTATAGATTTCTGATACTTTCATTTTGTAAGCTGTCTGTATTATATCTTATTGTTGTTTCACTTGTTGTATGCTGTGTACTTGTATCTTCCAGTTTGCTTTCCCGTGTTGTTCGTGAGGTTATCTTTCCTTTCACGAGGAATTCTTTTGTATTATTCAGTTAATAGCCTTTAAAATATATTTTTTAAAATATATATATATATATATATATATATATATATATATATATATATATATATATATATATATATATAATTTGCCTGCTGATGGAATGTATTTCTGGGAATTTATTCTGAGACTAATGTGATAGTCGCTTTATTTTTAGACTTACGAAGTCGACCGCTTCTTGGTCTGTCATCCACGAAGAACATCTTGCTGTTGTCGTTCGATAAATAATTTTCGATATTCACAACAGTTTTAAAGTCAAAAATCTCCACTAGTATCTTATTTTCCTCGCTTAATTTGATCACTGCAGTAAGGTTGTGAACCCGTGTGTTTTATTTAGTTCTACAAATAAGCAATAATCTAGTGTTATTTAAAAAATTTTGTAGACACTGTAATTAAATAAGTTACTAAGTGAACTCGGATACCATATAAATTTCTTTTTTTAGCATCAGCATTTTTGAATAAACTGATTTAAAAGTACATTTTTTACTTCTCAGTCTAATACTACTCAGTATATATCACCACTACACCAAACACTTTATTTTTGCACTCGACGCGCGTTTCGCTAACCATGTTAGCTTCATCAGGAGCGATGATTGACTAAAGCTAAACTACAAATCTACCCTATTTTTACTTAAGCTAACCCTTGAATTACTCAGGCGGAACTAATGGCATAGGCAAGGCCATCAGTTCCGATCAAGTAACCAGTAGAGAGGACTATAAGGAATAGGACCTCTGTCTTTATTTAAACTACTTTTACATTTTATAATTTCTATATTTTCGTATGCGTTCAACAATCTCCTATCAGATACATTTTTTATTAATCTTAGATTAAATATTACAATATGATCAGCTTCAAGAGCATGTTCGGCAATGCTAGACTTTTCTATTCTACTGTATTTTAAGTGTGCTAAATGTCCTTGAAATCGTGTTTTAATTGACCTTTTAGTTTGCCCAACATACTTTTTGTCACAATCATTACAACTAATTTCATAAATTCCACTTTTCTCACAATTAGGAATCTTATCTTTGGGATTTCCTAAGATATTCCTCTGATTGTCTGATGACTTGTAGACTAAGGTGAGGCCTACCTTATTAAATACCTTATTGAGTTCCTTGCTATATTTCGGATTATATGGTATGGAGACATACTTGGTGTTATTTTCTTCGCGTGTAAATTGTGAGAAAAGTGGAATTTATGAAATTAGTTGTAATGATTGTGACAAAAAGTATGTTGGGGCAAACTAAAAGATCAATTAAAACACGATTTAAAGAACATTTAGCACACTTAAAATACAGTAGAACAGAAAAGTCTAGCATTGCCGAACATGCCCTTGAAGCTAATCATATTGTAACATTAGATAATCTGAGATTAATAAAAAATGAATCTGATGGGAGATTGTTAAACGCATACGAAAGTATGGAAGTTTTAAAATGTAAAAGTAGTTTAAATAAAGACAGAGGGCCTATTCCTTATAGTCCCCTCTACTGGTTATTTGACCGGAACTGATGGCGTTGCCTATGCCATTAGTTCCGCCTGATAATTCAAGGGTTAGGCTAAGTATAAATAGGGTAGATTTGTAGTTTAGCTTTAGTCAATCATCGCTCCTGATAAAGCTAACATGGTTAGCGAAACGCGCGTCGAGTGCAAAAATAAAGTGTTTGGTGTAGTGGCGATATACACTGAGTAGTATCATTGTGCCAAAGATTCCACATTCCCAACTTAGTTCTCACTCTAAGAATATTCTTGTATTCCTTTACGTTTCAGTCTTTAGTTCAATTTTTATTATTACTGTCCCTCTATTTGTCTGTCAGAGTGTCTCTCTATTGCCGTTATAAATCTCTAACAAAATGAGGCTTCCAATGCAAGTTTGATATCAAATATATAATATTATATGTCTTCTTTAGAGGCCCAGGCCTAGGAATCATTTTAGTATTTCTTTATTTTCAATTATAACAAAAATAAATTCCAGAGAAGATTGGAATATGATTAGAAGAATAGTCGGTTTTCGTTTTTAATTGAAAATACGGAAAATTTTATAAACAAATTTCAGCACGACCTCCTGTAGTAGAGAATATTTCATGGAAGATTTTGAAAAAAGTTTCTTAACCTCAGCTCCTCTAAAAGCAAAATTTTGATGCAGAAACCCTTCTGTTATTTGGTAACATGATGACCAAAATGAAAAATTTACTATGAAAAATATAATCACATGGTATCTTTTGATTTCTAGATATATTAGTACAAAACAAAATAACCAGATATGAGGATACTCGATTTAGCTAAGGCTAACTTATACCCTCAGATTGAATGATAACTAACACCGACATGTTCTGTGGTCAACTCACTAGTATTTAGAGCTTCACCAGTTTGTGAAGATCAATAATGTATATTCTTCTGACGATACCTAACATCCGTTCAACAGCTTGGAAAACCCAACTCCCAGACCAAAATTCATAACTTTAAGGTAAGAAAGTTCCTGTTTCCGTCTCTAAATTTTATTAATATACGAGTATATATATATATATATATATATATATATATATATATATATATATATATATATATAAAATTTTCATGATTTTTGGAAATTTTTTGGGTACACCTTGGAAATGTATTTAACTACTTTGAAACAGTGCCAACATAATGTAAACGAATTTTGTCAGCCTAATTTTAACTGCAAGGTCACTTTTGTTTGTTTTAAGTGCATTTTTTCGCATTTGAATGCTTTCGGCTCCCTATTTCTTAAGTATCTCAACTTCTGTTCGTTGTTATGCGACAAAAAAAATCATTTTACTCGTCATAAAATTTCTTTAAAAACTATTAAGTACATAATCTAAAAAAAAAAGTATTAGTAAAAGTAATTAACAAAAAAGGGGCTGAAGATTATTAAAAAATATTAAGAGGATTGGTCAAAATTCACATTTTAGTCCAAATCTTATTATGGATTTTTCTTGTGGGCAAAAGGTTGTAGGTAACTTTAAAAAAAAAACCATGCGAAATGCTCTTTAAGATGGTTTAAAAGGAAAAGTAAAGAATATACAAAAAACTATCTTATTTTTCAATTTTTTCGTTCCGAAAAATTCGATTTTTTTTCGCTTTTGCTCTAGAAAATGTCTGGTTCATTCTCTTTATTTCTATTTTTTATCATAAATATGATGGTGATTTTAAAACCAGTACTGCCTATTTTACAATAAAATTGTGATTTAGATAACAGAAACTTTTATTAAGAAACCATTAAATACACTAATACATTTACTAAAATTATCACAGATAAAATATTTATAATATAAAAAATCGTTCGGGTTCTATAGCGTATGTGCTCGAGCTTGTTTTCTGCTATATTCAAAACCAACCGATTAATTATCTGAATTGGACACATACTAGAACGAGTAAAAAAGTTTATTCATGCAAAAAAGCTCGACTTCAGTGCATTAGTTTATGTAAACATTGCAATGGTTTGAATTGTGTGAATTGTAAAGATACTGCAGAAATATTTTTGTAAGATCTCGATGAGAATGAGCTGATTCAAGATTACGATCAGTCAAAATTGTTGACAGATGAATTTACAGATCATTTTTCCGATGACTTATCTTTATTAATCTCTTTCTTTATTTCTTTCTTTATTAATTTTAAATTGTTCTATCGATGTGAGTTACTCAGCACCTTTTATACTCGTGCCAGTATGAATCCGATTCAGATAATCAATCGAGTGATTTTATTTATTTATTTATTTATCATACATGCCTTATAGGTTACAAGACCCAACTACAAGGCTGAAAATACAGAAAAAAGCCACTATACATAGAAATATAATACAACAATAGAGCATTAATTGCAGATACAAATTCCAATCACAAAATAATAAAAGCAAATAGATATGAAAACAATAAGAAAAGAAAGACGCCACAGCTTCTCAGTATTGCAATATTTTACCCATCTTTAACATAGATGTGTTGAAAAAGTCGATGCTTATTTCTTGATTAGACATACTATACACTGAAAAAAGTGGGGAAAATTTTAATATATTTATTCTTAGAATAGGTAGATAAAAAGCGTTATATTGTCTGCTAGTTATACGCGGCACACTAAAATTTATTATTGACAGAATAGCGGGAGAACCATTATTTATAATTTTGAACAGAGTCGTCAGTAGCAAGTAACCACGACGAACCTTTAATAACGAACAGCCATTATCTGCAAGTAGTACCTCATGTGAAAACCCCTGTTCTGGATAGAAACCATCTCGTTTAAAGCTAATATATTTATCTATAATATATATAAAATGCAACGTCTCTCTGTCTGTCTGTCTGTCTGTCCGTTAGTGCGCTTATCACTGGAGAACCACTTATCGGATTTACGTACTTTTTTTTTTAAAACATACATATGTTCTCTGGCCAGGTTATAGGCTATATTTTGTTACGATAGGTAGCATAGGGAATGAAGTCGGAAAAAAGTTTGCCGCTAGCGCGTTCCCTTGCAGTACACAGCCTAAACCATTAAATTTAGAACAATATTATGTAGCAGAGGATATCTATAATCTATAATATATATATAATGCAATGTCTCTCTGTCTGTCTGTCTGTCCATTAGTGCGTTTATCAGGCGAGAACCACTTTATCCGATTTACGTGTCTTTTTTTAAATTTATACATATATTCTTTGGCCAGGTTATATAGTAACAATAATAATCTACATTTATAATATATGTAAAATGCAACGTCTCTCTGTCTGTCTGTCTGTCCGTTAGTGCGCTTATCCATCGAGAACCACTTATCCGACTTACGTGATTTTTTAAATTCATACATATGTTCTCTGACCAGGTTATATAATAATAATAATAATCTATATAATATATATAAAACGCAACGTCTCTCTGTCTGTCTGTCCATTAGTGTGCTTATCATTCGAGAACCACTTATCCGATTTACGTGATTTTTTTTTATTCTTAATTTAATATATGTCAAAAAAAATCTATAATATATATAAAACGTAACGTCTCTCTGTCTGTCTGCCTATCCATTACTACGCTTAGCACTCAAGAACCACCTATCCGATTTAGTGTTTTTTTTTTTATAAAATACAAAGGGAATAAACAGAGACAAAATGCTAATATGTAGGAAAAAAGATGGAAGTTTAGCAGTAAGCTTCGCAGAAAGACTGAATAGATGCGGGGAATACTTTAAAGAAACACTAAATGGAGATGAAAATGAGTTGAATGAGAAATAGGAAGCAAAATTAACTGAAGGGCAGGAGGCGACAAATAAACCCTGCAAAGAAGAAATAAGAGAAATACTCAGAACCCAAAAAAAAATAAGGCCCCGGGTGGAAATTGTAGAACTAATAAAAGCTGGAGGAGTAGATCTGGAAAATGAAATATGCCGGTTGGTGCAAGAAATATGGGAAACAGAAAAGATGCCAGTGAGCTAGAGAGAGTCGCTCATTTGTCCAATATACAAAAAAGGAGAGAAAACAATATGTGCTAATTATAGACCGATAGCTTTACTGGATGTCGTATACAAGATAGTAATGTTGACTATCAAAAACAGACTAGCAGAGAAAGCCGAGTCTATTCTGGGAGAGTACCAGTGTGGATTCAGGAAAAATAGATCGGCTACAGACCAGATATTTTCGATTAAGCAAATCCAAGATAATAGCTTAGAACAAAATTTGGCATTACACTTGGTCTTTGTGGATTTCAGAGAAGCATATGACTCTGTAAATAGAGAAGGACTCTACAAGATAATGGAAGAATTAAAAATTTCATGTAAATTGATTTGCATGGTGAGAATGACCCTGAATGGCACAGAAAATAGAGTGTTGGTTGAGGACAAAGTATCAGACAAGTTTAAGGTGAAGAGAGGATTAAGACAGGGGGAACCACTGTCGACATGTCTATTTAATTTGGTACTAGAGAAGATAATCCGGGAGTCAGAAATAAAAACAAATGAACGATATACCAACAAACCTGCCAATGCTTGGCCTATGCGGATGATGTAGCAGTGATTGCAAGAGCAAAAAAAAACCTTGAAAAAGCCATAAGTAGGATAAAAGAAAGGGGAAGGATGAGAGGACTAAAGATAAATGAGGAAAAAACAGAATAATAAAAACAACAAAAATTTAGATATAATAAACAACTTAGCGAAAAGATATATGTTTGAAAAAGTAGACAAATTTAATTATCTGGGAGTAACAATAACAGAAAGTGGACAAGAAAGGACGGAGATACAAGAAAGAATAGCGAAAGGACAGAGATGTTTAGGGGCAATAAATCCAATATTGAAATCAAAGAATGTATCAAGAAAAGCAAAAGAAAGAATATATGCGACAGTTGTCAGACCCACGGTTACATATAGATGCTAAACGTGAAAACTGAATGCAAGAGAAAAGGATACGTTGGAGGTGTGGGAAAGGAAAGCTTTGAGAAGAATCTACGGAGGAAGGAAAGAAGAGGGACTGTGGAGAAGAAGAACAAACTATGAATTAAAATGCCTATATATGAAACCCCTTATAAGCCAAATCATAATAAGCCAGCGATGAGGATGGTTGGGACACGTGACAAGGATGAAGGAGGGAAGACAGGCAAAGCAAGCCCTAATAAGAGGAGTGGTTGGAAGAAGAGGCAAGGGTAGACCTCGAGCTACATGGATTCAGGCAGTAAAGCAAGATCCGGAGTTGATGGGAATCCCGCACTGGGAAAAGCTAACAGGAGACAAAAAGAAATGGAGACAAGTATGCAACCAAGCCATGGGCCTTTAAGGCCCCTTAAGCTACATAATAATATAAACATAACGAATGAGCAGTGACGATAAAAGTGAATCAAGTCCACGCGAGCGGAGCCGCGGGCACGGCTAGTATAATATATTTATTAGTTAGTAGTAGATTATCAGTATGGGTGTCAAAGCCTGGAGACCAGACCGTAGCAGCGTATTCCAATTTAGAACGAACATAACAAATATATAAAGTTTTAATTACGCCAGGATTATAAAAGTCACCGGTGCAGCTTGCAATAAAGCCGTATATTTTAAAAGCTTTAGAGAAAGTCTTGGATCAAATGTTACTCCCAAGTCCCTGAAGACATTCACACGGAAGATATTACTGTTGTCCAGCAAATAATTATGAATAATCGGTGAGATATTATTTGAGAAAGACATGATGTTACATTTCTTAATGTTAAGCTGTAAATTGTTTTTTACGCACCATTGGCCAATTACACAGCCCCACAAAAAAAAAGTGGGGTATACTTTTGATGCGATATATCAGATCCGTAGTATTTTTGCCCGCTGATTACGAATCTGACGTCAGAATATCGCCATCACATCTCAATTTTTTTCTAACCTCAAAAAATAGGTAAAAATTAGTAAAAATTAAGAAAAATATACTCCTAAAAAATTGATTCAAGCTTTTTCATGAATCCAAAGATGTATTAATATGTATTCGGACACGCTAAGCTAATATTCATCGGTTAGATTGAGCCATACAGTTCTGTTTTCTTTCTAACCTCAATAAATCAAACAGATATAGTGCTTCTCGAATGCAAAAACGAATTCAAATTAAAATTCAACCGATCCTTACCAAATTTGGTACACGGGGATTTTTTAGGTCGCTGATCACGAATCTGAGGTTGGATTTGCAAAATTCAAGATGGCAGATGTTTTCGCGCCATTTTGAACGCCGAGAAAATTCATCGGTCGATTTTTATTCTTCTACCTGCATCCAGGGCACCTCCACGTGGTGACGGTGGGCAACGGTGTTACTCCACTAGCCGGCAGAGTCCCTGGATAACGGCTTAGATGCCGTCAGTAGTATAACAAGCGGGGTTCTGGGACTGCGGATGGCCATTTTGTCAAGAATCGGTGTCAAGAATTGACCACTAGCCGAAGAAGTGCTGAAAATCCCTGAAAAATCTGCAAGAATATCTGAAAAAATTGGTGAAGGCGCCGAAGAGTTGTCGTCAATGACGTCACAAGTCCAGTGGTTGTTGAACAGTGCCCTTTTGGCACATTTGACCTTGAAGAAGTGTTTTACCTGTATTCTATTTACCTGTTTACCTGTTGTCACCTAATTACCTGTATTCACCTGTTTACCTGTTTACCTGTTGTCACCTAATTACTTGTATTCACCTGTTTACCTGTAATTTACCTGTAATGATCTGAAGAAGTCTTGACGTCACGGTGGATGTAGCTCAGTGCCTTTTAGTCACTTTTGACCTTGAGGAATGAATTTGTCTTTATAATGTAATATATGTGTGTTAAATGTTGTGTATTAAATTAAATAAGTTAAAAAAAGTGATGTCTGTTGTAGGATTTGAACCTACATAAGTTGGTTTCAATACTGCAAAACCTGGGGACTTCTCCTACTTAGCCAAATAGGATTCGTAATAGAGAATGCAATTGTTGGGATGCCATAAAAAAAGGAATGTTGAAAGCTGTGCAAGAAGTAGTCTTCAATGACGTAAATTGTCCAGTGGATGTTGAATCAGTGCCTTTTTGGTAAAATAAAATTTGTCTAAGAGATGTTTTAATGTTAGATGTGAATATGTGTAAGCTTATTAGTTAAGAAAGTGCAAGAAGTAGTCGTCAATGAGTTAAAATTTGTCAAGTTTAGATGTTTGAAAATGTCTTTCTAGAGGTAGATAGTCTGCAAGAAGTGATCGTCAATGACGTAACAAGTCCAGTAGATGTGGAAACAGGGTATCTTAACTTCATTAAAAACTTTGTAAACTTTCATTTGAGGAGAAGTTGCATTAGTTTAGATGCTTATTGGTGTGGTCTTATCAGAGTAGGCGTAACTAGATAAGAAATGTTGTATTTGGTTGGTTGAATGTGTAAAATTAGATAAGAATCTGTGTATTTGGATAGGTGAGCTGTGAAAATGGGTGTTGTCTATTGGAAAAGGCATGTATTTGATAGGTTGTTGTGTAAAAGTTGCTAATAAGAGTATAAAATTTGATTGGTTGAAGGGTAAAAAATGTGTGTTATCTATTCGAAATTGTGTCTGATAGGTTGAATTGTAAAGGCAAAGAAGTAAATGTATTAAAATTAGCAATGATACAATGTAAAATCTTGTAATTTGAGCGAAAACAGTAAATAACTGGCGCCGTAAAGTCGGTAAAAATGTCGAAGATAAGGCAAAATGTAAACAAAAAGTATGACTTATGCTAATTTCCTTGAATTGAAACCAAGTAAACACTTTTGCGAATTATTCTAAAAATAGAAATGACGTGATAGCTAGAATGTTCTAAATGGTCTGATAGGTCACAAAATAGATAAGAAAGGTCAAAAATAGTTGATAATGATATGTTTTGAATGCATACAAGTGTATTAAAATTGATGAAATTTGTTAGCAAGTAAAATAAGTATGAAATGAGCTTATTGTGAGCTCGTTGAAATGTTGTGAACTCGTTGGATTTTGCTATAATATGTTATATGAGATGAAAGCAAGTTAAATAAGTAATATTTGTCAAGAATCGTAAAATAAGTACGAAATGAGCTTAAATGAATCTCAAATGAGTTTTTGATTTGTAATAATAATAATAATAGTAAAATATTAAATGAGCCTAGCCTTTTACGGTATAAGAGTAAAAGTTGTTGTTTGTTTTTCACAAAGAGTTAGTTTTGTTGAGCTTAGTTTGGTCTCGTTGTATTGTAAATTTTAGTAAAATATATATGTAGAGAGAGATGATCCTAGCCTAGAGGAGAATAAAATACAAGTATGAGCAGATATTTAAGACAATATATTAATAAATTCTACAAATTGTTACTAAAATAAAGTAGATACAAGAAACTATAAAATAATTCATTCGAGTCATCTGTTACTAGTTTTGTAAAAGGTTTTGTTGAGCCTAACAAAAGTATAATTTGGTCTCGTTGTATTGTAAATCTTAGTAAAATATTTGTTAAAAATGAGCTGAGCCTGGTCTCGTTGTGTGGGAACGAGAGGAGAATAAAACATACAAGTATGAGAACACAGATTTAATAAATATATTAATACCAATGAACAAAAGAGCCTCGTCTAATTTGTTTTTAAAAATCTTTACAACTATTCTTCTATACCTTGGAGAAAATTTGAAAAAACTACTTACTTAAATACTTAAAAATATAAAATCTCTATAAAACAATAAAACTAACTAAAATCTTAAGATGTAAATGTAGAGCCTGGTACGAAATGATACAAAAACCTAAATTAAATGAGAGAGTTCAACAAATTTGATAAAAAAGATCAAATATTTGTCGATAAGAGGATGTAAAATGTATTGGATAAAATATAAATTGCAATGTTATGTTTTACTAATAACTATATATTTGATTAGAAATATTAAATAAATGCGAGAGAGAGTTCAACAAAAACAGATAAGAAAGGTTAAAATTAGTTGATAAGAGGATGTAAAATGTATTGGATAAATTAATATTTTAGATTCTTACTTAAATACTTAAAAGTGCAAAAATATACAATAAAACTAATTAAAATGTTAAGATGTAAATAATATGTTGCCTGGTACGAAATGATACCAACAAAAACCAGTTCTTAAGAGAGTTCAACAAATTTGATAAGAAAGATCAAATTTTTGTCGATAAGAGGATGTAAAATGTATTGGATAAAGTACAAATTGCAATATTATATGCTTTACTAATAACTATTTGACTAAAAATTATGAAATGCTTATTAGTATGTATAAATGAGAGAGTTCAACAAAAACAGATAAGAAATGTTAAAATTAAGTTGATAAAAAGTAGATTCGAAAGCATTAAAAATAATTGAAAGACCAATAAATTTACGATATTTCGTTGTAGGTAAATGTAAACACGTAAAGGTTGTTTTGTTTGTTTTAAAGTTACTATCACTAATTAGTTGATATTTGTATAAATCAAAATTTGTTTCCAAAAGAACAAAGATTTGTCAAAAACTTTGGAACTGCTGTTGTTGCTACTGTTGTTGCTACTGTTGTTGCTACTGTTATTGGCAGAAGACATTTGGTTAAATAGAGAGAGATTTCTTTATTTCCAACAATTTCGATAATTATATAGTAGTTTTACATTGGATAACGCACAATGCCATGGATTAATATCCTTATGAAAATAACATTCTGGAATCATTTTAAATTCACTTAATTTAGGTTCTTGTTCAATGGGAATGTTGTGTATATAGTCCTCATTTAAGAATTTCTTTAAAATATTCACTTTTGCATTTCCTTTGACGTAAATTCGATATGGAGTTTGATAAATTTTCAATACATCTTGTAAAATGGGTTCGATATCGTTTATTTCAACAAATCCATTTTCCCAACATAGTCCGTGATATTTGTCTGACCAATCAATCAATTTTTGATCTTTAGCATTAGATATCATAGTTCTCGAGAATGGTGCTTTAAATAAATAATTTGCACAACGATGTCCATCATAAATTGCCAACTCTTTGATTACATATCCAAAAGAACAATTATATCCTTGAATGTCAATAAACACATCTGATTCAATCATATTGAAATCGAATGACTGACTAACTGAATAATAATATTTTTTGTTCAAGTTAAACGTTTAAACTGATGACTATATTAATAAATAATTCGTTCTATTTTATATTTTAAACTTATAGATTTGTTTTGCTTAATTAGTTTTTGCTTTATTGCAAAAACAAGTCAATTAGTCTATAAAAATATAATGATACGAGATAAATCTCGAAAAACATGTTTATAATAACAAATATTTTGCATGATGCAATCTTATATTTTTGTTGTCTTATTTAATTAGTTTTGATTTATGTAAAAACAAAAACAAGTCAATTAGTCTATAAAAATATAATGATACGAGATAAATATCGAAAAAAAAAAAAAAAAAAAAAAACATGTTTTTAATAACAAATGGAAATTTTGCATGATACAAGTGGTAATTTTGTTGAATTTATACTGACAAACGTGTATAATTAGTATATATTTCTAAAAAATGCATATCGGATGATTAATATCCTGTATTTAATATATAAACACCCATCTTATACCGATTCAATTACAATTTTGTTTGTTTGTGTAATACTCACTAGTTTGAAGTAAAAAAATGTTCTTTTTCGCAGTCGAATTAATAGATGATGATATATCATTAGATATGATATATGTGTTATTAAAAGAGTTATTCAAGTGAGTATGAATAGTAAAATTCACCTTTCTAAACTTTTACTTGTTTCTTGTCTAACATATTATTATTATTGATTTTCAGAGATATTTTGTTTGAAATAAGAAGAGGACAGTACATGATTCATGTGTGTTTGAAGGAGGAACCGACACGAGAAAAATGGGAGGAATTTGACAAGTTACCTGTGATTTTTTTTTTTTTTATGCTGAAATTCTTAGTTAGTCTTTAATAAAATACAAATATCTTATAAACATTGCTTTATTTTATAAACAAATTAACAAATTACTAGAGCTTAAACTTATGAATATATACTAATAGATAAATCTTAAAAAACTAATAATAGATAAATATAAGTTTCTAAAAAATATCATAAGATTATCATATGATTAATATCCTGTATTTAATATATAAACACACAAGTCAAGTACAAATAGAGAAGAAGAAAGGCAAGTTGATATTGCTTCTCAAGAATTGTTCAAGAGAGAAAATTATACCTTTTCAATTTTTATATTAACACATTATAACGCAAAAAGCAGAAGAGGAAAGTCTGATCAAAGTAACAGTTTTTCGAGAAAAAGAACCTTTTGTTTGTTGTGTGTGTAAAGATTCTAGTTAGTTTGAAAGCAAAAATATGATTTTAATATTTGAATCTGAAGATTTGAATGCCTTATCGACAAATATATTATTACTCCAAGAGTTATTCAAGTGAGTATGAATAGTAAAATTCCTAAATCATCTTACTAGCAATATATTTATTTTCAGAGATATTTTGTTGGAAATAAAAAGGGAAAGGAGACGTATTCATGTGCGTTTGGAGAAGGAACCGACACAAAAAGTATGGGATGAAATTGCGAGGCTTTCTGTTAAAAAAGTTTTTTTGTATGAAAAAGATGTAGTCTTTAATAAAATCCAAAATACCTTATAAATATTGTTTTATTTTATAACCAAATTATTCCTAGGTTAAACTTTATATACTAATAGATTAAAAAACTAATAATAGATAAATCTAATACAGTTTGTACTATAATAGGTAAAAAAAAGACTCTTAGAGGTACAACAAACGTAAAATTATTCAGAATCGGAAGAATCTGAATAGACTAAATTTTTAAAACATTGATTAAATTCGGCAATGTCAATATCTGTTTGCGGTTGTGCACAATATTGTCGTGCACCCAAGAATTGAGCAGCGGGAATCTTATATTTTCCCGAAGAACCAAAATTGTTTGATTTTCTGATAACACTTCTCTTTAGAGTCGTAATATTTCTTTCGATCGATGCATTTACCAAAGGACATATAAGTAATTGAGCAATTTTTCGATACTTTTCCAATAAGATATTTTCATCCGATATAAAATAAATAATTAGAGGTCCGTTGTAGGTTGCATCTACGATGCCTGTTCGTATAGTTCCTATAGAGTTTATAGAGGATCTCGCAATAATTTGTCCATAGAATCCTATAGGAATATTTACTTTTTCAATCAATTCAATCTTTGTAGCTTTCCCTGCGGGATAAAATGTGTCGTGTTTAATACAAAGATCGAAACCTGCATCTGATTTGTATGCTTTCCAACAAGAATTATTTCCCGGAATAATTATTTTCGAGTTGTCATCATCGTCGTCATTAATTATTTGAATTGCTCTTTCTATACGTACATACAAGTCGGAAAAGTAAGTTTTATCATACATTTGTGGATAATGAGGTAAAAAGACATATTGGTTGAAAAGGTTGTATTTGGATAATAAGGTGAAAAATTTAAATTGAGTCTTTACATATTTTACGGCTGAAATTAAATCTATCTCTTGTATTTGCATACTTTTCCAAATAATGTCCTTAAGATTGTACTTATTAGGGATAACAATTACCGATGGAAATTGTTCAAATATTTCTGTTGGAATTTCCTTTAAACAGTCAATGATATTCTTTTCATCAAAATTTTCAATCGAGTCAAATATTAATGAAAAATACAATTGAGATAGTGGTGAACGTTCAAATAGTCTATAATTTTGTTGTTGTTGCATTTTATTCACAATTGTTAATGTGTGCAGGTTTTGTCTCAAAGTCTTTAATGATTCCCTACTATTTTCATGTTTAACATCATTATAGAGGTGTACGTTTTCAAATCTCTTGAGAAATTTGAGTAGTCCCATATGTGTAAGACCATCCAAAAATATATTTTTAGCAAGTGGAAATTTTTCCTTAGGAGTAGTAGTAGTAGGAATTGTTGTATCCATATCAATGATTAGATTAGATGAAGATGTTGTAGGCATGGTAGATTCAACGTTTAAAGAGGACATACTGCAAACAACAACAATTCAAATTAGATATGATGTATAAATATAAAACCTGTTAAACTCACCTGTTTAAGTAATTACACACACAAAACAAAATATATGTTGTGAGAGAGGAAAACGCAGACAATTGCTTGTATTTACCAATTCAATCTTTTTATAACATAAAAGAGAGTTCAAAACAGATAAGAAGGTTAAAATTTAGCAGATAAGGAATAAATTCAAATACATTGAATGTACAATATAATTAATATAACTCGTGTTTTATGCAATGATAAAAGTATTAGCAGTATGTAGTTAAAAATAACAAAAAACAACTTGTACGAAAAAAGGTTTTATTAAGTATAAAAAGAAAACTATAATGATTTAACAACAACAATTTTCAATTTGATCAATGTAGGGTTTCATTTCTTGTAAAAAGGTGGGACTGATTCCTCGTTGAAATTTTTGAATAAATTTCCAATTAACTCGTTCTCTATGTCGACGGATAAAATCTTCAGTCAAGTTTTGATGGATACTGATGGCATTCCAATCCAACATTCCGGCAAATTCCTCCATAAATCGTTCGTTTAATTGCTGATATTGGGAGATAAGTTGCCAATTGACTTTATTGATACAAGTTCGTATTAGATCTTCGTCTAAATGTTGTTTTCGTGATATGATGTTCCAATTGACAAAATCTTGAAAATAAATGATAAATTTCGCAGGTAAATCGGGAAATTTGGATATTTCATTCCACCAAGCTCTTAGACAAGCCATTATTTTATAATGTATGTGTCAATAGCAAGTATACAAATAATATGATTGTATTTGATGTATGTTTTTATATATAATTAACAGGAAATGGATGCTATCTGTTTCCTTGTCTTGCAGCAGCCTCTCTCTCGATTCCTCGTTCTTCTTTGCCAAAGGAAAGAAAGTAAGCAGGTACGTTCTTTGCTCCATCGTTCTGTTTGATTCGACCTTTGACCACACATGACAAACATTTTGATTTCGTATTTCACTTTCACCTTTACATTGTGGACATTTTACTCGTACAATAACTGGCATTTTTGAATGAATGATATGATGTGTGTATTAATGAAATGTTTTATACAAGTTATCTCTCCCTACTATTTATATTTGTAATTGATAGAAGCATGGAAATTAGGCTATTTTTCCTATATACAAAATTAATTAAACAATATGTACAATATTTACGTATTCTAACTCGATCTCGATAGTAACTATTTATATTTTTGTTAACTTTACATCCACATTTTAAACAGTTAATTTTTACATTTTCCATATTTTTTAGAGACTTCAAGAGGTTCTCGGGAGGAGAACACGATCTCTATAAAAACAGATGCTAAATAAGTTTTTGATTCATTTATCATTCGCTCATATTGACCACACTAATGTTCTCTACCTGTCTATTGTTTGTTCTCGTTATTGTTGCTGGTCAAAGTACAAACAACTACGATGCTGATGTCAATAATACTTGTAATCAAAATTATGAATATTTATTAGAGGATTATCATTCACTTTATAATACCAGTTTAAATTTGTATCAGGAATGTATTAAGTCACTGGACAATTATATGGATTTATACGATAATGAACAAGCTGTTAATGATATTTGTATGGGAAAAATTCTAGAATACGAATACCTGGCTGCGAATTTAACAATGTCGTTAAATTATACGAAACATATTGCACTGCTCAAGGAAAATATCAAATTGGAATCGGATTTGTATTTATTGAGAACCAATCTAACGGAAACATTGCAAATTTGTCAGAAAAATACAAAGTAGCATATGTCGTAATTGCCGATTTAAAGGAGGAAATTGAAAATTTTAAAAGTAATTTTTAATCTATCAGTTAGATAACGATTTGTCCAAATGTCAAAAGGATTTAAAACAACAGAGGAAAGAAGAAACGAAAATTTTCGTAAATCTAAAAGACTGTTTAGAACGAGAAGAAGTACTTTTGGACTCGAAAGACAAATATATTATTCGACTGTCGACGTGTAGAAGACAAAATAGAAAATTGCGAGAAGGAGAAAGTTAAAATTTAATAGTTGAGCATTGGTGCATTTGAACTACTCATTGCATAGTAATATAATTTATCATTGTATGTGCTACTCTTGACATTATCTGCATGGAATTTTTTACTTATTTATGTAGTAGTTGTTGGAGAGAAACACACAGAGTTCCATATGCAAATTATCAAAGACCTCGAACTCGAATACGGGTTTATTGTAATCAGTGTGCTCGTATAACTATGTGGTATCTTCTTGAGGAATAACAAATCAGTATCTTAGAAATAGTCTTAGAAATAACAATTGCTGCTAACATGAACTTTACTTATTTATGTAGTGGTTGTTGGAGAGAATCGAAAAGTATACCTTTTCAACCACATATAGCTCAAGTAAATTTAATCATTAGACGTAATAATTCTGTTCGACAACTTCGACCTCGACTCAGATTACGAGATTATTGTTATAAATGCGAACGAACGACTATTTGGTATCTTATCGAAGAATAATCTCAGATTTATGAAATCACATAGTATGTAATTAGTTAATACTTGCAAAATTGTATTCAGTTATAAAATAGACGATATGTTTAAATAATAACATGCTTTTTATTAAGTTTACTAAATAGTACAAATAAATAAAACACATCTATCACATTTTATGATGATTCAATTCGGTCTCTTACAGATATTATTATTTGGCATTAAGTTAGTAAATTGATTCTTGGTTTCATTTTCCAATTTGTTCTTTTGTCTTTCCAAAGTATCTTTTGGTATATAGCCTAGACTACGTACAGTTTGCCATGAAGCCTCTTTGTAATATCGAATACAATTGGAACAATAAGTATTCTGATTATAAGATTTAGGACCCAAATAGGTTATTTTACTTTGACATGAAGGACAACTTGTTGAGGAATTCATTCTTTATCGATTTCTATCTCGTTTTCTATTAAACTTTATTATTATTAAAATTATTTCATTTAAACCTTTTTGATATAACGAATCAAGACAAATTTTAAGATTATTTTATTTTACTCCTACTACCCAAGTCATTTTCAGTTGAAACCAATATTAAAATGAATAACTAAATACTTTCATGTATCTTATATCTAACTATTATTCGTAAATAAAACAAAGGTAAATGTTTTACAGTTTATTAGTAACTTGAAAACAAAAACTTTTTACGTTTACAAACTATAAGGTATATTTATTATTTAATATATAGGATTTTATCCCTGGATACTTTTGGATTGCATCCAAAAATGTCTTTTCATCCTCTGCACTTTCTGCCTCTACGTGTAGATACTTTATCGGTAATATCCAGGTAATTTCTTCCAATTTGGTAGTTGGTACTTCATCCCCCTCCAAGAATACATTAATTTGATTAGTATTATTTACAATTTCAATTTTATGCACACCACGTCTGTGAAAGAAATAAAGGATATATAATAATCTATATATTAATTAAATCAATCATTAAAATCAAAGCTAAATATATAAGTAGTAAATTATATGAAACAATACTCACACGAATAAGTTTTTTATTAATATATATAACGTTTTGATAGGTAACACTTTAATGTCTTCAGATTCAAAAATTATCAACATTTTTAAAAGCAACTATTTGTTTCACTACACAACAAATAAATTTGACTCTGAGTAAGAAATTTTAATGCTTATATAGTAAATACAGTAAAAAAATAAATCACGTCATTTGATATTTGGAAAATTTATGTGACTGGAGCAATAAATTAATGATATCTTGTTTACTTAAAAACCTTATCAGACAACATTTTTACAGACAAAACGATTCCACTAGTTTACATATTTGCTTATTTATATTTTTAATAGACTAATTGACTCTCATGACGACTATGTATGATGTGATTAAATCCCATATATAATAGGTGTATAGAAAGGTATTAAAATCAATACAAAATTCATTCGTCTAATAGTTACTTGCTCCAATACTTAATAATGCCGCTTTTTAATGAAGAAGAAGTAAATGCCAACAACGTTATTAAAAGAAATATAGAGTTACTAAGACTACTGGAATTAAGGCAAATGGAAATTGCCGAAGAAGAGGAAGAACATTTACCCTTAAATTTATTAAGAGAAAAATTACTACAACAAAAAGTTCAAGTTGATGAAAATGATGATGATGATGATGATGACAACGATGATGAAATCCCACTTAGTAAATTAAAAGAAAAATGGTTAAAGGAGAAAATGGATGAGGATGAAGAGATGATTGAACAAACAGAGAGTGAAATGGATGTGGATGATGATGATGATAATGACTATTTAAGTTGGGAGGATATAATTAAATTAGGATATCAGATATTATAGTTTAGATGTTAGATATTTTATAAATAGCTTTAAGAAGAAAAATAGATATTTCTCTCGTATAAAACTTTTGTTTTAATAATTTAAACTTTTCTAGAGACCTAACTATTTTTTATTCCATTCCCTAAAAATACAAAAATAAGATTAATATTGAAATCAATTCAGGTAAACAATTTTTGTGGAGAGGTCATATTATATATGTTTGCTTTGTAAAGATTTTCTTAGTTGTAAAGTAACTGTGACACGATGAAGTTGGCTGTTCTCGATATTCAAGGATTTAACTTTTTATTTGCTGCTGATGATGATAATCATGATGTGTATGTGGAAGAATTTCATGCTAAAGAAATTACGATATCAAATGGTTTACAGACAAGTCATTATGTATTGAAACCCAAAAAATACCCTTTGCTCAATTATCTCGACTCAATAAAAGAGCTGTTTGTAAGACTGAAAAGGAACTTGGTTTACGATATTCTTCCGGCTATGTAGATTACAAGCAAGTTGGAGAAATTTTAGATAGAGTACTGGACAATATTGATGTATTGTATGTAAAAGGAAAACATGTTTTTCGATTCGTTCAAGACAACATTGCTGCTTCTACTACTAATTTGCATACTAATCCCAATTTCAAGATGATTGATATAGATACTTTAAATGTATGGAACATGCCAACATTTAAACCTACAAAACCTTCCTGTTTAGATCATAATCTAATTTACAATGCTAAAGTTCAATGTAGTACTACAAATTGTATGACACTATTGGCATGGCTATCAATATTCATCCCATAATATCAACATCATATGTATTTAATAAATTTTTTAAGGAATTTTTCCAATGTTAACTAAATAATTTGTAGAAAAAATTATTGAAAGAGCGAGTTTAATAAATATTTTTAATTTCAAACATGTGTGTTTTATTATTTCCTATTTAAAATACTAAAAGTATTAAGAATATAAGGACTTTATACTAGAAAAACAAAACATTAAATATTTAAGGATATAAGGACTTTATTAAGTCAAATATACATATATCTATTACTTAAAAAAAATAAAAGGTAAAAGAATTAACAAAGAGTTTCTAATGGTTGCCTCTTTGTTCTCGTTGTCGTTGTTGGTATTCTCGTTCCCCAATCGGTCTTGGAATTATTGATTGTACATGTTTATCTATAAGATCATGTGTACCAGTCTTCCAGATATCCTGACATTTCGAATGCATTCCTTGTTGTCCCCCTGAAAATAGGTCGTTATCACGAACACCACATGCTATACATCCTCCATTTTGATATAAACCGACTCCACTTAACAATTTACCAGGTGTTAATTCGACAGCATTACGATTAATCCAAAGTCCGTTTCTTTTTGTTACTACATATAATTGTTGACGATCTTCACTCATTGTTTATTTGATTTTATGTTTATCAAATACTGACTACTAACCAAACATATCCATTTAAATATACATATCCCTTCTCAATCGTTCTTTTTAACCTTATCATCAAGAATTATAGGAGAATCTCAGTATAACACATTAAATTGTCAAAGATTTCATCTTATTTGCAAAATGAATTTATTCAGTCAAGATAATTTAGTATATAAAATTTGTAGAAAAATTGATGATTTTGTCAAGAAATTAGCATGTTGTTGTGAAACAAGGATTCGACTAATATCTTATCGAGAATATTTAACACCATTTATCGATCGCAAACAAGTTACGAATAATTTAGAAACACATTACGTATCATGTGTATGGTCACATCCTGGAGTTCGAGAAGGACCCGATACATGTGAATGTTTCCATGTTAATATGGTACCAAGACGTGTCAATGAAGAATTGTCAGCGTTGTCGAATTCAAACAAATGTATCCAATGTAGTATTTATTGCAATCATAATAAGAATAATAAGTTAATTGAACAATTATCTAAACTAGTTGTAAATCTATCGAGCTGTTTTAAAAAATAAATTTTAATACAATGTTAAATAATATTGCCATCTAAATATATATTTATAAAACTAATTCTCTGATACTTTTACAATCACCAGATTTTGTTATTATTATTTTTATATATTGCAGTTTGTTTTTAAGTAATAGCGCTAATTAAGAGCAAATTTTCCAATCACTTTGTTATTATAAACATGTTTTCGACATTTATCTCTTTAAATTAATTCATTTGTTTTTGTTATTTTTGTCTATAGCGACTAGTCGACTCCATACATCATTATTTAGATAAGTTTTTTCCAATTTAAACTGCATTTATACTGATAAACGTGTATAATTAGTATATGTTTCTAAAAAATGCATATCGGATGATTTGTATTTATTATTATATAAACACATACATGTCTTATGTCAAATCAATTACAAGTTATCAACATAGTGACATATAACTGATTTAATCTCTTTGGAAATTTTAAAAAATAATTCCACTTCAGATCTACACCTACATAATTCCTAATTCATCGAGTTAAAACAGAAAATTGTCAAATCATACACGATGACAAGTTCTCAATGTTCATATAAGCTAGTACTAAAATGTTCACGAAGTGGTGCAACGTTAAAATTTTGTTGGAGTGCTGAAATGGTACAACTGAAGAGCTGGTCCCTGATGTTAACTCAATTAAGTAAATCAAAGTGTAAAAATTGTCTACAATCTTTAATTATGCAAACTTATTATAAAAACAAGCCTTGTGCATTGGTCAGACCAGTACATGAAAATCTATTCATAGGCAAGAAAGAATATGAATGGCTCAGGGACACACTACTTCATATGGGTCGCAAATGTCTTCGATATACGAATAGAATTAATGTAATAGCAGGAATAAGCGGCCCGTATTCAGCTAAACTGAATATGGCAGCCTCCACTATACGTAAACGTTCCCACCAGGATGATTAATGTATTATAATAATTTTAATAGTAGTGTAGTAAGATTTTAGTTAATTTTATATAGAGATTTTGTATTTTTTAAGTATTTAAGTAAGTCAATAATTTAAAACAATTTGCTTTTTAGTAGACAAAATAATATTGATATTATATTTACAACCCATTTCTTAGTTTATTCTTATTAGTCAAATCTTTGTTCTTTTGGAAACAAATTTTGATTTATACAAATATCAACTAAGTAGTGATAGTAACTTTAAAACAATCAAAACAGCACAACCTATTTCTTAGTTTATTATTAGTCAAATCTTTGTTCTTTTGGAAACAAATTTTGATTTATACAAATATCAACTAATTAGTGATAGTAACTTTAAAACAAACAAAACAACCTTTACGTGTTTACATTTACCTACAACGAAATATCGTAAATTTTATTGGTCTTTCAATTATTTTTAATGCTTTCGAATCTACTTTTTATCAACTTAACTTTAACATTTCTTATCTGTTTTTGTTGAACTCTCTCATTTATACATACTAATAAGCATTTCATAATTTTTAGTCAAATAGTTATTAGTAAAGCATATAATATTGCAATTTGTACTTTATCCAATACATTTTACATCCTCTTATCGACAAAAATTTGATCTTTCTTATCAAATTTGTTGAACTCTCTTAAGAACTGGTTTTTGTTGGTATCATTTCGTACCAGGCAACATATTATTTACATCTTAACATTTTAATTAGTTTTATTGTATATTTTTGTACTTTTAAGTATTTAAGTAAGAATCTAAAATATTAATTTATCCAATACATTTTACATCCTCTTATCAACTAATTTTAACCTTTCTTATCTGTTTTTGTTGAACTCTCTCTCGCATTTATTTAATATTTCTAATCAAATATATAGTTATTAGTAAAACATAACATTGCAATTTATATTTTATCCAATACATTTTACATCCTCTTATCGACAAATATTTTGATCTTTCTTATCAAATTTGTTGAACTCTCTCATTTAATTTAGGTTTTTGTATCATTTCGTACCAGGCTCTACATTTACATCTTAAGATTTTAGTTAGTTTTATTGTTTTATAGAGATTTTATATTTTTAAGTATTTAAGTAAGTAGTTTTTTCAAATTTTCTCCAAGGTATAGAAGAATAGTTGTAAAGATTTTTAAACAAATTAGACGAGGCTCTTTTGTTCATTGGTATTAATATATTTATTAAATCTGTGT
Source organism: Pachyrhynchus sulphureomaculatus (assembly GCA_019049505.1). Lineage (NCBI taxonomy): Eukaryota > Metazoa > Arthropoda > Insecta > Coleoptera > Curculionidae > Pachyrhynchus > Pachyrhynchus sulphureomaculatus. The sequence goes on from CM032449.1 coordinate 204,240,822, forward strand.
TCTCATACTTGTATGTTTTATTCTCCTCTCGTTCCCACACAACGAGACCAGGCTCAGCTCATTTTTAACAAATATTTTACTAAGATTTACAATACAACGAGACCAAATTATACTTTTGTTAGGCTCAACAAAACCTTTTACAAAACTAGTAACAGATGACTCGAATGAATTATTTTATAGTTTCTTGTATCTACTTTATTTTAGTAACAATTTGTAGAATTTATTAATATATTGTCTTAAATATCTGCTCATACTTGTATTTTATTCTCCTCTCATAATACGAGTACAGACTAGGCTAGGATCATCTCTCTCTACATATATATTTTACTAAAATTTACAATACAACGAGACCAAACTAAGCTCAACAAAACTAACTCTTTGTGAAAAACAAACAACAACTTTTACTCTTATACCGTAAAAGGCTAGGCTCATTTAATATTTTACTATTATTATTATTATTACACATCAAAAACTCATTTGAGATTCATTTAAGCTCATTTCGTACTTATTTTACGATTCTTGACAAATATTACTTATTTAACTTGCTTTCATCTCATATAACATATTATAGCAAAATCCAACGAGTTCACAACATTTCAACGAGCTCACAATAAGCTCATTTCATACTTATTTTACTTGCTAACAAATTTCATCAATTTTAATACACTTGTATGCATTCAAAACATATCATTATCAACTATTTTTGACCTTTCTTATCTATTTTGTGACCTATCAGACCATTTAGAACATTCTAGCTATCACGTCATTTCTATTTTTAGAATAATTCGCAAAAGTGTTTACTTGGTTTCAATTCAAGGAAATTAGCATAAGTCATACTTTTTGTTTACATTTTGCCTTATCTTCGACATTTTTACCGACTTTACGGCGCCAGTTATTTACTGTTTTCGCTCAAATTACAAGATTTTACATTGTATCATTGCTAATTTTAATACATTTACTTCTTTGCCTTTACAATTCAACCTATCAGACACAATTTCGAATAGATAACACACATTTTTTACCCTTCAACCAATCAAATTTTATACTCTTATTAGCAACTTTTACACAACAACCTATCAAATACATGCCTTTTCCAATAGACAACACCCATTTTCACAGCTCACCTATCCAAATACACAGATTCTTATCTAATTTTACACATTCAACCAACCAAATACAACATTTCTTATCTAGTTACGCCTACTCTGATAAGACCACACCAATAAGCATCTAAACTAATGCAACTTCTCCTCAAATGAAAGTTTACAAAGTTTTTAATGAAGTTAAGATACCCTGTTTCCACATCTACTGGACTTGTTACGTCATTGACGATCACTTCTTGCAGACTATCTACCTCTAGAAAGACATTTTCAAACATCTAAACTTGACAAATTTTAACTCATTGACGACTACTTCTTGCACTTTCTTAACTAATAAGCTTACACATATTCACATCTAACATTAAAACATCTCTTAGACAAATTTTATTTTACCAAAAAGGCACTGATTCAACATCCACTGGACAATTTACGTCATTGAAGACTACTTCTTGCACAGCTTTCAACATTCCTTTTTTTATGGCATCCCAACAATTGCATTCTCTATTACGAATCCTATTTGGCTAAGTAGGATAAGTCCCCAGGTTTTGCAGTATTGAAACCAACTTATGTAGGTTCAAATCCTACAACAGACATCACTTTTTTTAACTTATTTAATTTAATACACAACATTTAACACACATATATTACATTATAAAGACAAATTCATTCCTCAAGGTCAAAAGTGACTAAAAGGCACTGAGCTACATCCACCGTGACGTCAAGACTTCTTCAGATCATTACAGGTAAATTACAGGTAAACAGGTGAATACAAGTAATTAGGTGACAACAGGTAAACAGGTAAACAGGTGAATACAGGTAATTAGGTGACAACAGGTAAACAGGTAAATAGAATACAGGTAAAACACTTCTTCAAGGTCAAATGTGCCAAAAGGGCACTGTTCAACAACCACTGGACTTGTGACGTCATTGACGACAACTCTTCGGCGCCTTTACCAATTTTTCAGATATTCTTGCAGATTTTTCAGGGATTTTCAGCACTTCTTCGGCTAGTGGTCAATTCTTGACACCGATTCTTGACAAAATGGCCATCCGCAGTCCCAGAACCCCGCTTGTTATACTACTGCCGTCATGGCAGGTAGAAGAAAGAGAATTACGATGCAGGGACTCGGAAACCCAGTATCAGCGGTTGGTCAGGGTGGGAAAGCGGGCCCGCAGCCGTCGTCATCCAGCGACCGTAGCTCTTCATCTGTGGGTGACTTGGCTCATGTAGAGTATAATGCTACAAGAAAACGGTCTCACGGTACAAGGACTTTTTCATAAGTGTAATAAAAACAGTGATTCATTTTGTTATATTTGCTGTCAACACGTATTGAGTAAAATGGGGTCACCGATAACGGATAAGATTAAAACCTTATATAAGGATTGTTTTAACATTGAAATACAGCACCGGGATACAGATTGGGTTCCCCACATCATTTGCAGTTCTTGCGAAATAATGTTGTACATTAATAAGAAGGCGATTAAATATTCCAGACCAGCAATATGGAATAGACCATAAAGTGAAAATGATTGCTACTTTTGTATGAATGTTGTATCTAGGCATAACCGAAAAAATAAAAGCACTATTACTTATAACGATGTTTCGACAGTAACAAGACCAACTAAACTAATTCCGTCTCCTGAACCACTTGTGCTGATGTTATGGAAACAAATGATTTCACCTTATCAGTTCATGCCGAAAACATTGAGACTGTCGAAAAAGATTCAAACACTGTTACTAATGAATGTTCTAGTGACAACCTATCATATACTAGTGACACAGATAAAGAATTTCTACCATACAGCCGTAAACCAGAACCAATACTCGTATCACAGTCAGAAATTAGTGATCTAGTCAGAGATTTAGGCTTATCCAAAGATGGTTCAGAGCATCTTGCTTCATTTTTAAAGAAAAGACATTTACTTAAAAGAGAAACAAGTCCTCAAAAGCGTTTGGGCAGAAAGCCTTTGAATAGGTCATTCGCGGAAAAAAGAACAAGATACAGCCAAAAAAAAGGAAAGTTAGGCGCGGGTCTAACCTTCGCAATTCTAGGGCTTAAGGGTCTACTATTTGAGAGTATATGGTTTAAAAGTCCTGGTTTTGAGTTTATTGGATCTCATTTTTAAAGTTACAGGGTTATTGAGGTCTATTTTTTGAGGTTACAGGGTGTGGGAGTCTAAGGTTTCAGGGTTTAGGGTTTAAGAGTATCAGGTTTGAGGATTCCCCAACTGTATACCAAATTTGGTAGGAATCGGTTGGTTTTCAAAAATTTTGTCCGCCATCTTGGATCCGCCATTTTGAATTTTGCAAATCCGACCTCAGATTCATGATCAGCGACCCAAAAAACCCCCGTGTACCAAATTTGGTAAGAATCGGTTGAATTTTAATTTGAATTCGTTTTTGCATTCTAGAAGCACTGTATCTGTCTGATTTATTGAGGTTAGAAAGAAAACAGAACTGTATGGCTTAATCCAACCGATGAATATTAGCTTAGCGTGTCCGAATACATATTAATACATCTTTGGATTCATGAAAAAGCTTGAATCAATTTTTTAGGAGAATATTTTTCTTAATTTTTGCTAATTTTTACCTATTTTTTGAGGTTAGAAAAAATTGAGATGTGATGGCGATATTCTGACGTCAGATTCGTGATCAGCGGGCAAAAATACTACGGATCTGATATATCGCATCAAAAGTATACCCCATTTTTTTTTTTTTGTGGGGCTGTGTTATCTGTAAGTCGGCATAGAGTAAATAACCAACATCTAAACCCCTCCCAATATCATTTATAAAAGATTAAAAAACAGTACAGATCCCTGGGGAACCCCAGAAGTAGCATCATAAGATCTTGATTTAGAGCCATAAATTTCCACATATTGCTTACAATTAGCAAGGTAAGGATGAATCAAAGACATCAATGGTCTGAAAAACCAAAATGTAACAGTTTATTAAGTAGGAGAGAAAAATCCAGCCGATCAAAGGCTTTGGTGAAATCTAAATAAATTATATCCATTTGCCAACCCTCGTCAATTGCTTCTGCTATTTCTTGAGTTATAGTAATTAAATTTGTAGATCTAGACCTACCCTTATAGAAACCATGCTGATAAGGGGTTATCAAGTTTTTCGTAGCATAAAATATATGATCGTGTAGTAAAAATTCAAAAATTTTACTAAAATTACGTATTATTGATACTGGCATGTAATTACTGATATCTGATCTATCTCCTTTTTTAAAAACAGGACCGACTTTAGAGGTTTTCCATAATTTCGGGAAAGTACTCGTCTTCAAGCTTAAGTTGAACAGAGTTAACAGTGGTTTGGCTAAAACAAACCTACAATCACGAATAAAAAAGGCTGGAAGGAGTTTTAGTCTTCTTATGGCATTAATAACGTCTCACAAAAGGTACTGACTGTGACAATAGGCCAAGCCACGACATCCTCACTGATTAATCTATCCAAGGTTGGACGGGAAAATAATTGTTCGAAATAAGTTGCAAAAGCGTTTAGAATATCTGATGCCGATTTCAAAGTATTCCTGCCATAAGTCATACTACTAGGTATACCCTTTTGTTCTCTTTTGTTTTTGACAAATGACCAAAACTGCTGCGGATTAACCTTTATATTCTCTTCTGTTCTCTGAATAAATCATCTGTAAGATTCTGTAGTATCTCCTTTTATTTCCGATCTCAACGTTTTGAACTTTTCTAACTTATCCATGTCTCCATACTTTTTATATTTTCTATGACATAAGGCTTTCTGCTTTATCTTAAGTATTACATCACGGGAGAACCACGGAGAGTATTTCCTGCTAATACCTTTTAAATAATTCGGTTCATGCTCATCTATTATTTCATACAATTTTTTATAGAAGTTGTTACAGGCTTCATCAATACATGTAATATTGTTTAGAATTGACCAATCGATTTTCATAAGGGAGTTATACAACATAATATAATCTGATTTTTTGAAATTATAGTTGCCTTGAAAATTTATTGGAAAATCGCTTTTAGCATTCATCGATTGGCAGTATTTCAATGTAACTACTAGTGCCGGATGATGAGCGTCCTCTTCAATAAACACATCTATAACAGAAGACAAGCTCGAGCACATACGCTATATAACAGGAATGATTTTTTTAAATTATAAATATTGTATCTGTGATAATTTTAGTAAATGTATTAATGTATTATAAATATTGTATCTGTGATAATTTTAGTAAAAGCATTAATATATTAATGGTTTGTCAATAAAAGTTTCTGTTATCTAAATCACAATTTTATTGTAAAATAGGTAGTATTTGTTTTAAAATCACTTTTTCAAGTTATATTTAAGATAAAATGTTGAATAGAAACAAAATAAAAACCGGTCAAGTGCAAGTTGAACTTGCACAATTAGTGTTCCGTACGTTGATTGTTTTTAAAATAAAATTTTTTGTTAGGGTGGCATAAAATGATCAGTGACTTCACAAAACACACCCCAAATGAATTTTCAACAAAGTTGTGTTTCCAATCTTTACTGAAAACTGGTGACCTTGAAATTTTGTTTTTTTTATATACCAAATAAATTGTTACAAGTATTACATTATATATATGTATATATAATATATATATATATATATATATATATATATATATATATATGTATATATATATATAAATATATATATATATATATATATATATATATATATATGTATATATATATATATATTATATATATATATATATATATATATATATATATATATATATATATATATATATATATATACTCGTGTTTTCACAAGCTTTCATTTGACACCACACTCGATGACCTAGTAAAAAAAATTTTTTTTCACTTCCGATTTCACCCCTCAAAACGAACCTCTTAAGTCAAAATTTATGTTACGGTGGTATAAAATGATCAGTGACTTCATAAAACACACCCCAAATGAGTTTTCAACAAAGTTTGTTTCCAATCTTTACTGAAATCTGATGACCTTGAAATTTTTGTTTTTTTTTTTGTATACCATATAAATTATTAAAGGTAATGCACATCGTGATAATTTTCATTCAATCTACACCCCGTTGAGAATATTCCAGAATTTTTTCGAAATTTTTTGATAAGTACTTTTCGAGATAAGGCCCGGGACAGCGATTTTTCGCGAATTTTTAAAAAATAATACAAAGAAAAGTGCGCGCAAGTATAATATTATGTATATTATTTTTTACTCGTGTTTTCACAAGCTTTCATTTGACACCACACTCAATGACCTAGTAAAAAATTTTTTTTTTCACTTCCGACTTCACCCCCCAAAACTAACCCCTTAAGTCAAAATTTAGTTCTCAAAACTACATGGCTCTGATGAGGCCATCAATTCCTATATTATTACCAAAATTTCACCTTTCTATGTCAAATAGTTTCCGAGAAAATCGGGGTGTGACAGACAGACAGACAGACAGACAGACAGACAGACAGACACCGAAGTGATCTTATAAGTGTTCCGTACGGAACACTAAAAAAAGAGGAAAAGCGAAAAAATTGAATTTTCGTTACGAAAATTTAAAAATAAGGTAATTTTTTGTATATTCTTTATTTTTCCTTCTAATCATCTTGAAGACTATAACATTTCGCATATTTAAAAAAAAAGCTTCCTACGCCCTTTTGCCCACAAGAAAAATTCATAACAAAATTTAAACTAAAATGCGTATTTTGACCACTTCTCTTAATATTTTTTAATAAACTTTGGCACACCTTTTTTTTTATGAGTCTAGCACACGTGCTACAGGGAAGTCCCTAAAGCGCTACTGGAGCGACACGTGTGCGGAGAAAGCGATTCACGTTGTTCCTGAATCGCAGTAAATTGTACTCGGTGGGAAACACAGTCCTGGGCAAATTATTCCAAAGGGATGATGTTCTCCATATAAAAGTCTGCTTGAAAAGCGTTGTACGAGGAGAAACCAGCTGAACCTCATACGGATGTGAAGTATTAGCGCGTCGTGTACTTCTAACATACACCCGCTCTGGGAGGAATTAAGCGGGCCACATCTATGAAAATACTTGTAGAATAAGCTCAAGTCGCCAACCGTTCTTCGATGTTCCAGCGAATCAAGGCCTCCGGGCTCCTCTCTGAATAGAATCCAACAAATGCAGTGTATGTTTGGGAGCGGAGCTCCAAACATGGGAGCAGTATTCCATAGTTGGTCGAATTTGAGCTTTGTAGAA
>CM032449.1:204248226-204407458 GCA_019049505.1 Pachyrhynchus sulphureomaculatus
CAACCTATCATATACTAGTGACACAGATAAAGAATTTCTACCATACAGCCGTAAACCAGAACCAATACTCGTATCACAGTCAGAAATTAGTGATCTAGTCAGAGATTTAGGCTTATCCAAAGATGGTTCAGAGCATCTTGCTTCATTTTTAAAGAAAAGACATTTACTTAAAAGAGAAACAAGTCCTCAAAAGCGTTTGGGCAGAAAGCCTTTGAATAGGTCATTCGCGGAAAAATAGAAGACAAGATACAGCCAAAAAAAGGAAAGTTAGGCGCGGGTCTAACCTTCGCAATTCTAGGGCTTAAGGGTCTACTATTTGAGAGTATATGGTTTAAAAGTCCTGGTTTTGAGTTTATTGGATCTCATTTTTAAAGTTACAGGGTTATTGAGGTCTATTTTTTGAGGTTACAGGGTGTGGGAGTCTAAGGTTTCAGGGGTTTAGGGTTTAAGAGTATCAGGTTTGTGGATTCCCCAACTGTATACCAAATTTGGTAGGAATCGGTTGGTTTTCAAAAATTTTGTCCGCCATCTTGGATCCGCCATTTTGAATTTTGCAAATCGACCTCAGATTCATGATCAGCGACCCAAAAAAACCCCCGTGTACCAAACTTTTGGTAAGAATCGGTTGAATTTTAATTTGAATTCGTTTTTGCCATTCTAGAAGCACGGTATCTGTCTGATTTATTGAGGTTAGAAAGAAAACAGAACTGTATGGCTTAATCCAACGATGAATATTAGCTTAGCGTGTCCGAATACATATTAATACATCTTTGGATTCATGAAAAAAGCTTGAATCAATTTTTTAGGAGAATATTTTTCTTAATTTTTGCTAATTTTTACCTATTTTTTTGAGGTTAGAAAAAAATTGAGATGTGATGGCGATATTCTGACGTCAGATTCGTGATCAGCGGGCAAAAATACTACGGATCTGATATATCGCATCAAAAGTATACCCCATTTTTTTTTTTTTTGTGGGGCTGTGTTTATCTGTAAGTCGGCATAGAGTAAATAACCAACATCTAAACCCCTCCCAATATCATTTATAAAAGATTAAAAAACAGTACAGATCCCTGGGGAACCCCAGAAGTAGGTCATCATAAGATCTTGATTTTTAGAGCCATAAATTTCCACATATTGCTTACAATTAGCAGGTAAGGATGAATCAAAGACATCAATGGTCTGAAAAACCAAAAATGTAACAGTTTATTAAGTAGGAGAGAAAAATCCAGCCGATCAAAGGCTTGGTGAAATCTAAATAAATTATATCCATTTGCCAACCCTCGTCAATTGCTTCTGCTATTTCTTGAGTTATAGTAATTAAATTTGTAGATCTAGACCTACCCTTATAGAAACCATGCTGATAAGGGGTTATCAAGTTTTTCGTAGCATAAAATATATGATCGTGTAGTAAAAATTCAAAAATTTTACTAAAAATTACGTATTATTGATACTGGCATGTAATTACTGATATCTGATCTATCTCCTTTTTTAAAAACAGGACCGACTTTAGAGGTTTTCCATAATTTCGGGAAAGTACTCGTCTTCAAGCTTAAGTTGAACAGAGGTTAACAGTGGTTTGGCTAAAACAAACCTACAATCACGAATAAAAAAGGCTGGAAGGAGTTTTAGTCTTCTTATGGCATTAATAACGGTCTCACAAAAGGTACTGGACTGTGACAATAGGCCAAGCCACGACATCCTCACTGATTAATCTATCCAAGGTTGGACGGGAAAATAATTGTTCGAAATAAGTTGGCAAAAGCGTTTAGAATATCTGATGCCGATTTCAAAGTATTCCTGCCATAAGTCATACTACTAGGTTATACCCTTTTGTTCTCTTTTGTTTTTGAAAAATGACCAAAACTGCTGCGGGATTAACCTTTATATTCTCTTCTGTTCTCTGAATAAATCATCTGTAAGATTCTGTAGTATCTCCTTTTATTTCGATCTCAACGTTTTGAACTTTTCTAACTTATCCATGTCTCCATACTTTTTATATTTTCTATGACATAAGGCTTTCTGCTTTATCTTAAGTATTACATCACGGGAGAACCACGGAGAGTATTTCCTGCTAATACCTTTTAAATAATTCGGTTCATGCTCATCTATTATTTCATACAATTTTTTATAGAAGTTGTTACAGGCTTCATCAATACATGTAATATTGTTTAGAATTGACCAATCGATTTTCATAAGGGAGTTATACAACATAATATAATCTGATTTTTTGAAATTATAGTTGCCTTGAAAATTTATTGGAAAATCGCTTTTAGCATTCATCGATTGGCAGTATTTCAATGTAACTACTAGTGCCGGATGATGAGCGTCCTCTTCAATAAACACATCTATAACAGAAGACAAGCTCGAGCACATACGCTATATAACAGGAATGATTTTTTTAAATTATAAATATTGTATCTGTGATAATTTTAGTAAATGTATTAATGTATTATAAATATTGTATCTGTGATAATTTTAGTAAAAGCATTAATATATTAATGGTTTGTCAATAAAAGTTTCTGTTATCTAAATCACAATTTTATTGTAAAATAGGTAGTATTTGTTTTAAAATCACTTTTTCAAGTTATATTTAAGATAAAATGTTGAATAGAAACAAAATAAAACGGTCAAGTGCAAGTTGAACTTGCACAATTAGTGTTCCGTACGTTGATTGTTTTTAAAATAAAATTTTTTGTTAGGGTGGCATAAAATGATCAGTGACTTCACAAAACACACCCCAAATGAATTTTCAACAAAGTTTGTTTCCAATCTTTACTGAAAAACTGGTGACCTTGAAATTTTGTTTTTTTTATATACCAAATAAATTGTTACAAGTATTACATTATATATATGTATATATATATTATTTATATATATATATATATATATATATATATATATGTATATATATATATATATATATATATATATTTATATATATATATATATTTATATGTATATATATATATTATATATATATATATATATATATATATATATATTTATATATATATATTATATATATATACTCGTGTTTTCACAAGCTTTCATTTGACACCACACTCGATGACCTAGTAAAAAAAAATTTTTTTTTCACTTCCGATTTCACCCCTCAAAAACGAACCTCTTAAGTCAAAATTTATGTTACGGTGGTATAAAATGATCAGTGACTTCATAAAACACACCCCAAATGAGTTTTCAACAAAGTTTGTTTCCAATCTTTACTGAAATCTGATGACCTTGAAATTTTTGTTTTTTTTGTATACCATATAAATTATTAAAGGTAATGCACTCGTGATAATTTTCATTCAATCTACACCCCGTTGAGAATATTCCAGAATTTTTTCGAATTTTTTTGATAAGTACTTTTCGAGATAAGGCCCCGGGACAGCGATTTTTTCGCGAATTTTTAAAAAATAATACAAAGAAAAGTGCGCGCAAAGTATAATATTATGTATATATTTTTTACTCGTGTTTTCACAAGCTTTCATTTGACACCACACTCAATGACTAGTAAAAAATTTTTTTTTTCACTTCCGACTTCACCCCCCAAAACTAACCCTTAAGTCAAAATTTAGTTCTCAAAAACTACATGGCTCTGATGAGGCCATCAATTCCTATATTATTACCAAATTTCACCTTTCTATGTCAAATAGTTTCCGAGAAAATCGGGTGTGACAGACAGACAGACAGACAGACAGACAGACAGACAGACACCGAAGTGATCTTATAAGTGTTCCGTACGGAACACTAAAAAAAGAGGAGGAAAAGCGAAAAAATTGAATTTTCGTTACGAAAATTTAAAAATAAGGTAATTTTTTGTATATTCTTTATTTTTCCTTCTAATCATCTTGAAGACTATAAACATTTCGCATATTTAAAAAAAAAGCTTCCTACGCCCTTTTGCCCACAAGAAAAATTCATAACAAAATTTAAACTAAAATGCGTATTTTGACCACTTCTCTTAATATTTTTTAATAAACTTTGGCACACCTTTTTTTTTATGAGTCTAGCACACGTGCTACAGGGAAGTCCCTAAAGCGCTACTGGAGCGACACGTGTGCGGAGAAAAGCGATTCACGTTGTTCCTGAATCGCAGTAAATTGTACTCGGTGGGAAAGGGAAACACAGTCCTGGGCAAATTTATTCCAAAGGGATGATGTTCTCCATATAAAAGTCTGCTTGAAAAGCGTTGTACGAGGAGAAACCAGCTGAACCTCATAACGGATGTGAAGTATTAGCGCGTCGTGTACTTCTAAAACATACACCGCTCTGGGAGGAATTAAGCGGGCCACATCTATGAAAATACTTGTAGAATAAGCTCAAGTCGCCAACCGTTCTTCGATGTTCCAGCGAATCAAGGCCTCCGGGCTCCTCTCTGAATAGAATCCAACAAATGCAGTGTATGTTTGGGAGCGGAGCTCCAAACATGGGAGCAGTATTCCATAGTTGGTCGAATTTGAGCTTTGTAGAAAATTAACAGTTGTTGTGAAGTGTAAAGCTTTCAGGTTCGAAATAATATTCCCTACTTTTGAGAAGCTCTCCTTGCTATGCCTGCAACATGATCATGCCAGGACATATTGGCTCCCAAATTAACGCCCAACAAATTGAGTGACGATGTTAGAGGAATGGAGTGCCCCGACATAAAACTATGTCGGGTTCAGCAACGTTAACTTTTTTAGAGAAAACTACACCCTGGGTTTTGCTTTTGTAGCGCTAAATTCCACTTGGTTACTATCACCCCAAGATAGAGTTTCTTCCAGGTCTTTGTTAAGTTGAATGACTTCGTGCTGTCTGCGGATATTCGTCTGAGTAACCGATGTCCGAGCGTTCAAAGTGAATGAGGAGATAAATGTACTGTCATCTGCAAAGCTGTAGATTGGATTCTCGGTATTTTTCAACAGATCGTTAATATAAATGAGAAAGAGGGTAGGAGACAGTATGGAGCCTTGGGGTACACCGGCGTTGATAGTGAAGTTGTTAGAAAGAAATCCGTCGACTGCCACTCGTAAAAAACACTCTCTGAGGAAACATGAGAGCCACAAACAGAACTTTTCAGACATGCCATAAGAATGTAGCTTAGCCAACAGCCCATCGTGCCAAACACGGTCGAATGCCTTGAATATGTCAAGAGCAACCGCTCGAGATTCTTCAAAGTTTCTTCAATTGCGTTGTTCCAAACATGTGTTACATAAGTCAGAAGATCTCCCGTTGATCTATTTTTACGAAAGCCATATGGTGATCGCCCTAATAATGTTGAATCCTTCAAGATATTTTAGAAGATGCTGATTGATAGCCTTTTCCATGACTTTCGATATTATTGAAAGCAGTACGATTGGTTGGTAGTTATTTGGCAAGGTCTTTTTGCGTTTTTTTGGTATCGGCTGAACTGTGGCACATTTCCAGCAGGAAGGGAACATTCCCTTTCTGTAGGATAGATTGAAAAGTCTGCAGAAAACTGGTGTTAGTTCCCTCGCATAGTTTTTAAGAACTATGGCAGGTATTCCGTCAGCGCCAGAAGCCGTTTTGGTGTCTAGCTTCATCAAAATACGTTTTATATACGCTGTCTAAAGACAATATCGGGCATCCTTGACTGCACTATGGGAATAGTAGGTGGTGTTTTTCCTTGGAAATCGACAGTATTATAAAATATAATATATATATTATAAAAGCTATATTTTCTTATAATTTGAAACCGTAATATCGAATTGAACGGACGTTACCTCTAAAAAACCAATTTTTCAATTTGGCCGTAGTACACACCTTTTTTAGGTTATATACTTAATACTTTTTAATGCATTCTACGCAGTTCTTAGGCAATTTTATGACGAGTAAAATGACTTTTTTTTATCGCATAACAACGAATAGAAGCTGAGATATTTAAGAAATAGTTAGCTGAAAGCATTAAAATGTGATGAAAATGCACTAAAATAGAAGAAAAAATGGCCTTGCTGTCCAAATTGTGGCGATCCGTGGCTCCGTGACATAGTACCTTGGTTACCGTGCAGAAGGTCGAGGGTTCAATCCCGCAAGTCGGTATACTTATTTATTAATTTATTTAGGTATATTTGGCCTAGCCACGTACATAGGTAATAGTTATTGGCAGGAATGCAATAATGTCCGAAACAGAACTACCGCGTTGTCTAAAAGTGCGTGTGTGAAATACAAAAATGTATGTTTCGGCACTTGAAAGACGTTGACGGGTATTACAACATCCTCGCCGATATCCTTAGGATATGGTAAAAGAGTAAAAATTCCTACTCAGGCGGGAAGGTGAATGATATATAAAAAAAAACCGGTCAAGTGCAAGTTGAACTTGCACAATTAGTGTTCCGTACGTTGATTGTTTTTAAAATAAAAATTTTTGTTAGGGTGGTATAAAATGATCAGTGACTTCACAAAACACACCCCAAATGAATTTTCAACAAAGTTTGTTTCCAATCTTTACTGAAAACTGGTGACCTTGAAATTTTGTTTTTTTTTTATATACCAAATAAATTATTAAAGGTAATGCACTCGTGATAATTTTTGTTCAATCTATACCCCGTGGAGAATATTCCAGAATTTTTCAAAATTTTTTGATCAGTACTTTTCGAGATAAGGTAGGGGACAGCGATTTTTTAAAAGTAATACGAAGAAAAGTGTGCGCAAGTATTACATTATATACGAGTATATATATATATATATATATATATATATATATATATATATATATATATATATATATATATTTTTACTCGTGTTTTCACAAGCTTTCATTTGACACCACATTCGATGACCTAGTAAAAAAAAATTTTTTTCACTTCCGATTTCACCCCTCAAAACGAACCCCTTAAGTCAAAATTTATGTTACGGTGGTATAAAATGATCAGTGACTTCACAAAACACACCCCAAATGAGTTTTCAACAAAGTTTGTTTCCAATTCTTTACTGAAATCTAATGACCTTGAAATTTTTGTTTTTTTTTTTATATACCATATAAATTATTAAAGATAATGCACTCGTGATAATTTTCGTTCAATCTACACCCCGTGGAGAATATTCCAGAATTTTTTCGAAATTTTTTTGATAAGTACTTTTCGAGATAAAGCCCGGGGACAGCGATTTTTTTCGCGAATTTTTAAAAATAATACACAGAAAAGTGCGCGCAAGTATAATATTATATATATATTTTTTACTCGTGTTTTCACAAGCTTTCATTTGATACCACACTCGATGACCTAGTAAAAAAATTTTTTTTTCGCTTCCGACTTCACCCCCCAAAACTAACCCCTTAAGTCAAAATTTAATTCTCAAAACTACATGGCTCTGATGAGGCCATCAGTTCCTATATTATTACCAAATTTCACCTTTCTACGTCAAATAGTTTCGGAGAAAAATCGGGTGTGGCAGACAGACAGACAGACAGACAGACACCGAAGTGATCTTATAAGTGTTCCGTACGGAACACTAAAAATTAGGCTGAGAAAACTCGTTTACATTATGTTGGCACTATTTCAAAGTATTTAGATCGATTTCCAAACTATACCCAAAAATTTTCAAAAATCATGAAAATTTACGTCATTTGCCTCCACTATAAGGGAAATTTAGGGAATTATTTGAAATTTATAAACACCTTAACAACAGCAATATAGACTAGATTACTATCTAGCTCACACAAAATTATTTCCAATATTTCAATTTTATGTTCAGAAAGAAGGAACAGTTATGGGTAATTGCTTATCACCTTTCATAGCCAATTTATTCATGAGTAAGTTTGAAACCAAAGCCAGTCAGGAATTCGAATATTTCCCAAGGGTATGGTATAGGAATATGGATGATATTTTCCAGATTTTTGATACAAAGAAAGCAAATATTGATGATTTTGTTTCTAAGTTAAATAGTCGGTATGATTCCACTAAATTCACTTACGAAGTTGAGAACAAAGGACGATTGCCTTTTCTAGATATTTTAATTATTAAAAATAATAATAGATTAGAATTTGATATCTATAGGAAGGACACAGTAACAGATAGATATGTTCCTAATGATTCATTTCATTGCAATCAACACCAATTTGCCTCATTACATTTTTTAGTTCATCGTTTGGTCACTTTCCCTCTGAATAGAGTAAACTTTAATAAAGAAAGGAATTGTATTAGAAATATAACTAGAGTTAATGGTTATGACGATGACTTAGTAAATAAGCTAATAAATAGACACAAATTTAGGTTTAATATTCAGAATTCCACGCGAAGAAAAATAATACCAAGTATGTCTCCATACCACATAATCCGAAATAGAGCAAGATACTCAATAAGGTATTTAATAAGGTAGGCCTCACCTTAGTCTATAAGTCAGCAGACAATCTGAGGAATATCTTAGGAAATCCTAAAGATAAGATTCCTAATTGTGAGAAAAGTGGAATTTATGAAATTAGTTGTAATGATTGTGACAAAAAGTATGATGGGCAAACTAAAAGGTCAATTAAAACACGATTTAAAGAATATTTAGCACACTTAAAATACAGTAGAACAGAAAAGTCTAGCATTTCCGAAACATGCCTTGAAGCTGATCATATTGTAACATTAGATAATCTAAGATTAATTAAAAAATGTATTTGATAGGAGTAGGGATGAGCGATATTGATAAAATATCGATATTGAAATCGATATTGATATCGATAGCTTAATATCGATATTTCGATATTATCAACCACAAAATATCGATATTTTATAATTTATAATTTTAAGGCATGCTAGTGTTATGATAGGATAGGAAACAATGATCAACTATAAGTTATGTGCTAAAAATAATGTAAGAAATAATAAATATATTTTTATCAGAATCTATTAAAAAGTAGGTACAAAGAACAAAATTAAGAAAAACAGTTTAATTGAAATGTCAAGTATTGATAAAAAAAATAATGGGACCACTGTTACCTATGTCCTATCATCATTTGACTGTAGGCTATAGTTAACTAAAAGTCCCATAGTTTTTTGTCAATGCTCTGCAATATAAGCAACTTCGAGAGTAGTTTTCCTTTGAGCCGGTTCCGTTGCTGGTACAGAGTCTGACCAGCCTATGAAAAAGCCTCTCCGACGATGTTAAAGTTGCTGTGCAAGTTAGATGCTTAATAGCGATCTTTTTAAGCATTGGGTAAGAACAACCAAGCACGTGGTTCCACAGTTTCAAAGGATCTTTGTTTAAGCCCAGTAAAGGGCTTTTTAAAAAAGAGTTCAACTCAAAAGGCATGTTTGTAGATTCGCTTTCGCTTGCTATCATTGACAAACTGTTTTTTTTTCGTTCACAAGTCTGTGATGATCGCCCCACAAGTCACTGGAGTCATTTTTCTGTGTCGCGTTTTCATCAAGAGGTTGTTCATCTTCAGTTTGTATTTTGATAGCAGTTGAAAGTAAATCTTTTGACTGCTTTAGAACAAGCCAATGCATTCTGAAAATGAATACTTTTAAATCGCGGATCTAATAAAGTGGCGACAACTAAGATATTAACAAACTCCGTTCCCAGTAAACGTTTATTTATTTCAGCAAGAACATTTTTTTTCAGATTTTCTGCAATAGCCTGTTTTGGTCTTAGGGTAGTGATTTTAGTATTCAACAGTCTGGTGAGTGGGATAACCTTGCTGCAAGTTACATATTTTTCCCCACATATTTCACGCTTTGCCACTTCTATTGGCCGTAAAATTTCACAAATATCATTTAAATCAATTATATCTCTGGTAAAACAATAACGATATTTTGTAAAAATATCGATATTTCGATATTTACAAGTTGTGTTTATCGATATTTAAATATCGATATTTTTGACTTTAATATCGATATTTCACCAATATCGATAAATATCGCTCATCCCTAGATAGGAGATTATTGACCGCATACGAAAGTATGGAAATTATAAAATGTAAAAGTAGTTTAAATAAAGACAGAGGGCCTATTCTTTATAGACCCCTCTACTGGTTACTTGACCGGAACTGATGGCCTTACCTATGCTATTAGTTCCGCCTGAGTAATTCAAGGGTTAAGTTAAGTATAAATAGGGTAGATTTGTAGTTTAGCTTTAGTCAATCATCGCTCCTGATGAAGCTAACATGGTTAGCGAAACGCGCGTCGAGTGCAAAAATAAAGTGTTTGGTGTAGTGGTGATATATACCCTCTTCGGGCCCAAGAGAAAATTGACGTAAATTTTTTGCTGCCAAGTGAAATAAATACTCTTCAGGGGTCCCAAAGCATTAATCATTATAGATAAAATTTTTCAAAAATTGTGGTATCACAAATGATACTTTGGGTCTGTACGATGCTATTAAAACAATTAAGGTTTTTTTTCAGTATTTATTTGTGAAATTTAGAAAAAACAGTTTCTTTTAATACTGCAGCATAAAAATACATTGCATTCAACACATTTGCAAAAGGTTAAGTGTGTGCACCCAGGATATCTGCATTTTGACCTACATTTTTGTTTCTCGCTAACGAATTCCGGGAGATGTTTCGCTTCTTGTTTTCGTAAACGTTTGTCAGGAACTGGCATAATTTTTCTTGTTTTCCTTGGAGGTTCATTGTTCTCTTCTTCAGTAGTTGTCGAAGTTGATTCATATCGTTTTTCACTGTACAAAAGAGACTTAGCAAGCGAAAATTTGAATGACAAATAGTCTTCGATGTCTTTTTTGGGAATTTTTTCAGCAGCGCAAACTTCTCGATATTGGAGCCAACTAGCTGCAGCGCTAAAATTAACAAAAGCGTAAATACATCGGATGGTCCATTTATTTGTTCTACTGCTCATAGGATACTTTGACATAAACTCTGTCCAACAAGTCCACACCTCCCATTTTTTCATTGTATTGCTGAACCACTGATGGACGACTGATTTCTATGTATTTTTTTTCCTGCACTGACCAGCGCTTGCATGAACCTAAGGGCTCTGTTCCAAATTCTCCCGAAGCCAAATGAATTGGTTTAGAATCAAACCATTTTGTAAGAGCTATTTTGTTATCTTCAGTAACCAACATATCATGACTGCACCTTCCAGATTTTTTTAAATTTTTGTCAGATAACAACTGCAGATCTGTTTTTGGTATTCTCATTTTCATTAGCGTGCCAGTTACGTATATTTTCCGAGAAAACAGAGTATCAATCAATGTTTCTGATGTGAAGTATCTGTCGACAAATACTGATACTCCTACTGGTAAAGTATCTGTTAGTTTCAACACCACCTTTCCACCAACATCTAATTTTTCTGGTGTATGGATTAGACTGGATTCTGTGGATTTGCCCTTCCCTTCATATAAATGAAAATCAAGTGGTATCCCGGTAGTCGTCGTCATAACAAAATTTTTCAGCCCAACAGGATTAGGTTTTCTCCGCACAAACTGTCTCATCAGTACCTTTCCATGAAATGGGATCATCTGTTCATCAATTGATACGTTTTGAGATCTTTTATTTTGTCGACAACCTTTTTGGATTGAATCCAACATCGGTTTGACTTTCCAAAATCTGTCAAGTGCTTTAGCCTCGTTGGATACAGAATCATCGTCCACAATTTTTAGCCGTGTTCTCAGAGCGAAAAAAGCGATTTCTTGACAGATTATCTGAAACGATTGGTACCCTGGTATCCGACCTCCAAAACATTCGGATTCTTGGTAAACTGTAAATACCAATGAGCATGCAACACGCAAAAAAACGTTTTTAATTCTTCTGGACTGGTCCCCAGCGACTTTCCTGATACTTTCACTTCCTTCATATTTGTGTACATAGCCATGGATTGAAAAAAATTATCGTCAAGGTATTTATTGAAAAAGTCAATAGGCTTTGGAATATTTTCAAGGCTCAACGGATCTCGATCACAAGGCACATACTTCTCACGTTGTGGTTGAAAATTGGTTCTCTTCCATTTCCTTTTTTTACCAATTGGAATCAAATTTATTAACGGCAAGTCGTCGTCCCAACTGCTACTGTTTTCAAGCTCACAGCCTAAATTATCGTCCTCTTCTTGGTCATTTTCAAGGATCATTTGGTCTTGGCTGGCGCCAAAAGTTTGGATTTCTGAAGGCTCATCCCACGCGCCCCACTCGTCGTCGTCATCAAGAAGATTTTCGTCCAAATCGGAATCATTTAAATTCAAATTATCTGCGATATCCTGTAGTTCTTGAATAGAAAGCGCTGAAAATAAAAATGATAAATGTATCGTTTGGGTCCCACGGTATCAACGGTGATACCCTGGGTTCCAGGAATCAAAAATATTATTTATCCTACTATGCCTACTATAACAAATATTCCCCACCTTTCTTTAACTAATAATTTGAAAGCTGATTAAAAAAAACGACACAAATACTAGGTATTTTGCGTAATTTTATTAGCAGCGGCCATGGCGACTCGAAACATGCATGTAAAGAACTGAATATCTCGACTACATTGGCCCCAACGTGAGCCGGCAATTTTCTGCGCATTAATATACGCATATCATATATGATAACAGCGAGAGCGTTGTCCAAATCGAGCTGCAGATTTGTTAAATAATTTAGAACTCGGGGTATCATATATGATACCCGGGGCACGAGGGTGATACTGAGTAGTATCATTGTGCCAAAGATTCCACATTCCCAACTTAGCTCACACGTGGCAAATGAGTATTACCTTGGGTACACGGTTCGGTGAAAAGCGATCAGGTATAAATAGTTGACTTGTGTTTCTCCGAGCAAATTAAATATTCGAATCGTGAAAAGTCATTATTCCTGATAATTTCTCGGGCAATCGTAAGCAAAACCTCCAAACGTTACTCCAAGTTAACACGGTTTATTAAACTTTTGATAACCTCGGTTTTAAGCAAATGTATGATTAGAAATGACAATGAACTAAATTACTTCAAATTCTTAAAACTTTTATCAAACCGATTTAAAAGCTGACACATATATGAAACTGTTATAAAAATTTCAAACCGATCCAGCTTAAAGATACTTAAATGTATAAATGGATTCTTTAAACGGCAAGATTAAATAGTAACTAAAACTACTGTCTGCTTCCGCTTGCTTCTGACAAAACCATATAAATGCGCTCTAAAGATAGATGTACGTTTATCCCATCGATCATTTTGATCTGTCTGTTTTTGATCGAAATATGGCGATGAAGCCTAAGGCCTGACACTTTTTCCAATTTTGATTTATTTGTTTCTGCAAAAAAAAACGTACATTTTTAGAGACGGATATATCTGAATTTATACGAAACATTTCCGGATGTTTATTGAAGGGGGTTATTAAGGACACATATGTATATTTTTTCTGCATCGCAATATGGTTTTTATTTACTCTTATTTTCTATAGTATAGACATTTGTGATTGATGTCGCTAATAAGTAATTAAATATAAGTGTAATTAATCAAAATACACTTTATTTGTGTGATAAGGATTCTAGGCTGTAAGCAGTAACAAGTCCTTGATGCTGATTTTTTTGCGAAAAAAATTTAATTTTAAAAAAATTTAGTAGGGTGGGCTAGGTACGGTTGTAACAGGAGTACAATGGGAAAGGTACGCGGCTTGCATGTTAGAACACGATCGGCAGCGTTGCGCGTTTAATACGTTTGTAGAGAGACCTACTGTGTTTTGTCCATCAAAAGTAAGTATTTTTGAACGATTTCTTTTTAAAATACCTTCGTTAATAATATGGAACTTGTTGGCTGAACTCTATGCTTCACATTCTACTGTCGATTTCCAAGGAGAAACACCACCTACTATTCCTACAGTGCAGTCAAGGATGCCCGATATTGTCAAATAACTATCAACCAGTCGCACTGCTTTCAATAATACCGAAAGTCATGGAAAAGGTTATCAATCAGCATCTTCTAAAATATCTTGAACGATTCAACATTATTAGCGATCACCAATATGACTTTCGTAAACATAGATCAACAGAACATCTTCCGACTTATGTAACACATGTTTGGAACAACGCAATTGAACACTCTGGAGAATCTCGAGCGGTTGCTCTGGATATATCCAAGGCATTCGACCGTGCTTGGCACGATGGAATGTTGGCTAAGCTATACTCTTATGGTTTGTCTGAAAAACTCTGTTTGTGGCTCTCATGTTTCCTCAGAGAGCGTTCTTTACGAGTGGCGATCCACGTATTTCTTTCTAACACCTTCACTGTCAACACCGATGTGCCCCAAGGCTCCATACTGTCTCCTACTCTCTTTCTCATTTACATTAACGATTTGCTAGAAAAGACCGGAAATTCAATCTACAGCTTTGCAGATGACAGTACGCTTATCCCTTCATTTACTTTGAATGCTCGGACATCGGCTACTCAGGCACATATCCGCGACAGCAGGAGGTCGTTCAACTTAACAAAGTCCTGGAAGAAATTCTATCTTGGGGTGACAGTAACCAAGTGGGATTTAACGCTACAAAATCCCAGGCGGCAGTTCTTTCTAAAAAAGTTAACGTTGCTGAACCCGACATAGTTATGTCGGGGCACTCCATTCCCATAGCATCGTTACTAAATTTGTTGGCCATTAATTTGGGAGCAAATAGGTCGTGGCATGAACATGGTGCAGGCATAGCAAGGAGAGCTTCTCAAAAGTTGGGAATATTATTTTGAACCAGAAAGCTTTATACTCCACAAAAACTACTAATTCTTTATAAAGCTCAAATTCGACCAACTATGGAATACTGCTCACATATTTGGAGCTCCGTTTCCAAATGTACATTGCATTTGTTGGA
Source organism: Pachyrhynchus sulphureomaculatus (assembly GCA_019049505.1). Classification (NCBI taxonomy): domain Eukaryota; kingdom Metazoa; phylum Arthropoda; class Insecta; order Coleoptera; family Curculionidae; genus Pachyrhynchus; species Pachyrhynchus sulphureomaculatus. Next base: position 204,262,934 of record CM032449.1, read on the forward strand.
TTCTGTTCAGAGAAGAGCTGTTCGTCTGATTAGAAACTCGGAACTGACCGGCGGCCTTGATTCGCTGGAACATCGAAGAACGGTTGGCGACTTAAGTCTGTTCTACTATTCTATTATTTTCATGGAAAGTGATCGAAGGATGTAGCCCGCTTAGTTCCTCCCAGAGCGGTGCATGTTAGAAATACATGACGCGCTAATGCGTCAGATCTGTATGAGATTCAGCTTGTTACTCCGCGTACAACGCTTTTCAAACAGTCTTTTATATGGAGAACATTATCCCTTTGGATTGATGTACCCAGGGCTGTGTTTCCCACTGAGTACAATTTACAGCAATTCGAGAACAACGTGATTCGCTTTTTTCGCACACATGCCGCTCCTGGAGTGCTCTAAGGACTTCCATACAGCACGTGTGCTAGACCCATAAAAAAAATGTGGCACCCATCTTGTGAATAGCTTTCTCATACCCAAAACATAAGTTAAGATCTCATGTACTGATCCATGTAAGATGCCTATAGTCTCATCTAAATTATCCACTGTTAATCGACGTTCTTCCATTATCATACCTTGTACTTGCACAACAGTTTCTTCAGATGTTACAGTTTTTGGACATCATTGAGGCTTGTATGACCATCTATGAAGAGTTGGAAATAAAGGAGCAAACTCCTTTTTAACATTTTCACTAGCTTTGCATGGATTTCAGTTGTCGATGAACCTTCCAAAATAAAGAATTTTATCGCTGCACAATATTCGTTTTTTTTCCATTTTAAAAAAAATAGTCAAACACGTCTACTTCAACCAGCTGATAAACAATAAATAACTTGGCAGACCGACCACAGATAGATCAGTTTACCGCCAGTTCTGGATGCCTTGACCGCTGGAAAAAAAAAAGCCATCGGTACGGTGTACGACAACTGACTGTATGTGGTGAAAAACTTTCTGCTGATGTGTTATCAATTGAGAAGTTTAAGCAGAACTTTAAAAAGCAAATCGAAGATTGTGGATACACATGTAATCAAATTTACAACTGGGACGAAACTGGTCTGAATTATAAAATGCTTCCATCAAAAATATTGGCATCTCGACAGGAAAAATCAGCTCCTGGGCACAAACGAAATAAGGAGAGATTAACTATAATGGTATGTTCCAATATGTTAAAAGACATCTCACCTAAAGCCCTACCAGTCTATTTCAAAAGTCAGAAGAGCTCATGGATAGATGCGACCTTATTTACTAATTGGTTTGAAGAAGAGTTCGTGCCATCTGTGACTAAATTTTTGAACAGAAACCGTCTTCCTGTTAAAGCAATTTTGTTAATGGATAATGCCCCCTCTCACCCTGGAGAAGGACTTCATGTGAGCGAAATTGTTGTAAAATTTTTTCCTCCAAATGTAACCAGCATAATGCAACCAATGGATCAAGGCATCCTCGAAAACATTAAAAAAAATTATAGGCGTTTATATCTTGAACATCTGTTAAAATACAAAAAAAGGAGGATATTATCAATGGGATGAGAAAGGTTACACTAAAAAATGTTATTTACTGGGTAAGTCAAGCTTGGGATTCTGTGCGTACTACCACTATCCAAAAATTTTGGTCAAAAGTTATTGATTTTGAGGACTATAATGACAGTGAAGATGATACTCCATTAAATGAATTAGCTTTGAAATTGAGAAGCCATGGAGAAAAATATCCTGTTCAAATTTTGACAGCGAGATTGAAGAAAAAGAAAAAGTTTATTTGAATTAATACAAAAATTAAAAGGTTGCGAAAATGTGACAAGAGAAGATGTTGTTGAATGGATTACAGCAAATGATTTAGGAGAAGAAATGAGTATTGAAGAAATAACGAATGCCTTACAGGAAACCGAAAAATCAGATGACGATGACGAAGCAGCAGTGGATGAACAGTCTCCCACTAAGATCTCTCATCTTCTTTGGAAAAAGCTTTGAGGTATAACGAACAACAACCAGCGGCAACCCCAGCGGATTTGCTTCTTCTTAATAGATGGAGAAACAATGCAGCGAGAAAAAGAAGATGCAATATAAAATAGAAGCGCATAGATACCTATTTCACTGTTTTATAATATATGTAACTCTTTATACGTTAAAAACGTTAATACATCGGTTTAAAGAATTGGTGTTTATTTTTTGAATGAATAAAAAACAAATCCGGATTATCCGAGTTTTCAGTTATCCGAGGAGGGTGCCCCCCACGTTATATCGGATAACCGGGGCTCTACTGTATTTATTACCACGTTTATAAATCTAAATTTTCGAATAACTATATTTTCTTCATTAAATTCATTTTCCTTTTTGCTTGACTATTTGGATAATAATACGACTATTTATGCATATTAAACGTATAATATAATATTATCGATTAGCATATTTCTTCTAAAACAATCGCACATCTATTGTTGATTGGATTATTTCGCTTATTAGAAACTCGGAAACATACTCTTGTTTAATTAATCAAAACCCGAGATACCATTTAATTGGAAATTTCTAACTCAAACTTAAACCAAACTTAAGCGATTGAACGCGCTCCCGGTGTATGTCTATATCTGCATAAGTTTAGATTGGGTTATCGTTTTTGAGCATGTTATGCCACGCTGCTGGTGTTTAATATTGGCAGACATAATTTTAAAGCTACCGTACAGAAAGTTTTTTAGCTAGTATTTCTCTCTCAAGTATAAGTTTATATATATCTCGTTAATTTTTTAACTGTAATTAAAACCACAACTGTTATTAATTTCAGTGAGTTTATTTTTTCATAGTAAAGCATCCCCAATGGCATTATTGACGGAATACATTATTCAAATGACCAACTTTACTTTATCTGACAGTGCTTGCCCTCGACACCTAATTGTGAGTGGTGCGTTTTTCACATCAGTCAGGCCGTACATTGGCAATAGCATCATAGTTGGTTTTTACTACTTAAATATTTGATGATTTATTACTGTAGAAACCAGAACTTACATAGACAATAATATAACTTTACCACATTATTAAATGGCTTCTACGCACACAAGAATATACATAAATACACATGGGAAAGACTGACACTAGGACGGAGACAAATTATTGATTATATCTATAATATATATAAAATGCAAAGTCCCTCTGTCTGTCTGTCTGTCTGTCTGTCTGTCCGTCCGTTAGCGCGCTTATCACTGGAGAACCACTTATCCGATTTACGTCCTTTTTTTTTAAACATACTTATGTTCTCTGGCCAGGTTATAGGCTATATTTTATTACGATAGGTAACATAAGGAATGAGCAGTGTCGATAATAGTAAATGAAGTCGGAAAAAAGTTTGCCGCTAGCGCGTTCCCTTGCAATACACAGCCTAAACCATTAAATATAGAACAATATTATGTAGCAGAGAATATCCGTAATCTATAATCCATAATATGTATATAAAATGCAATGTCTCTGTCTGTCTGTCTGTCCATTAGTGCGTTTATCACGCGAGAACTACTTATCCGATTTACGTGTCTTTTTTTAAATTCATACGTATATTCTTTGGCCAGGTTATATATTAATAATAATAATCTATATCTAAAATATATATAAAATGCAATGTCAGTCTGTCTGTCCGTTAGTGCGCTTATCCCTCGAGAACCACTTATCCGATTTACGTGATTTTTTCAATTCATACATGTTTTCTGACCAGGTTATAGATATGTATTTTATTACATCTATAATATATATAAAATGCAACGTATCTCTGTCTTTCTGTCTGTCTGTCCGTTAGTGCGCTTATCACTGGAGAACCACTTATCCGATTTACGTACTTTTTTTTAAACATGTTCTCTGGCCAGGTTATAGGCTATATTTTATTACGACGGAATGAGCAGTGACGATAATAGTTAATCAAGTCTGAGAAAAGTTTGCCGCTAGCGCGTTCTCTTGCAATACACTGCCTAAACCACTAAATATAGAACAATATCATGTAGTAAAGGATATCTTTAACGTCTCTCTGTCTGTCTGTCTGTCCGTTAGTGCGCTTATCACTGGAGAACCACTTATCCGATTTACGTGCTTTTTATTTAAACAACATCACTTGTGAATACATATAAAGAAAGAACTTAAAACTTATGACCAAGTAGATAATATAGAAAATGAATATACGAACATCAAGAAAGCACTCCATAGGGCTGCTTATCAAGTACTTGGAACAAAAGATAAGAAGAAAAAGAAACAAAAACCCTTTTAGATAACAAAAAAGATAGAAGGACTAATAGCAGGAAAGAAGAAACTATATAACAGGTGGTTAACTAAAAAACTCGTGCAAGAAGGGAGGAATACAAAGAAAAAAATTAAGAGCTAAGAAGAAGAATCAAAGAAATAAAAAACCAGTATTGGAAACAGAAATATATTCAGATTGAAGGTATGATAGGAGGATTTCAGTCTACAGACAGTCAAAATGATGAAGACAAACGATATGCAACAAGGCGGTCAATTAATAGGTATGAGTGAATGAGAAAACCATTATGAAGAGTTACTGACAGAAAACCGCAACGAATACTAGGAGTTACAACATACGATAGAAGCAAAGGAGGACGACAACCCACTAATAACGGAAGAAGAAATCAAAAAACATATTGTGAACATGAACAATTCAAGATCACCAGGATATACCTATAGAGCTAGTAAAATATAGAGGAAAAGAAATTATAACCCGAATTACGAAGTTAATAATCCAACGTGTTAGATCAGTACAGATCCTCCAGGAATGAAAAAAAGCCTATATAACACCGATTTTTAAAAAAGGAAATAGAAAAAACCCTGGTTGCTACAGAGGCATTAGTGTTATTGTTAGTATCAGTAGGTTGTTTGGAAAAATACTCCAGGAAAAAGTAAGAGCAAATGTTGGCTACAGCATTGTGAAGATCAGAGTGTAGAAAAAGAGATCTCAACGGGAGAGTAAATCCATCTCGCTTTCATTTATCTTGAAAAGGCATATGATTCTATACCACAAAGTAAACTTTGGAAAACTCTGACTGAACTAAACATGAATACACATCTGATAACTATCATAAAAGAACTTTGTAACAACAATATATCCTATGTAATAAGAGGAAAACAATTATCAACAACGATGTTAATAACCAAAGGACTCCGCCAAGGATGTAGTCTAACACCAATACTATTTATTCTCTACGTAGAACTAGCATTAAGGGAATGGAAAAGAAAATGCATAGGAATGGATATACCAATAAATGAAAACTATCTCTTTGCACTAAGTTTTGCGGATGATGTTTTCGGTTGTTTTTCCTGTTTTCATCGATGACTTCTGACAAACCAATTGTTGTATACCATTCACGACTAACTGTTCTTCGATCCTCTGAAGCAATGTATGCAGCATATCCAGTATAACCAAAGAAACAAGCGATGATTTTCTTGGAAGTACTTTGCGAACAAACCACTTTTGTTGGGTTCGGTTCATCTTAGAACACCCAAACAGTTAATTGTTGCTTAGTTTTCGGCTCGTAAAAATATATCCAACTTTCATCTCCTGTTAACATGTTGTATATTGACATGAGCCTGTTTTTAAGTTTCGGTCAAATTATACGGAATCCATCGGAAACAGATCTTTTTCACAGTCACATGACAATCCTCTTCAATCATGTTGCGCACAGCATCGAGGTTCTTTTGAACAACAACCGGTTTTGGTCGACCTTCACGAAATTCATCGCCGATGAAAGCACGACCACGACGAAATTCTGCAAACTAATTATAAAAACAATAAAACTACTTAATTACTTTGTTAATTGTCACTAAATATATTTGTAAAGATTTTACAATTGCGCTATCGCGATTTCGTAATGCAACTACATTGTCAAACGCTTAACTAAGACTAAAACAGATTTTTGGTATTTTATGTTTATATGATGAACAAATATGGGTCTATTATATGTTAAAACAGTTGGAACAGAACAGAATTTGCTACGTCTAATTGACTATTCAGTAAATTTATATTATGGTCCTTTGAATGTCTGTTAATTTCTGTGGATTCTAAGAAATTGAGTTTTGACCCTTTAGGTGCCATATGGAGTATTTGTAAACAATTGATATTGGGAAAAATATGGCCTGTTCTAAGAAATGATTAGCAAAGTGTGATTTTTCATTTTTTGGCCTATAAGAGGCATTGTGTTCTGCGGATCTTATGCCTCTTATAGGCTAAAAAATGAAAAATCACACTTTGCTAAATATTTCTTAGAAACAGGCCATACTTTTCCCAATATCAATTGTTTACAAATACTCCATATGGCACCTAAAGTGTCAAAACTCAAATTGTTAGAATCCATAGAAATTTACAGACATTCAAAGGACAATAATATAAATTTGCTGAATAGTCAATTAGACGTAGCAAATTCTGTTCTGTTCCAACTGTTTTAACATATAATAGACTTCCATCTGTTCATAAAATACCAAAAATCTGTTTTAGTCTTTGTTAAGTGTTTGACAATGTAGTTGTACTACAAAATGGTGATAGCGCAATTGTAAAATCTTTACAAATATATTTAGTGACAGTTAACAAAGTAATTAAGTATTTTTATTGTTAAAATGTACTGTCACAAAGTAACGGACCAATCAATTAACTCTTTAATTATAAAAAGTCTTTTCTGCTGATGATTCATTACCAAAAGTTGAACGAACCGATCCGAGGCATTGTTGTTGAGTTAGGCCTTTACTAAAATCGTAAAAAATCATCCAAGGAAAACCTTCATGTTAAATTTCCATTTGTTGACAAAATTGTTTTTTTTTTAAACACTCACTGTAAACAAACTATTCGGCCAATGTCTGAGCTGCCATTGTTTTAATAATAACAAATGTCAAATTTTACAACAATGGTAATGGCACATCTCAATAGCGTCATCTAGTGGTCGTTTGTAAAAACGTAAAAGGCGACCCTCGTATTAACATAATAATTAATTATAAGTAAACATTTATATTAAGGGGACTTTACTGCTTCCAGGCTCTGAGGGTATAAAAATGATAATCTTTTAGAATATTTCGTAAGCATAAGAAAAACTCAAAGTCTCGCTCCCATCAATTTGTGGGGCTGATAGCCTACTAAAGTTAAAACCATAAATCATATTTTTTGCTAAAAAATATGAATGAAAAATGGGTTCAAAGAAAATTTTAAAAATTTCTTTCGGTTTTCAACAAAAATTGTGCGTATAGTCTTATCCCTTATAGAAAAGTTTGTACAAAAGAAAGAATAGAAAATGGGACAATACATTAATGGGCATATTGTGTACATAATGCGCATAATGTGTAATTTCAGAACATTCTATAATTTTAGCGCTTTTACTTGCCTTTTTAATTGATTAAGTATCATTTTACATCACAGTCAAAATACATTTACATATTGGCATATTAGCAAAAAAAGAAACCTCAGGTTTATAAATTAGAAATGGGTCATTAATATGATAATACGAGGCTGGTTTGAAAAGTCCGTGTAAAGTCCGAGAGATGGCACCACCGGCGCGTATCAAGGTCATGTTTAGTTAGTAGCATCTCTTGAATGAACGCACACCAAGTTTCAGCCATATTGGTCTATTTCTTTGTGTTTGGCATTCGTGTGAATCAAGGAAGTCGAGTGATTTTCAAGAAATGGACGAAAAAGAATTTCGTGTGGTGATTAAACATTACTTTATGAAAGGCAAAACGCCTCAGGAGACTAAAGAGAAGCTTGATAAACATTATGGTGACTCTGCACCTTCGATTAGAATAGTTTATAAGTGGTTTCAAAATTTTCGGACTGGCCGTATGGGCACAAGTGACGCTGGACGGCCTGTGGAGGTTACGACTCCAGAAATCATTGATCAAATCCATGATATGGTGATGGATGACAGAAGAGTTAAGGTGCGTGAGATTGCTAGTGCTGTGGGCATCTCGACTGAACGGGTACATAATATTTTGCATAAACATTTGGACATGAGAAAGCTATCCGCAAGATGGGTGCCGCGATTGCTCACGCTTGACCAAAAACGGAATCGTGTGAAGTGTTGCAAGGATGGTTTGCAGCTGTTCCAGAAGAATCCAGAGGACTTTAAGCGTCGTTTCGTCATTGTGGATGAAACATGGATACATTACTATACTCCTGAGACCAAACAACAATCTAAACAATGGGTTACCAAGGGGGAATCTGCACCAAAAAAGGCGAAGACCGTTCCTTCGGCAGGAAATGTTATGGCGACTGTCTTTTGGGATTCGCAAGGGATAATCCTCATCGACTATCTGGAAAAGGGTAAAACTATTACAGGTGAATATTATTCATCGTTATTGGACCGTCTGAAAATCGAGCTGCAAGAAAAATGCCCGCGATTGGCCCACAAGAAAGTCCTTTTCCATCACGACAACGCACCAGCACACACCTCAGCAGTTGTGGTCGCAAAATTAATGGAAATAGGATTCCAACTCGTTTCACATCCCCCCTATTCTCCAGACTTGGCTCCCTCGGACTACTATTTGTTCCCCAATTTGAAGAAATGGCTGGCGGGACAAAGATTTTATTCAAACGAGGAGGTTATTGCAGACACTAATGGATATTTTGCAGACTTGGACAAATCCTATTATTCGGAAGGGATCAACAAACTAGAACATCGTTGGACGAAGTGTATAAGCCTAAAAGGAGACTATGTCGAAAAATAAAAAAGGTTTACCCTAAACACATAAGTAGTTTTTATTTTTGCACGGACTTTTCAAACCAGCCTCGTATGTATGTAATGAAAGACTGATTTTGTCAATTTCCACTTTACTTTGATTTACAAAAACTGTATGACACGTTTCGCTAACACCGTTGCTTCGTCTGATACAAAATGATATCTAAATTGAATGTTATTATATTTTAATAAATAGCCTGAGGTACAGTAAATCCCAAGATATAAGATCCTGCCTTCTTGCTTTTTCAATGGGGCAATAAACGACCCTATTAAGGTTTTGTGCATATTTGTCAGGTATTGCGATAAACTTATTTTTATTTTACCTGTTTTGTATACCGCCCTCACTTGCACCTGCAATCATATTGGATCTATTTTTACCTATACATTTACTACCTGGCAACCCGGTTTGGAACCCTTTAAGTATTTGATAATATAGGCCTAATGACCACAAGGCCCCATTAAGATTCGAAAGATACTTTTTATTATTTTTACTTTTAGTTTTACTTACAACTTACAACGTAACGGTTCTATTTTAATTATGTGGCGTCCGTAGAAAAATTGCAATAGTGGCTATCGCAAGAGAAAATATTTATCACTTGACGCTAAACAAACAGTGAAAAATGTTTACGACTGTTTGGTAAAAAGAAATTTGAATAAACAAAGTGCTTTGCAAGAAACCAGTGAACTAATAAAAACCCCAATTTCTACGATTAAGGGTATTGTACGAAAATCATCACTCAGGGACAGGAAAAAACGGAAAGATTTTCAAATTCATAATGTAGACGTTTGTGAAAAAGACGTCGTCAGGAGAAAAATATATTCTATGTATGAAGAGTACTTGGTGCCGATACTAGACAAAATAAAATTAAGACTGGTGCAGGATGGGAACAATATACATTGTGACCAATCAACCCTTCACAGAATTCTGTTAAGAATGGGATTCACGTTCCAAAAAATCAACAAAAGGCAAATAGTGATGGAGTCACAAAGATTACGAATCTTGTGACATACTTATTTATAAGAAATTTAAAAGTGTCGATCAGAGAATTGGCCTATAATTTACCTTGACGAAACATGGTTCGATACCCATGACACTGTGCAAAAAGGGTGTGTTGACAGCAGTACAAAATGTCAAATTAACGCACCTTCAAATAAAGGTAAACGAATAACTATTTTGCTTGCTGGATCTGAAAAGGGCTGGGTTTCAAATTGTCTACTATTATCTGCAAAAAACATAAAAGATTCTAGTTTGGAATATCACGAAGATACGACCGCAGAACTTTTTAAAAATTGGTTTCAAAATTCCCTTTTGCCAAATGTTACCGAACAGAGTGTTATAGTTATGGACAATGCAAGTTACCATAGTCACCTACTAAATAAGGTTCCTAATGCAGCCAACACCAAATCGGAAATACAGGAATATATGTTAGAAAATGACATTTATTTTGACTTTAGTTGTAAAAAAAGTAATCTTTTGGAAGTTTTGAAAGACTATAAATTGAAAAAGAAATATGTTTGTAATAGTATGGCTGCGAAAATGGGACACACTATTTTGCGGCTTCCTCCGTATTATTGTGTGTTTAATCCAATTGAACATATTTGGCATCAAGTTAAATCAAAAATAAGGGCACAAAATATTTCTCCTACTTTAAGCGTGCCAGTGGTTGAATTAGTAAAAAAAGTTATAAATGATATACCTTGTGAAAGCTGGAAGAATTCCATTCAGCACGTTGTTAAAGTTGAAGATTCTTTGAAGATTATGTAAATAATATAAAACCACTGATAATTACCTCAGCTGATGACGGTGATAGTGAAACCGAATTAGGCTTAAGTTAAAATATATTTTTATTTATACAATATGTCCCCTCTTGTAAACCTCATTCATTCAAACTGTATATTTGTACTTCTTATCCATTTGTTTTTACATGCATCTATAAATCAACATCTCGAAAAACACTTATAATTTTATTTATTTGCCTTAATGAACAAAATTCTTAAGTCCATCTCTGCAACCTATCATAAATAAAAGGTCAGAATTTTTATATTGCCCACTTAAAAGGGCAAAATCAGGATCTTATATTTTGGGACAGGCTATCAGTAGCTAATAAAAATTATTACTACGTACTGTTGAATATTGATGGGAAATCCATTCTGAATTTTAATTGTTGTGAAAATTAAGCAAAGGTGACTTGCCATGAATTAGGTAGGTATCATTCTGTTCATTTAAAATGATATTTGAATTTTTAATTCTATTTATTACTCAATTTTCCAACAGGTTTGATTTGACTCCTTTGTTTTATATGTGTAAAATTTTAAATTTGTCGTCATAATAATGATTGGATTCTGTTAAATGATTACTGTAAGTTGAATCGATATTGTTTTTTAAATAATGTCTTTTATGCTCTGAAATCCGAACTTTGAAAGGGCAACCTGTCTGGTCTATGTAACTTTTAGGACAAGAACCACAATTTACCTGACACACCCCAGATTTTTTTGTTCTATTTTGTTTTCCTTTTGCATTTTTAATAAATTTTCCTAACGAATTGTTTGTTCTAAAAGCTCTGTTGATTCTCCTACGCTATGTCCGACGTCGCCTTCCGAGGCCCTCGGACCCACGCCATCAGATTAGCTTAACTTAGGCATAAGTAGTTTCTAGTTTAACATTAAGACTATTTTCGTGAAATATATTAAGTCCAAATGTATTAGGATTTCTGTTCATGAAATATTTTAAGTTCAAATATCTCCCAAACATTTATAACCACTCCTTACCTAGGCTAAGTTAATTAGGTTAATAACATAAGATCCAATATGTATATTAACACATGGGCTGAAAAGTCCAGGGTCTAACAAAGAAAACACGGTTCTTTTAGTTCAAAATTAGCTTTATTCATCAACGTAATCTCCATCAAGAGCAACGCAATCATTCCAGCGCCGCTCTAACATTTCAATACCACTTTTGTAGAACGATTTATCTTTTGCCTCAAAATAGGCCTCAGTTTCAGCGATAACCTCTTCATTCGTGCGAAATTTCTTACCGGCGAGCATTTTTTTCAGGTCTGCGAACAGCCAGTAGTCGCTGGGAGCCAAATCTGGCGAATACGGTGGATGTGGGAGCAATTCGAAGTTCAATTCATGTAGTTTTGCCATTGTTTTGATTGACTTGTGACACGGTGCGTTGTCTTGATGAAACAAAATTTTTTTCTTTGCCATATGCGGTCGTTTCTTTGCAATTTCGGCCTTCAAACGCTCCAATAACGCTATATAATATTCACTGTTGATGGTATTTCCTTTCTCAAGATAGTCGATGAATATTACACCACGCACATCTCAAAATACCGAGGCCATAACCTTTCCAGCCGATTGTTGTGCTTTCGGGCGCTTTGGACGAGGTTCACCAGTTGCTGTCCACTCAGATGACGATCGTTTTGATTCCGGAGTGAAGTGATGGATCCATGTTTCATCCATTGTCACATATCGACGCAAAAATTCCGGTTTGTTACGTTTAAAACATGGCCAAACACTGCTCAGAATCATCAACACGTTCTTGTTTTTGATCAACAGTGAGCAAACGCGGCACCCACTTTGAACAGAGCTTTCTCATAGTCAAATGCTCATGCAATATAAAGCCAACACGTTCTTTTGATATCTTTACGATGTCAGCTAACTCACGCAACTTCACTTTTCGATCATTCAAAACGATTTTATGGATTTTTTTGATGTTTTCTGGTGTTACCGCCTCATTTGGACGTCCACTGCGTTCTGCATCATCGGTGTCTCTACGACCATGTTTGAAGTCAGCAAACCAACGTTTTATTGTTGTTTCTGATGGAGCGGAGTCCCCATAACACTTTTCAAGCCATTGCTTCGCTTGAACGGTATTTTTTCCCATCAAGAAGCAGTGTAAAATTAAAACACGAAATTGTTTTTGCTCCATTGTTTTGAAAATAACAAAAGTAGCATCACTCTTAGCACAATAACTCACAAACTAATGAATAGAATATCATGAAATTTTAACAGCTGTCTTTTGAAGGTTAGTATTAACTGAAAAAAAGGTGACTGCAATAAAAACTAGCGCCATCTATGTGTTAGGCCCGGGACTTTTCAGCCCATGTGTTATGTTTCTGTAATCAAGTGGATATATAATTGTAATAGTGTAGAGCTACCTAAATAGCCAATAAATTAACCGTAAAGCTATGTTGATATTATATTTATTTAAGGGGTTCTTAATTTTTTCTGATGTGTTACCAAAATAGAAGACTTGATATTTTTTATCCATGTCATCTTTCTTTGGATATACTAAAGAAATAGCTTTATTTTTTAGTTTTTTTGTTCAGTATTGAATTTACGGTATCAGGAAAATATCGGTTGTTAACAGAAATTTATTCTTTCGGATTTAATTATTTATTAAAATCAACTACAGATAAGGGGACACTTACAAGTTTATGCAACATATTGTGGTAAACTGCCAATTTTTATTGTAGAGGACGAAATGAATTTATATTTATTGTAGTATCTGTACATAAAGGTTTATGAAAAATTTTTGTTTATTGTAATGTCAAGACATAATTCAGTTCACCCTATACAATAAAAATTGGCAGCTTACCACAGTATATTGCACAGACTTGTAAGTGTCCTCTTATCTGTAGATATTTTTCATAAAGAATTAAATCTAATTAAACAAATTGCTGTTAACAACGAATATTCCCCTGATATCATAGATTCAATACTGAACAAAAAAATTAAAAAATAAAGCCATTTCTTCAGTATCCCAAAGGAAGAAGATACAGATAAAAATATCAAGTGTTAACCTATTTTGGTAACACATCAGAAAAAATTAAAAACCACTTAAATAAATATAATATCAACATAACTTTTAGAACAAACACCCCTTGGGAAAATTATCAAAAATGTAAAAAAACAAAGAACAAAAAAATCTGGAGTATATCAGTTAAATTGTGGTTCTTGTCCTAAAAGTTACGTAGGTCAGACAGGTCGTTCTTTCGAAATTCGGATTTCAGAGCATAAAAGAAGTTATTTAAAAAACAAAAAACCGATTCAGCTTACAGAAATCATTTAACAGAATTCAATTATCTATTTGACGACAAATCTAAAATTTTACACATACAAAACAAAGGAGTCAAATTAAACCTGTTGAAAAATTTGGAAATAAATAGAATTAAAAATTTAGATAATCTTAAATAAACAGAAGGATACCTACCTAACCCATGGTAACTCACGTGTACTTAAGGTGTTACAATATTAATAAAAAAAAATTTCACGCTGCTATTAAAAATATTAAATAATTTTTCTTTTACACATATACATAGTAGTTTTATGAATAATTTGAAATAATAACGAATGAAAAAAATTAAAAATTTACGGAGATATGAGCCATCAAGTAGGCCCCTCTTTTGAAAATCCTTGCTGATGGTGTACTTATTTTTTCTGTCAGGCATCGCCTGAAAAATAAAAGATATGTTTTTTCTTATTTAGAAAGGTGATAGCTAAGATGTAGCATAAGAAAAACTTTTTTAAAATTTTTTTTGCAAAAATGACAGCTGTTTGAATAAAAAACTCTGATTTTATCGAAATTTTGAGTTTAAAAAATTTATAACTTATGCACGTAACACCCAGTTAAAAATATCCTTTGCTATATCTTAGATAATATTATAATGAATACATGTATACTACTCAGTATATATCACCACTACACCAAACACTTTATTTTTGCACTCGACGCGCGTTTTGCTAACCATGTTAGCTTCATCAGGAGCGATGATTGACTAAAGCTAAACTACAAATCTACCCTATTTATACTTAGCCTAACCCTTGAATTACTCAAGCGGAACTAATGACATAGGCAAGGCCATCAGTTCCGGTCAAGTAACCAGTAGAGGGGACTATAAGGAATAGGCCCTCTGTCTTTGTTTAAACTACTTTTACATCTTATGATTTCCATACTTTCGTATGCGTTCAACAATCTCCTATCAGATACATTTTTTATTAATCTTAGATTATCTAATGTTACAGTATGATCAGCTTCAAGAGCATGTTCGGCAATGCTAGACTTTTCTGTTCTATTGTATTTTAAGTGTGCTAAATGTTCTATAAATCTTGTTTTAATTGACCTTTTAGTTTGCCCAACATACTTTTTGTCACAATCATTACAACTAATTTCATAAATTCCACTTTTCTCACAATTAGGAATGTTATCTTTGGGATTTCCTAAGATATTCGTCAGATTGTCTGATGACTTATAGACTAAGTTGAGGCCTACCTTATTAAATACCTTATTGAGTCCCTTGCTATATTTCGGATTATATGGTATGGAGACATACTTGGTGTTATTTTCTTCGCGTGTAAAAAAGGTGGAATTCTGAATATTAAACCTAAACATGTGTCTATTTATTAGCTTATTCACTAAGTCATCGTCATAACCATTAACTCTAGTTATATTTCTAATACGATTCCTTTCTTTATTAAAGTTTACTCTATTCAGAGGGAAAGTGACCAAACGATGAACTAAAAAATGTAATGAGGCTAATTTATGTTGTTTGCAATGAAATGAATCATTAGGAATATATCTATCTCTTACTGTGTCTTTCCTATAGATATCAAATTCTAATCTATTATTATTTTTAATAATTAAAATATCTAGAAAAGGCAATTGTCCTTTGTTTTCAACTTCGTAAGTAAATTTAATAGAATCATACCGGCTATTTAATTTAGAAACAAAATCATCAATATTTGCTTTGTTTGTATCAAAAATCGCGAAAATATCATCCACATACCTGTACCATACTCTTGGAAATATTCGAATCTTTGACTCATAAATAAATTGGCTATGAAAGATGACAAGCAATTACCCATAGCTGTTCCTTCTTTCTGAACATAAAATTGATTGTTATATTGGAAATAATTTTGTTCCATACAAAGTTTAGATAATGTTAAGTATTCACGAATAATTTCGTCTTCAAAGTCATTCATTCTAAGTAATTCTTCGAGATATTGTAAAGTTTGTAGAATTGGCACGCTTGGGAACAAAGAACTAACATCAAAAGAAATTAAGACTTCACCTTCATTAGGAAACTAGATTTTTTGTTTTATTAATGAACGAATTCTTCACTGCGAAAGTATTTAATGGTAACTTCTCAAGTTCTTTTGACAACCATTTGGATATTAAATATGTGGGTGATCCGACCGACGAAACTATGGGTCGCATTGCTTTTCCAGGTTTGTGAATTTTGATAAGCAATACAATTTTGGTATGGTCGGATTACTCACATTTAATTTAAATTTTAGCGAATCGGAGACAAGGTTCTTACATTTTTTTAAAGAATTTTTAACCTCTGATATCATTCTCGGTAATGGATTTCTTATTGCCTTTTCATAAGGGCCAGATTCGATAAGATTATCTACGCGTTCAAAGTAATCTTTCTTATTCAATATAACAACCTTATTTCCTTTATCCGCTTTTAAGTAGAAGACATCTTTCTTTTTCAATCCTTTAACTACTTTTATGTTTTTTGGTGAATTAGAATTTGTTTTGTTAACTATGTTTTTCGATATTTGATTGCGACATGCTTCCCTAACAAATGATTTACTATTTTCTGGAAGTGTACTAATGGAACTTTCAATGTGAGCAACTATTTCTGATAAATTATCTCTAGGAGGGGGTAGTGCAAAGTTAAGACCTTTGTTTAAGATGCGAATTTCATTTCGTGTAAAGGATTGAGATGAATGATTTTCTACAATTTTTACGAGTTCCTGAGGACTATTATTTTTCGGTGAGTGCTAGACTTTTCTGTTCTATTGTATTTTAAGTGTGCTAAATGTTCTTTAAATCTTGTTTTAATTGACCTTTTAGTGTGCCCAACATTATAAAACATATTTTAATAAGGTAGGCCTCACTTTAGTCTATAAGTCATCAGACAATCTGAGGAATATCTTAGGAAATCCCAAAGATAAGATTCCTAATTGTGAGAAAAAGTGGAATTTATGAAATTAGTTGTAATGATTGTGACAAGAAGTATGTTGGGCAATCTAAAAGGTCAATTAAAACACGATTTAAAGAACATTTAGCACACTTAAAATACAATAGAACAGAAAAGTCTAGCATTGCCGAACATGCTCTTGAAGCTGATCATACTGTAACATTAGATAATCTAAGATTAATAAAAAATGTATCTGATAGGAGATTGTTGAACGCATACGAAAGTATGGAAATCATAAGATGTAAAAGTAGTTTAAACAAAGACAGAGGGCCTATTCCTTATAGTCCCCTCTACTGGTTACTTGACCGGAACTGATGGCCTTGCCTATGTCATTAGTTCCGCTTGAGTAATTCAAGGGTTAGGCTAAGTATAAATAGGGTAGATTTGTAGTTTAACTTTAGTCAATCATCGCTCCTGATGAAGCTAACGTGGTTAGCGAAACGCGCGTCGAGTGCAAAAATAAAGTGTTTGGTGTAGTGGGTGATATATACTGAGTAGTATCATTGTGCCAAAGATTCCACATTCCCAACTTAGAATACATGTATGTAATGAAAGACTGATTTTGTCAAATTTCCACTTTATTTAGTTTCACTGAAATTGTATGACCCGTTTCGCTACACTGTAGCTTCTTCTGATACAAAATGATATTGAATATTAGTGTTGTTACATTTATACAAATACCCTAAGGTAGATATGTAATAAAATTAATACTATATGCTAATGAATATTGCTGGGAAATCCATTCTGAATATTAATTGATCAAAAAAATCTGGAGTGTATTAGTTGAATTGTGGTTCTTGTCATAAAAGTTACATAGGTCAGACAGGTCACTCATTCGAAACTCGGATTTCAGAACATAAAAGAAGCTATTTAAAAAACAAAAAAACGACTCAGCGTACAATAATCATTTAACAGAATCAAATCATCTTTTTGACGATAAATTTAAAATTCTACACATACAAAACAAAGGCGTAAAATTAAACCTATTAGAAAATTTAGAAATAAATAGAACCAAAAATTCAGACATAATCTCAAACGAACAAAAGATACCTGTCTGGCCCATAACTCGCCTTTACTCAATTACCTTAGCAGTCGATGCGCTCTGACCAATTAAAACAACAACAACAACAACAACAACAACAACCTTTACTCAATTATACAATTAATATTCAGAATGGATTTCCCAGCAATAATCATTAGTATATAGTATTAATTTTATTACCTATGTACCTTAGGGTATTTGTATAAATGTAACAACACTAATATTCAAATATTATTTTGTATCAGACGATGCTATAGTGTAGCGAAACGCGTCATACAGTTTCAGTGAAACTAAATAAAGTGGAAATTTGACAAAATCAGTCTTTCATTACATTCGTTATGAATTTCCATCAAGTAACAGCCACAACAATTCAAATGAATATATGCTGTCAGTTTCAACAAAATCGGTTAAGTATATTTTGTACACCAGTTTGAAAAAAGTAATTTCGAAAAAAAACGCAAAAGAAAAAAGGGTACGTCAGCGTTTTAAAACCAAATAATTTTTTAAATTACCTTCAATCTGCGTTTCCTGGACCATAGATGAGGTCTTCCATTGTTGCCGCGATATCCTCCGGCTCCTTTTGAGCAGTTCTTTTCAACTACCTGGTCTCTTTAGTATATTCGTTGTATATTCAAGTTCTCGGTAAATTGCAGCGCGCTTGGGAAAATTACAAGGTTTAATAATTGCATTAATTGTAATACACTAGTATATCCATCATTGAATATACTAGCTGCAATATAAGATGCAATCTCAACAATTTTTGTGACACTGTATTGTACTTTTGAAGCCATACATCAAATGACAGCGTTTAGACTTTAGCTTCCAAAATTCCCAAAGGAATTATTGTTATAAAGGACTGACTAAAAGAACAATACCCTTTGTCAAGGCTTTGACCGCTCGTGCCGGTCCGATAGCTACCTGAGTTTCGGGCCAACTCGCTGCCACGCTCACTTCAAATTGCTACAACTTCGGATATAATTTGAATTTTGAAATGGTTTTTTAAACGTTTAAAATATTCTTAAAAGCATAAACAATTTATATAGCCAAAAAAAAATCGATTTTTTGAAAATCTCAAGGTGGTGTAACTACTTAATTTATACAACAATTAAAGTTCAGAATGCATTTCCCATCAATATTCACTAGTACGTAGTAATAATGTAACAACGTTTAATTTAGATATCATTTTGTATCAGACGAAGCTACAGTGATAGCGGAACCCGTCATACAGTTTTTGAAAAACAACATAAAGTAAAAAATGACAAAATCAGTTATGAGTGTCTATCAAGTAACAGCCACAACGACTCAAAATTCAAAAATAAAAAAAAACCGGTCAAGTGCAAGTTGAACTTGCGCAATTAGTGTTCCGTACGTTAATTGCTTCTGAAATAAAATTTTTTGTTACAGAGGTATAAAATGATCAGTGACTTCAGAAAACACACCCCAAATGAGTTTTCAACAAAGTTGTTTCCGGTCTTTACTGAAAATTGATGAAATTTTTGGATCAGTACTTTTCGAGATAGAGGGGAGGACAGCGATTTTTCGCAATCGTTTCAAAATACTACAAAGAATAGTGTGCGCGTGTAAGACATTATATATATTTTTGAACACGTGTTTTTACAAGCTTTCATTTGACACCCCACTCGATGACCTAGTAAAAAATTTTTTCTTTCACTTCCGATTTCACCCCCCAAAATTAACCCTTTAAGTCAAAATTTAACTTTCAAAACTACACGGCTCCGATGAGTTCATCAATTTCTATATTAGTACCAAATTTCAACTTTCTACGTCATGTGTCTGCTCCCATGTTTGGGGCTCCGCTCCCAAACATACACTGCATTTGTTGGATTCTATTCAGAGAAGAGCTGTTCGTCTGATTGGAGACCCGGAACTGACCGGCGGCCTTGGTTCGCTGGAACATCGAAGAACGGTTGGCGACTTGACTCTGTTCTGCAAGTATTTTCATGGAAAGTGTTCGGAGGATGTGGCCCGTTTAATTCCTCCCAGAGCGGTGCATGTTCGAAATACACGTGGCACTAATACTTCACATCCGTATGAGGTTCAGCTTGTTACTCCTCGTACGACGCTTTTCAAGTAGTCTTTTATATGGAGAACATCATCCCTTTGGAATAATTTGCCCAGGACTGTGTTTCCCACCGAGTACAATTTACAGCAATTCAAGAAAAACGTGAATTGCTTTTTCCGCACACGTGTCGCTCCTGTAGCGCTTTAGGGACCTCTCTGCAGCACGTGTGCTAGACCCATAAAAAAGAAGTAGTTTCGGAGAAAATCGGGTATGACAGACAGACACCGAAGTGATCTTATAAGTGTTCCGTACGGAACACTAAAAATGATAATATGTGTTTAAAAAAACTAAACAATCAGTGATGTCTAAATACCAGATCAGATCTCAACGAGAAATAGATAGTGTAAGCTTCATGAAAATAAAGTACTTGTGTACTGCAATATTTACCTATCTACACAGACATCGAAAGAGAAATTAAAAGCTAGATAGAATGGGCTTATGATGTTTAAATTCTACGATATGGAGAAAAATACATATTTCAACAGAAACAAAACCGGGATATATAAAACCATCAAAAAGATATTAATGCCTTTTAGAGCGGAACCGATATCTAATACATCTAACACACAAATATTAATGGGAATAGCGTAGATGAGAATATTACGAAAAATTACGGAAATATGTTGAAGGAACGGATAAAGAGTGAAAGGAGATGCAATACAGCAAAGATCAATAAATGAACAATACAGAGAATAATAGAATGGAATGCAACGTCTCTCTGTCTGTCTGTCTGTCTGTCTGTCCGTTAGTGCGTTACGTGCTTTTTTTTAAAACGTACATATGTTCTCTGGCCAGGTTATAGGATATATTTTATTGCGTTAGGTAACATAAAGAATAAGCAGTGACGATAATAGTAAATCAAGTCGGAAAAAAAGTTTAATGTTAGCGCGTTCTCTTGCAATACACTGCCTAAACCATTAAATATGGAACAATATTATGTTGCAAAGAATATAATATATATAAAATGCAACGTCTCTCTCTTACGTGTTTTTATAAATTTATACATATGTTCTATATAATTCGATATAAGCCTAGATAATGGGAGATAAGGTGAGATAATGAGAGATAAGTATAAATAATGGGAGAAAAGGAGAAATAATGAGAGATAAGCAGAAATAAGTCTAGATAATGGGAGTTTATGGTGAGATAATGAGAGATAAGGAGAAATAATAGGAGATAAGGAGAAATATTGCGAGATAAGTCAAGATAAGCCTAGATAAAGGGAGATAAGGTGAGATAATGGGTGATAAGGGGAAATAATGGGAGATAAGGAGAAATAATGGGAGATGAGCAGAGATAAGCCTAGATAATGGAAATTATGTAGAGATAATGGGAGATAAGGAGAAATAATGAGACATAAGGGGAAATAATGGCAGATATTCTATTACATTAGGTAACATAAGGAATAAGCAGTTACAATAGTAGTGAATCAAGTCCACGCGAGCGGAGCCGCGGGCACTGCTAGTTTGCTACTAAATTAAAGTTCAATTTAAGGTATTTTTTAATAAAAAAAATATTTTTTTTTTTGTTCCAACGTCCTAAAAAGATATCCTACCAGATTCGGGATATCCTCTATAGTTTATTTTCTTAGAAACATACAGCTTTAGGAAAAGGTCGATCAATGTTTTTTTGGCATTTCCACTTAAAACGGTAAAAAAACAAAACGCATCACGTAAACATTACTATTTACTTTCCGATTAGCTTGATTCGCAAAATGAAGAGCGAAATTTACTTTTCGTCTTTTGTATCAACAGTCTGGCGTTTTTTATTCGATGTAAATAAAATTCAGTTAAAACTCCACTTTGTCGCCACTGTTATATCGGTTTTTCATTATTTAGATAATTTTTTCCAGAATAAAATTTAAAGTATATAAAAGCTGCAGTACCAACCTGGGCATAGTTTTAACATAATTAAGAAGTTATTTGAAATTAAAATTACCGATAGTGCGACCCTTGCTTATATAATTTGGCAAAAAAATAGTAACTAAAAGAAATAAGGTTAACCAACTTAATTTAGTATAATACTTTCAAGATAATGAATGGTGATATCTTTACATAACTATATAATTCCACTTATATAAGCCCAATACTACGAGAAATTATGTTATGTTTATATCTCTTCAAGGCATCAGATACTGACTATCTTGTGAATGTCCTAGAAACCTACAAGATTCTTGATATCCTCTATAATTTATTTTCTTAGAAACATACAGCTTTAGAAAAAGGTTTTCGATCAATGCTTTTTGGCATTTCCACTTAAAACGGTGAAAAAACAAAATTTATCACGTTCGGGAAGTGCATCACGTAAACATTTCTATTTACTTTTCGATTAGCTCCATTTGTAAAATGAAGAGCGAAATATACTTTTCGTCTTTTGTAACAACAGTCTGGAGTTTTTTTTTTGATGTGAATAAAATTAAGTTAAAACTCCACTTTGTCACGGCTTCTATCGGTTTTTCTTTATATAAAATACTAGCCGTGCCCGCGGCTCCGCTCGCGTAGACTTGATTCAATACTATTGTCACTGCTTATTCCTCTTATTACCTAACGTCGTAAAATATCTGCCATTATTTCCCTTTATCTCCCATTATTTTTTCTTATCTCCCATTATCTCTTCATAATTTCTATTATCTAGGCTTATCTTTGCTCATCTCCCATTATTTCTCCTTATCTCCCATTATTTCTCCTTATCTCCCTTCTTCTCACCTTATCTCCCATTATCTAGGCTCATCTCGACTTATCTCGCAATATTTCTCCTTACCTCCCATTATTTCTCCTTATCTCCCGTTATCTCACCATAACTCTCATTATCTAGACTTATCTCTGCTTATCTCCCATTATTTCTCCTTATCTCCCATTATTTATACTTATCTCCCATTACCTCATCTTTTCTCCCCATTATCTAGGCTTATATCGAATTATATAAAACGTATGTATAAATTTATGAAAACACGTATATCGGATAAGTGGTTCTCAAGTGATAAGCGCCCTGACGGACAGACAGACAGACAGAGAGACGCTGCATTTTATATATATTATATTCTTTGCAATTTTATATTGTTCCCTATTTATTGGTTTAGGCAGTGTATTGCAAGAGAACGCGCTAACGGTAACCTTTTTTCCGACTTGATTCACTATTATCGTCACTGCTTATTCTTTATGTTACCTAACGCAATAAAATATATATATATATATATATATATATATATATATATATATATATATATATATATATATATATATATATATGTATGTTTAAAAAAAAAGCACGTAACGCACTAACGGACAGACAGACAGATAGACAGACGGACAGATAGACAGACAGAGAGACGTTGCAATATATATATATATATATATATATATATATATATATATATATATATATATATATATATACATATATATAATCTGGCTAGAGAACATATGTATGTTTTAAAAAAAAAACACGTAAATCGGATAAGTGATTCTCCAGTGATAAGCGCACTAACGGACAGACAGACAAACAGAGAGACATTGCATTTTATATATATTATAGATTATAGATATTATCTGCTACATAATATTGTTCCATGTTTAATGGTTTAGGCTGTGTATTGCAAGGTAACGCGCGCAAACTTTTTTCCGACTTCATTCACTATTATCGTCACTGCTCATTCCTTATGCTACCTATCGTAATAAAATATAGCCTATAACCTGGCCAGAAAACATATGTATGTTTAAAAAGAAAAGTACGTAAATCGGATAAGTGGTTCTCCAGTGATAAGCGCACTGACGGACAGACAGACAGACAGACAGAGAGACGTTGCATTTTATATATATTATAGATAGGTGTACCAGGACACAAAACTAAAACAACACCAGCATGGCTTCAACAAAATGTGCCTTCATTTATTACTACAGAAGATTGGCCTTCTGCAAGTCCTGATCTAAATCCTTTAGAATAGAAACTATGGTTCATCTTAGATGTTATAGTTTGCTCTGAAACACTTTCAGATCTTGGCTCTTTAAAGGAGCTTTAACAAAAGCTGTGATCAATTTTCCATTGGATTAAGTGCGTGCTGCCATAAACGAATGGTTTAATCGTTTGAGGGCTTGTGTAAGAGCAAAAGTGGTCATTTTGAGTAAACGTTAAATTAATTTTGTCATTATGAATATATGAATTAAGTCCACAATAATTTGTTTAAATTTTCATAGAAATTAAATGTTTAGTGACATATTATTTTGGTTTATTGATGCTATGCAATTTATACTTAGTTTTGTTAGCTTTTTAAACTTCGTGGCTTGATGAAGTCGTCCTGCAGAATTTATTTTTCACATTGCAGAAAAGAGTCGTTCTAGATAGAAATCGATAATTCGAAATTATATCTAAAGAATGCAAAAAAATATAAGCAAGATTTTAAAGGAACGACAGTAACTAAAATTTGTCAGAGCTAATGAGTGATGAAGTAGCTACACTGCTGAAATTTTCCTTATCAAGAAATAAATTTAAACGCATCAATAACTAATACAATATTCATTATTGATGGTTTTTACCTTCTCAGCATAGCCGATGAAAATTATTCTAAAATGCAGAGGCCAAAACCTTCTCAGCCGACTGTTGTGTCTTTGGTCGTTTCGGGCGGCTTTCACCGACTGCTGTCCACTCAGCTGGCTGCCAATTTGTTTACGGTGGGTAGTGGTGGATCCATGTTCCATCCATTGTCACATATCGCATGAAAAGATCCTTTTTGTTGAGCTTACACACAGGTTGAAACAGTGCTCAGAATCATCAACACGTTGTTGTTTTTGGTCCACTGCGAGCAAACGTGGAACCCATTTCGAACACAGCTTTCACATGCCCAAATGTTCATGCAAAATACGACCAACACGTTCTTTTGATACCTTTAGGATGTCAGCTATCTCACTCAATGTTACTGTACGCTCATTCAAAACAATTTTGTGAATATTTTGTTTTCCAGTGTAACCACCTCATTTGAGAGTCCAGAGCGCTCAGCAACTTCTGTGTCTGTACAACCGCGACTAAATTCAGCATACCAGTAAACGATGAGTAATTTTCCAGGAGCAGAGTCCCCGTAATACTTATCAAGCCATTGCTTTGCTCATATGGATATTTTGAAAAGGGCGACAGACAGACCAAAAACCTTTCAGCCTATGTGTTATATTTAAATTTTTTATGGTGTTTTTAATCAGACTTTTATCTATATTTTAATTCTGAGATAGTATTCAATCCATAATTTTAAGTATTGTAATTATTTTAATTCTATCTTCTTTCGCAATGTTAATTGTTGGATTTTCGAACTGTTGACAAAATATTTTCTTTTACATTTGGTTTTGTGATCCGTATTTTGTAACATTTTTTATTCAAGATACATTTTGTTTAAGCGTCTTTAGTTCAGGTTAGTCCAGATCACATCATTTTAAAAAGTTTGCCTTCTGCCAGTCTGACTATATTTTTTAGATAATTTTTATTGATCCATGTTGCTGTATATACTTCACCAACTGTAAGTGAGATTAAATTGTCGATATAAGAACGTCCTGATATAAAATCGCTGTAATCCTTTACATTTAAATCACCGATGTCTTCTCTTAACAAGTCGTGCAATATTCTCCCAAATAACCTCCCAATTGTAAGCAAATTTTACTTACAGCAGGAACAAATATATTTATTTAAAATCTTATTTAAGAACTCTAGCTCTCAACAACTCAATTTGTACAGAGCTCTAAACATTATATGAAGAGAAAAACAAGTTACGCCTAAGCCTGAATAAAGCTAGTTAGAATTTAACTCTTGCGTTTCAATTTGTATGCATTTTCTCCAAACATTTGCTTTTCATTTATTCTTACTGTGACTTTTTCCTCTAAAAATAATAAACTACATTCTGTATATAAAGAGCTTTATAACACGCCTAAAGCAAGTATGTATAAATATTTATTTAAGTTGTCAGTGCATAAAAATGAAGTTTATCCCAGCGCGATATAGTATAGAAAATGTGGCTAAGTAGTAGTGTACTTCAAAGTAGTTAATGAAAAAATATTAGCTAAAATATTTAGCTTGTAAATTAATTGCATAAATATAATTTTAAAAAGTTTTAATATCGACGAAATCAAGGAGGCACACAATGAAAGAATTGAAAACAAATTTCCTGTCTGCCTCAATAATAATTCCAGCTCTTTTTGGTCGGTCGCTCAAGACATTAGTCAAAATTTCACTAAATTCACTATAACATCACTTACACAGTCAGATAAGCCTGTTAGCTGAACTCTTTGTTTCACATTCTACTGTCGATTTCCAAAGAAAAACACCATCCACTATTATCAATGCACAGGGTGAGTCAACGATAGAGTAAAGTTCATATCTCATTTGTTTCGGGAATGACGAAAAAATGTTAAATACATTAGTTTCAGGGAATGTTAAAGTGCATAGTTTAAAATTATTTTTGAGTATACAGAGTACTTAAAAAAAGTGTGGCCGATATAATATATGTTTTTTTAAATGGAACATCCTATTTTCTAATTTCTTTTTAAATTCTGCGTAAAATGTTATGATTTTTTATTAATAATGTTATATAGCTAAATCTAGTAGTTTTTCTAATATTTCAATTTAAAAAAAAAAAATACTAGTT
This sequence comes from Pachyrhynchus sulphureomaculatus, assembly GCA_019049505.1. NCBI lineage: Eukaryota > Metazoa > Arthropoda > Insecta > Coleoptera > Curculionidae > Pachyrhynchus > Pachyrhynchus sulphureomaculatus. The sequence continues at coordinate 204,289,352 of CM032449.1, forward strand.
CTCTGTTTTGTAAAAAATTGCCAGTAGCGCCATTGTTTCTGAAGGTGGAATACTCATAATTGGTACAGGGTGTTCTAAATAAATTTATGCATTTCGACTATTTTAAATTGAAAAATCTCAAATTTTTTAAATGGCACACCCTGTATATACCCTCCAACTTTTATTAAACATGCAATTACCTATTTCTAATAGTTTTCGATTTATTTTGAATTTTTCAATTTTTACCCTTTTTTTTAATACACATGGGATTTGACCAAGACTGCGCCGAGTACAATTTACAGCGTTTCAAGACCAACGTGAATCACTTTTTCTGGATATATGTCACTCCTGTAACCCTTTAGGGATTTTTCTGCATCACGTGTGCAAATAAAAATACATTTTTGTAGCCAAAACAACACGCTATCGCGTTATCGAGATTCTTATCTTGCCGAGATACTCAGACTGTTCTTTGACCTACAACAATTAATTTTAGAAAATTGTAGCAGTATCTTGAACTTTGGTAAACGACGATATGACTTAAAAAACAGTCATTTGTACTTCCACGAAAGAAAAAAGAAACGTTCATTTAACCATTTTGCCAGAAAGTGATTAAGACAAGTGTTTTTGTCACGACACAGTTTCTAAATAGTAAAAATACTAATATATATATATATATATATCTTTAAAAGTGTTTTTAACTGATGTTTATTGACCAAGTTTTTATTTTTAATATTTGTGTAACTCTCTAAGTGTCTTTTAATCATGTTTTGTGTAATCATGCATACCACCTGGCCAACAAAAAATGCAAATTTCATTGTCTTCACCAGAGATGAACTAACTGCTAAATTTTTGTAAGTAATTTCACATTCAGTCGTACAATTTACTTAATCACGTTTTAAAAAACGAACGTTTTAGTTTATTTTCTGTACTTGGTTTGCATTTTTAGAATCCAGAAGAAGCTACCATTAGGCAGCGAAAGCTCGATAATAAAAATAAAAAGCAGATACTAGAGCCTTTAGATCGTTGATTGCTCATCTCTTCTCCTTATAAGGGCGTTTCCCAGCAGTTAAACTTAGGATTGTATATATATATATATATATATATATATATATATATATATATATATATATATATATATATATATATATATACATATATACATATATATATATACACACACACACACATATATATATATATATATATATATATATATATATATATATATATATATATATATCTTGCTGCTGCTGCCGCTCGAAGCCAACAACAAAGAAGAGTTGGCTTCGAGCAAAATCACAGTATCGAGTAGCAGCAGTAGTAATAGCACTTGAAAATGCCCAATGAGATTTTGGCGAAACGTCGTGCAAATTCATTCTAAGGCGAAAGAATTGAAACCCGGAATTTTAATGTATTACATTCCACCATACGTGAAAACCTCTATTGTAACTTATATATATATATATATATATATATATATATATATATATATATATATATATATATATATATATATACATGTATATATATATATATATATATATATATATATATATATATATATATATATATATATATATATATTTATATATATATATATATATATATATATATATATATATATATATAAATATATATATATATATATATTTATATATATATATATATATATATATATATATATATATATATATGTATATATATATATATATATATATATATATATATATATATATATATATATATATAAATGTATATATATATATATATATATATATATATATATATATATATACATATATATATATATATATATATATATATGTATATATATATATATATATATATATATATATATATATATATATATATATATATATATATATATAAATGTATATATATATATACATATATATATATATATATATATATATATATATATATATATATATATATATATATATATGTATATATATATATATATATATATATATATATACATGTATAAATATATATATATATATATATATATATATAAAATATATATATATATATATATATATATATATATATATATATATATATATATATATATGTATATATATCAAATCCCAAATAAAATATCTGTGGCTCAAATAGACCAAATTGTTGGGAGTAAAATTAGACTACAAACTAACATGGGAAACACATATATTAAAATATGTAAAAAAATAGATCGTCGATGTCAGTTTTTTTATTGATCGAGTTCGGTTCAAGGTGGATTTCCACCATCACCCTAAAGATTCTCCTGCCGAGATTTCTCTCTTTACATAGGATTTTTGTTTCAGCAAAATTAAATTCATGTGAAAATTGGCTACTATGCTGGGCAAGCGCACAAGAGTTTTTTTTAATCTGCAATCACTTTTGTGGGAAGTGATTCTGTCTTTTAGGACTCTAGATGTTTGTCCTATATAGATTTTTTCACGTTGAGAGCAAGGGCTGCTGTAAACTACTTCTGAAACTTTTGTGATTTCATCTTTGTCTTTTAGACAAGTGAAAATATTGTTGATAGTTGTTTGTGTTTAAAAGCAATTTTTAAATTAGGTAATTTATTGAAAAGTTTAGTTATTTTGGTGGAGATTTATTTTATGTATGGAAATGAAAAATAACATTTGATTCGGTTTTCAGAGAGGAAAGCACTAATATCCGGTGTAAGATTGTTGTTTTGTTGTACGGGGGGTTTGGTTGAGTTAAATAATAATTTATTTATTAATTGGATTGGATAGGAGTTGGTGCATAGAGTGTCTCGTAGTTTATTTAGATTTTTCAGTCTGAGGGAAGGATACGAGATTCTCTCTATTCTTGACTTCAAGCCCAATATCATGTTTATTTTGATTTTAGTGGTATGAGAGGAATGGACGTGAATGTATCTTCCTGAGTGGGTTGGTTTGGTATACCAATCTACTATGACGGAATTATCTTCTTTTCTGACTAGAAGATTGTCTAAAAAGGGGACACTGTTGTTTGTTTCCTCTTCAGTGGTGAACCGTAGTTTGGGATGAGAGTCATTAAAGATTCTGAGAATCTCAGCCATTTTATTGTAAGGTATCGAGGTAATAATATCATCAGCAAATTTGTTTATGAATGGTAAGTTGAAGGAAAGTTCAGGGATGGATCCATCCCTATGTAAAGAGAGAAATCTCGGCAGGAGAATCTTGAGGGAGATGGTGGAAATCCACCTTGAACCAAACTCGATCAATAAAAAAACTGACATCGAAGATCGGAGTTTAATTTTCTCCAATCTATTACAAATAGGCAGTCAAAATGAAAACTCTTTCAACATATCTGACATATCTCTTTGATAATAGTCCCACTAATTTTCACTAACTTATCAACTTCAAAACGATCAAAAAAAATGTCAACGTCATTCTACTTTTCAAATATAAACTAACCACAACTTAACTAAGAGATATAAACACCCTGCCCTTAGCAAAATGACAAGAAAACATAACAAAAAAAATCCTTTATAAATTAAAATCACTTTACAACTACACAATTCTTCGTACAATTCTAACAAAATGAAGTAAAAGTATATTATATTTCCCAGAGATGAGTATGTCGAGTTCTTCTCATGTTTTTTTCTGTTTTTTCTGATGAATAAGTGTAATAAAGTGCCCCCACATACATCAATTTTTGAACACACCACTTAGCAGTAAGCACTTTAATGTTACATATAAAATAGGGTTGTTCTTTACCTTTAATCTCAAAAATACTGATAATCAATTGTAATTGTAGCCCTGATGAAGAAAATGAAATATTTTCGAAAGCTTGGCGTAGCTAAAAAGGTCCAAACTTTTTAGTTCTTTTCCAAAGACCGCTACGAAAATCAAACAAGTATACACTAACATAGTAAAACTTAATTAATAATCGAGAAAAACATCAAAATTCAAATTGACTATATGTTATGGTTATTTAACAGCTCTTCCTTGTATAATCGACGAAGTTGGCCAATGGTTCAAATTTTCAGATTTGGTTTCATGGTATTGTATATATTTATTGCATTATATGTAAAATTGCATTGCAACAAGGCAGTGCGATGCTGAGGCATAGTTAAGCGATGAGGCCATCTAATATACCTATCATGCACAAAATTTCAGGATACTAATTTCTCCCTTAAATAAACCGGGACTGAAGTTCCTAAGAGGCTTCATTAAAAATATTACGAAGTGCAGTTGCAAAGTGCCTGCAAAATTTAACCATTTTAACCCATTTATTTTTAAAGATACATGATCATATTTCCTCAAATGGAATATAAACCTACAGCAAACATTCTATACATACTGCAATTGACTCCTTGAAAGCGCATCCAGGCATGGATAGTGCACAATAATACAATAATGAAATGAAGACAAGACCAAAGACTCACACAATTTTTTCTCATTTTAAAATTAAGGATAAAGCTATTTGCATATAAAATCTTTATTTTTGTATAACTTTTTTGCAGGAGTACCCTAACATGTTCCCTGAATCTGAGATGTGTATAAATGCAAAGACCCAAATTCTTGGTACAGTCAGAAAATAGCAAATTTCGATCAGCTTTCCTCACTTTCAAAGCAATGCTAAAGGTTGGTGGCCGATATATATGTTATGACTATATAATTTTACAAGGGTCTTATTTACTAGTTGGACTCCTTAACATTGTTGTCAAATGTTTTTTTGGTAACATATCATTTAGTTCAAAAATATTTTCTTAAAACAATAGATCTAAAGTATTGCTGTAAATAGTTTTCATAAGAAAAGGTTAAATTTGACCAAATTCTAAATATTTACTGTTTCTAATAAAAAAAAATAAAACATTGAATAACATGCTGTTACAACAACCTACATTTTTATTTCCCCATTTTAGTAAAAACACTAAAAACTGCCCTTCTTGAACTAGAATTGCTTTTCAGGATTCACCAATGTAATAAACAATCTGTAGTAATTAAAACGGAAACACTACATTAAAAACTCATGCAGTAAAATAAGTTTGATTTTTCAAGAACAATTGATTTTATTTAATTACAATATTACGAAAATATGCAGCATATTACAAAAACCAAATCAATCATACATTTAAATTTTAAGTAAATATGGTAAGGATATATGGAAAACAGTGTACTAAACTGGATCCCAGCCTTATGCATAAAGAAATTTTAATGATTTGTTTCCTGTTTACTTTCAAGCATCGATATATATTTGTTCTTTTAAGAAACTTAAAAATAAGTAATAAACCTACAATAAATTTGGAAATTTTTTGTTATATAAAAGTTGAAAATACTTTTATAAAATGTTCAGGTATATAAATTATTCATGTAAACTGCTTTCAGAAAAAAGACACAAGAAGCTTTTTTTTTCAGCTAAATATTTTTAATTTCTTCTCTTATCTGCTATAAAAGCAAAACTTTTGTGAGTCTTATCTAAGCTCAATGACTTTATGAATAATCTTTAAATATTTAAAAAGAGAAGAAAATGTAAATAAATTTTCTTTAGAAACATACTTTTGCCAAATGGAACTCTAAATATTTGCCGTAAGTTTGGATTTATCTTTTGAAAATCATTTTTCTTCAATAATTAAAAAATAAAATGATTTGAAGAATGATGGATTATGAAAATAACACATTAAGCAGTACCAACCAAACAAACATGGTATTGTTGCACTAACCATCTGACCAAAAAACCAATAGTTTTCTTCATAAAAATGCTATTATTTTCCAATTACTGTAGGGGCTAAAACACCAGCTACCAATGTAAACGTCAGCATTTTTCCATTAAGGTTAACTTTGTAAAACTCGACAATCTATTCCTTTCGCATCGGTACTAAACTCGCTAATCACTAACTTGAAAGTAAATAAGTATTGACAGGATCATGATGCTCTCTCTCAATCCTTTCACCCCAATAGGAGTATCGGTGATACTGCGCGACCTCAGTTCACTCGTGCATACCCATACCAAGAAGAGATCTTACTTGGGCGGACCATCTTGTTTGAGACCATCTCCTTGATCTTCTACCTTCTACCTTTCCCGTTACTACAAGCTTTTACACGGCATCCACTTTTCGCATAATGTAACAGAAATATTTAAAGTACTGTCTATTAATTCTCTTTGAAAGCCGGTCATTGAGACTAAGCTCTTCAAAAACAGATACATTAGTACGGTGTTCGGTATATGGTACTCTGAGGATTCCTCGATATGCTCACATCTCAAATGCATCGATACTTATAACCATGTAGTTCTAACAAATCATAGGATGGACGTGAAAGTTATGCGGCGAAAACTCATCGAGGAATGTGACGAATGAAGCATGAAAGCAAATATAGAGAAACCAAAATATCATTGACTGGAATCGAAATAGGAAGGCAACCCACTAGAAAAAGCTAAAATATTTATATGGAATATAGAAATTTGGGTGTAACTTTTGCTGCTAAGGGTACAGATGATAGGAAAATAGATACAAAAATAAGTCAAGGATCGAAAGCTGTATCCTTCCATAATAGCATTCTGTGAAGTAAAGAAATAAGCAAAATCGATAACTTAATATCTTTGAAACAATAATTGAAAGTAAGATTTTATGATTATTCGATAGACATTAGAAAGAAAACAGAGACATTAGAGATTGATGTCGTAAGAAAACTACTCAGAATTCCAGACCAAAAAACAAAAAACAAAGTAAGAAATGACAGTGTAAAAGAGAGAATAAAAATTTAAGGTACAATAACACAAGATATCGAACTACAACTCACATCGTATGAGCATCTAAACAGAATAAACGTTAAGATTGTCGTAAAACTGACGATACGGTGACAATCACAAGAAAATAAAAGAGAGAAAAACTTAAAACTTCATGAGGAGCTAAAGTTATAAAATCAATAAGTCCAAGAATTCTTCAAGAAGAACAATAGACCAACAGAAAGAAATGGAACTTGGTGATTAGATAGCAAAGCAAGACTCTATAAACGGCTGCACACAAAAATTCAAATTTATAAACAAAAAAGCCCTCATTATATATGAAATAATAATCTTTTTAAGACAGTTTCTTCAAAATATTTTTATTCGTGAAGCGACAGGTGACTTTATTGATCACTGCTACTTATTTTCGTGATCGCCCCCATTCTTCCCGGATATTGTTTATTGTTCCAGGGTGCTAGGAATATACTCGTAAATTCAAATTTGAAACGACCCCATAAGAAAAAATTTCTTTGGGGACAAATCAAGACTTCATTGAGATTTACTTCTAAGAATGTGTTCAAATGCTTTTAAAGCATGTGATGTCACTTTATCAGACTGAAGATAGTGGTTTGGTTGTAAAGTTGATATGAGATTCTCAGTTATCTCTCTCTCTCTCTCTCTCTCTCTCTCTCTCTCTCTCTCTATATATATATATATATATATATATATATATATATATATATATATATATATATATAAATATATATATATATATATATATATATATATATATATATATATATATATATATATATATATATATATATATATACAGTCCCTGGCCAAATTATTAGACGCACTGTATTTTTTTTAGTAATTTTATGTTTCTTAAGAGTTTTTATGCAATAATGGTATATTTAAACTACAATATTATTGATTTTTATTTAAAACAATTGTTGTAGACTACATATTTTGTATTTATTTTTAACATATGGCAACACTGTGTTGACAAAGTGATACATGAACGTAAAGAAGTACAAACCTGTATCAGTCGCGATCGGAATTGAGTCAGGTACGGACGTGTTTCTGTGGCTTTATGGACTGTGATTGTTTGTTTAACAGTTTTATACTACTCAGTTATTAGTTTATTTTGTATGCAGTGTTTTAAAAAAGTAATTGGACTATTTTCATTATGGGTAGAAAAGGCGATCTTTCACCACGTAAAAAAGCTGAAGTGAAGGCCCTTATGATTGCGAAAACATTTACAAACCGAGAAATATCACGAAGATTGGAGGTTTCTGAAGCTAGTGTACGACGCATAAAAAAGAAAATTGAGTCAGGGAAGGAATTAAGCCCGAAAAGAAAGAAAAAAGATGCGGTAGAAAACCAATTTTCACTCCACAGTCAGAGAGATGTTTGAAGAAAATTTGTGTAGAAAACAGATTTGCTACCACAAAGGTAATAAAATCACAACTCCAGGATGCTAGCGTAAATGCTTCTGAGCGCACTGTTCGAAGAAAATTGAAAGAATTAGATTTTAAGGCCTGTCGCCCCGCCAGGAAGCCCAAGTTAACAGCTGCAATGAAAGCAAAGCGCCTGAAGTGGGCCAAACAATGGCAAGACAAAGATGTGGACTTCTGGAGATCGGTAAGATACAGCAATTTAATCAATAATTGATACATTATTATCATTTTCAGTTAAATAAAGCAAATAAACATGGAAGTTTATATATTTTTCCTATTTTTGACAGGTCTGCTTCAGTGACGAAAGTACATTCGAAATTTTGCAGAATAAAGCTCAGTATGTGCGTCGTCGTCATGGAGAAAAGTTTCATCCTGATTGTGTCGTCCCGATGGTTAAACATCCCACCAAAGTGATGATTTGGTCAGTCATCAGCGGCAAGGGCACTGGACGTCTGTACGTCGTCAAAGGAATAATGAGGCAAGATCAGTACAAAGAAGTATTACAAAATCGGTTGATTCCGCAGCTCAGAGAATGGTTTCCAAATGGGGAACCATTCACTTTCATGCAAGATGGAGCTCCCTGCCACACTGCTCGGTCTGTTAAAGCTTTTTTGGCAGAAAAAAATATCCCTCTGTTGGATTGGCCGGGTAATAGCCCTGATATGAACCCCATGGAAAATGTGTGGGAGCTGATGAAAAGAGAAGTGTCTAAAGATGTGATTACCAACAAAACCCAGCTCCTAGAAAAGATTATTCATGTGTGGAATCATCATCCTCAAATGCAGGAGACAGTACAATCTTGCATTGATAGCATGCCGCGCAGAATTAAAGCTTTGATAGCGGCTAAAGGTGGCTCAACTAAATATTGACTTTTACTAACATTAATTTCACTTTTCTTTAAAACTTAATAAACTTATGCTTTTCTAAATTAATGCTGTTTTATTTATGTCAAATAAATAGGTAATTGATTGGATAATATAAAAAATAAAAACAAATCAATTTAAAATAATAAAACGGTACAATATCACTCGGTAATTAATATTTTACATGAAATCTTGCAGTGCGTCTAATAATTTGGCCAGGGACTGTATATATATATATATATATATATATATATATATATATATATATATATATATATATATATATATATATATATATAAATTCTGTTAAGTTAGAACGTGTTCGCGATAAGTCATTTTTGGTAGACGCGATTCTAGCGATTCACACAAAATCGTTAGAGGGAAACTTTGTCTGCTACGGATTTAGTAAAAGCTTCCAAACTTTCATCGAAATCATGTAAAATCCAAAATGAGTTACTTGTTTGCACGTCGGTTCGAGGCAGTCTTTTTTTATTCCCATCCAAAGAGGCCTAAATTGACACATTCCGCGACCGCTAAATATATTAAAAAGTCGGTATCGTTTGTGAAGAAGTGGGTAAATCATTTTAACGAGACGAAACATGTCGATATCTTGCCAAAACGTGGCTTGGTAGGCAAAGTCACTCCAAAAGTCCAAAAACGAATCGTGTCTTTGTTTTCACGTAACCCAAAATTGACGCTGCACCAAGGAGCGGCAAAATTAAGAAAATCGGGTGTCCATGAGACCATTCGACAAGATCTTCGTGCTCACGAAATCAAGTTCCGAAGCAAGTTGGAGAAACCTTTGCTGAGCGAAAATCACGTCTCGAAGCAGCTCACTTGGGCCCATGTTAAGATACTAGAGGGGCCCCCATAATTGCCTGACGTCAACCCTATTAAAAACGTTTGCTGCCTTGTAAAGAGAAAGCTCAGAAGAAAGACTCTGAGGACTTTGACTCAGTCTCGCGAGATTCGAAAAATTTACAGAGTACGCAGAAAATTTCGACGACAGCATGTCTCGACGATGCCAAGTGATTTTTGATGCAGGAGACGATTGGACAACTTACTAAAGTAATGGCGCCATGTTGAGTACACCAAGGAATACATTAATGGCAAAAAATGTTTTGGAAACACATTTTGTCAAGAATACGAGCGGTCACGTTCTTACTTGACAGACTCTAGCTCTCAATTAAGAGCTCTTAAAGTTATTTACAAAAAAGTACAGGTTGAGAGCAAGATATTGGCTAAAGTGGAAAAGTATGAAAATATTTGAATAACGTTGAGACTCTGAGCGATATCAGTTAGCTTAAATTCTTGCAATAACTTTATTTCGTAGGAGTGTTGATATAAATGGATATAAATATTTACGAAGAAAGTATTGTGGCAGCCCGTGGCTCCGTGTTGTATTACTTGCTTACGGTGAAGAACGTCGAGGGTTCAATCCCGCGGCCACATACATAGGTAGTAGTTGTTCGCAGAAATTCAGTAACGTCCGAAGCAGCACTAAAGCGTTGTCTAAAAAGGTGCTGTGGAATACAGAAAAGTATGTTTCGGCACTTGGACAACGTTGATGGATATTACGACATCTCCGCCGATATTCTTAGGATATGAAAAAGGGTAAAATATCTACTCAGGCGGGGAAGTGAATGATAAAAAAAAAACGAAGTATACATTGCAACCAACTTCTGAGTATAGTTTAAATTAGTCACACCCTATTACTCACTAGGTGCCACCTGCAGCGATCCACTTTGTAGTGATTCGAGGATTTTATGCAACTCTTGCGCTGTGTTTCTAAAAAAAAAACGACCAAATATAGTTCCAGTATACACAACAAGTGGTGCCCATTAAAGCTCAAAGCACGACGCATTTATGTGACAATGCGCAACAGTGGCTCTGTTGTACCGTGAAAGCTAAAGATTAATATCAGAGTTACATAAACTACTTTAAATAAATAAAACCAGATATCATTCTTAGCGATATTGCTCTGGAGTTGGAAGATTGCAGCATTTGTCGATTGTTTTTGATTGACAACATTAACTAATTTTGAGAATAATTTGTGGTGGCATATCTACGTTTCTCAAATGCGTGATAGGTTTGTTCCAATTTTGGAAGCTATATGAGACATATAAATTATTAAATGTTATATTGTGTCATCTCCACTATGTTGATATGGAGATATTCGTAGATAAAGTTATATTTAATTAATCAGATCGATATTCCGAAATAAAATTTCGAAATATGGTTTGTTACTTGATTGGTCACTACAACAGAATGTCGAGAATTTGCAAATGCAAAATGATCAACAAATAAAGATCCCATGAATTTTTTTTTTTTTTTTTTATTGGTCTAGCACACGTGCTGCAGGGAAGTCCCTAAAGCGCTCCAGGAGCGGCACGAGTGCGGAAAAAAAAAAAAAAAGCGATTCACGTTGTTCTTGAATCGCTGTAAATTGTACTCGGTGGGAAACACAGCGCTGGGCAAATTATTCCAAAGGGATGACGTTCTCCATATAAAAGATTGCTTGAAAAGCGTCGTACGCGGAGTAACAAGCTGAACCTCATACGGATGCGAAGCACCAGCGCGACGTGTATTTCTAACATGCACCGCTTTGGGAGGAATTAAGCGGGCTACATCCTTCGAACACTTTCCATGAAAATACTTGTAGAACAGACTCAAGTCGCCAACCGTTCTTCGATGTTCCAGCGAATCAAGGCCGCCGGTCAATTCCGGGTCCCCAATCAGACGGACCGCTCTTCTCTGAACAGAATCCAACAAATGCAGTGTATGTTTGGGAGCGGAGCGCCGAACGTGGGAGCAGTATTCCATAGTTGGTCGAATTTGGGCTTTGTAAAGAATTAACAGTTGCTGTGGGGTGTAAAGCTTTCTGGTTCTAAATAATATTCCCAACTTTTGAGAAGCTCTCCTTGCTATGCCTGCAACATGTTCATGCCAAGACATATTTGCTCCCAAACTAACGCCCAACAAATTGAGCGACGATGCTAGGGGAATGGAGTGCCCCGACATAACTATGTCGGGTTCAGCAACGTTAACTTTTTTAGAAAAAACTGCCGCTTGGGTTTTTGTAGCGTTAAATTCCACTTGGTTACTGTCACCCCAAGATAGAATTTCTTCCAGGTCTTTGTTAAGTTGAACGACCTCCTGCTGTCTGCGGATATTCGCCTAAGCAGCCGATGTCCGAGCGTTCAAGGTGAATGAAGAGACAAGCGTACTGTCATCTGCAAAGCTATAGATTGGATTCCCGGTCTTTTCCAGCAGATCGTTAATGTAAATGAGAAAGAGAGTAGCAGACAGTATGGAGCCCTGGGGCACACCGGCGTTGATAGTGAGGGTGTTAGAAAGAAATCCGTCGACCGCCACTCGTAAAGAACGCTCTCTGAGGAAACCTGAGAGCCACAAACAGAACCTTTCAGACATACCATAAGAGCGCAACTTAGCCAACAGTCCATCGTGCTAAACACGGTCGAATGCCTTGGATATGTCAAGAGCAACCGCTCGAGATTCTCCAAAGTGTTCAATTGCGTTGTTCCAAACATGTGTTACATAAGTCAGAAGATCTCCTGTTGATCTATGTTTACGAAAACCATATTGGTGATCGCTAATAATATTGAATCGTTCAAAATATTTTAGAAGATGCACATTGATAACCTTTTCCATGACTTTCGATATTATTGAAAGCAGTGCAACTGGTCGGTAGTTATTTGGCAAGGTCTTCTTACCTTTTTTAGGTATCGGCTGAACCGTGGCACATTTCCAGCAGGACGGAAATATTCCCTTTCTGTAGGATAGGTTAAAAAGTCTACAGAAAACTGGTGTTAGATCCCTTGCACAGTTTTTGAGAACTATGGCAGGTATTCCGTCAGCGCCAGAAGCTTCATTAAAATACGCTTTATGATGCGCTGTCTGAAGACAACATCGGGCATCCTTGACTGCAATATGGGAATAGTAGGTGGTGTTTTTCCTTGGAAATCAACAGTAGAATGTGAAGCAAAGAGTTCAGCCAACAAGTTCGCTCTCTCAACAGGTGTGGTTGCAATGGAATTATCTAGCCGTGTGAGTGGTGGTATGGTGGATTTGGTAAAATTTTGACTAACTGCCTTAGCGACTACCCAAAAGCACCTGGAATTGTTGGGACAAGCGAGAAGTTTGTTTCTAATTCGTTGATTGTGTGCCCCCTTGGTTTCGTCGATAATTCCCTTGCATCTGTTCCGGGCATGAACAAAGATGTTTCGATTTAAGGTGTTAGGATTTTCACACCATTGTCGGTAGGCAATATGTTTAGAAGCAACAGCTTCTTTGCATTTTCGGTCGAACCAAGGCTTGCCGTTGGAGGAGCATTTCTTCGAAAAAGGGATGTAAGCTTCCATACCAGCCAAAATAGCATCGGAGACCTCCCTGGTGCAGTCAGATGGGTTATCGGATCGAAAACAAACGTCCATCCAAGGGAAAGTTCGAAAGTATTCCATGAGATCTTCCCATTTAGCAGATTTGTAGTGCCAAATCTTGCGCGGCCTAGGCGCCTCTCTGTCACTGATTGGCAGGATACTCGATGTCGAAAGCAGTTTATGGTCGGAAGAACCTAACGGCGGATTTACGGTGACCGTGTAAATCTCCGGATTGGTGGTTAAAAACACATCAAGAAGACTGGCGAACTCCCCGTCTCGATCAGGGATCCGTGTTGGTTCGTCAATAAGCTGAGTTAAGCCATAACTGATTGAGAATGATTCAGCTTCACGACCTTGTTCGTCGGTAGTATTTGAATATTTGAGCCAGTTGATATTGTGGACATTAAAGTCGCCCAGGATGGCAATTTCGGCACTTGGATAGTTACTTTGTAAATGATCGATGGTGTCTGCAAGGGAAGCGAAAAGTGTTCGAAAATTGGTATCACTTGGTGGTCGATACAGGATACAGATGAACCTTGTGGTTTGTTGAGTCGTTATTTTTAACCACATAACATCAAAGTTTGGGGGCTCCAGAGCTTCTTCTCGTTGACAAGAGAGGTCGCTGAATGCTATATTCATGGGATCAAATTTTATTTCGGAATATCGATTTGATTTATCCTTCCTAACAATGTTAGGTTTATATAGTTGAGCAGTTTTCGACGTTCGAAACTCTCAACAGATGGCGCAAGAGCTTGTATCTTGCCCAACGAATAGTACCTCATTTACATAAAGTACCATGATTGCTATAAGCCAGCGAGAGTCATTCCAACTTGACTCTCTACGGTACTCTGGTCTTAACGATCGAAACCTTTGCCTAAAGCCTACCTGATGAAGAGTATAGGCTCAGAAAAAAAAACTATAGTCGTAGGAGGAAAGATATGGAATATAGCATTCATGGGATCTTTATTTGTTGGTCATTTTGCATTTGCAAATTCTCGACATTCTATTAAATTAATACTTCTTTCAAATACAATAGCGTGTAAGATTAAAGGTTAAATGTTGAGTTATTTCTGTTATTTGAGAGGGAGGTTATAGATAAACAACTTAACCAATTCTGAGTTTTATTATAAATTTTAGTCTTCTTCAAACTAAATTAAATTCTTATTTTACGTCGGTGTACAATTGCATAAAACAAATCAAAAACCGCCTTACTATAATAGATCAAATGTAGTAATCACTTTTGCGTGAGAAAACTTTTAATTTATCACCACTTGACCGATAAGATCTCGTCAGTTGTACTTTAAATTAAAAAATATTACCTTCATGTCATGCAATTACATTATATGAAGTAGCAAAATATTGCAACCCAGCAAATAAAAATAAACTATACAGAGTAGCAAATAACATTTTTTTGATCAATCTTTAGTAATAGTCAGTTGTGAACATTTTCATTGAAGTACTTGAAGAAAACTACTTTAGGGACCGTCTCTGAAAGACCAAAATTATCGTGTAGATATGTAGGTGGCATATTTGTTATTTGGTTACATGGTAAATAATGTATCTCAAACATAATATATACAATGAAAACTTAAACCAGAGGTTACCTTTCTGTTCTATAATGGTAAAGGAAAAGTAGCGACTACGCGGATAAAAATTAAATCCTAGATATCGATACGTAAATGTTAGGGTAAGATGCCCCAAGTATGCGCCGTTTAGGAATTAAATTATAATGACCACCAACTTTAATATACTCTATGAAAAATCAACTTAGTCTTATGCTCTGTTAAATAACAATCTAATTAAGATCGTGGGTAATTGCGTACTCTTGATACTAAAATTCCTCAAGAGTACGCATGAGAGTCCCAATGAATGCGCATGCTACCTTAACAGTGCGCAAGCTAATTCACACGCATAAATCGCACTTGTAGATTCCAATGCCGATGTAAGATTTGCATTTATCGTGCCACCATTCAGTGCACAGCACAAGCTGTACTGGATCCAGTCTTCAACAATAGGCTCCTAATAATTCTCTTGGCAACCAGGGCATCTCCACATGAAAAACCGGCCTGCTCTACTATTGGGTAAAAATAAGTTTTTCTCAATTCTCGTAGTAATAATCCTTGTAAATAGTTTGTACAGATGGCTTAAGAGACTTGTAGGTCTATAGTTCTCTAATTCCGCTATATCGCCCTTCTTGTGAGGCAGTATCACAATAGCATTGTTCCATTTATCTGTTATTGTACTGCTGTATAGACATAGATTTTATAAATCTCTTATTTTTCTAAGTAGACAAGGGCTGCCTATCTTTATTGCGTCAGTGGTCACCTTATTTTCTCCAGCAGTCATGTTGTTCTTCGCTTTCTTTAATGCTAAATCTATTTCTTCTAAGTTAATATCTGGTATCGATTCTGATCCTTGATTTATTATACCCTTACTTGACGTTATAGCGCCTGGCTCTAAATCTGGAGCCGAGTTTGTCTTATTTTCACTCTTATACAGCAATTGATAGAAATCTGCTACCACTTTCAATATCTCTTCCCTGTTTGTGGTGATAGCTCCTTCTTCGTTTTTAACATTAATTTTTTTTTTTTCTATTTCCGAGATTTCTGCGTAGCGCTTTCATATTTGGTTGATCTCCTTTGTGTTATATTTTCCGATATCCTCCCGTACAGCTTTGGATATTCGTTTGTTCAGCTCTTTTAGTCCTTCAGTGTTTGTCATCTTCTGACTTCTCATGTCCCTTCTTTTCTGCATTAAGTTCTTAGTCCCTTGACTGATTTTCTCTTCTCCCTTTGTTTCGGGACAGTGTTTGTTTTGACTTTCTAGTATTGCATTTGTTTTTTTTTTTCATTTAAACTATTAATGTTTCCTCCCAAGTCGGTCTTCTCTACATTAACAAAGGTGCAACTAATTAAAGATGAGGGGTGTAGAGTGAGGCACCAAGCGGTGGCAAACGTTCCCATTGTTCACGACGGACGCGAATTGTGGGCGATGGCAGCACGAGGATCGGATAGATCAGAATGCCGTACCACTCTCGGTACGCTTTTTTGAACATCGCCAGATATTCCCGAGCAACAATAAATATTCTATCTCGGTCGGTTTCGCGGCGCAAGACATTCTGTTCTCAGCAACATTCGATCTAGAACTTCCTGCAAATGGAACTGTTACGAAAACATACTACGCCTTGAGGTTTTTCGATTATAGTCCGAATTTTTCTCCTCGTTTAAACAAGATATTATCTTTTACAGGTCTGAGATATTGTGAGAGTTTAGCATAAGCAGAGAGTCGTGTTGTTATTTTGTGTTTCCGTAGAAATTTCAAAAGACAATCTGTAACAATCTTAATATATGGAGGGATTACATCCGCTTGACTTCTGGTCTTCGAAGACAAATGAGGAGATATATGTTTTTGAATGGACCGTTTTATATCACTGCACTGGACACAACTTGACTGAAGAACTTAATTAAGATGTTTTAGTTTTGATTAAACTCCGCCAATATAAAAGACGTATGCCAGCGAAAATAAATCAGTTTCGTATAAGAAGCCGGGAGGATGATCGGCGAAGCGTCAGCATTTATTTAATTTATATAAAATAAATTCAGACGAATTTTACCTTATTACCTTATTCGTCAGCCGTCCTCATCCACTGCTTGATATAGGCCTCCTCTAAGAACTTGTACTGATCTCTGCCCTGAGCGGTGTTAATCCAATTTCTTGCCACTCTTTTGATGTCATCGCTCCAACTTGTTGGTGGGCTACCTCTGTTCCTTTTGTCTTGTCTGGGTCTTCATTCTATTAGTCTTCTACACCATCGGTTATCATCCCTTCTGGCTATATGGTCTGCCGATCTCCATTTAGATTGCATTATTTTTTGGATAATATCTATTACTTTTATCCGTTGTCTGATAGTTATGTTTGTTATGCTATCCTTCCTTGCGATACCCAGCACAGCTCTCTCCACTACCCACTGCAACGCTCTCAGTTTATTGTTGTTTTGTTAATGTGAGTGTCTCGGCGCCATATGTGATTACCGGCAGAACGCATCGTTCATAAACTTTCTGTTTTAAGCACACCGAGAAATTACCTTGCAGCATATCTTTCCGCTTCCCAAAAACCGTTCATTCCAAACCCACACGACGGAGTATCTTACGGGTTTCGTTACCTTTGCAAATTTCTAATTAATGAATTAAATACTTTTACTTTTGAACGTGGGTCATCTCGTTTTCATTAAATTATATGTTACTGTTCGTAACTACATTAATCATTAACTTGGTCAATTGGTAAGTATTTGTTGGGCATTATCTAGATTGTCGGCTATTATGACAATACCATCAGCAAGGCGCATGTGATTTAGGTATTCGCCAACGATGTTTACGCCTTTTTCATTCCAAATGAGCTCCTTAAAAGCATATTTCAACACCGGCGTAAAAAGTTTAGGAGAGATTTTATCACCTTGTCTGATTCCACGTTCCACTCGGTATTTACTTGTGGATTCATGGAGTCTTACACTTGCTGTTGCGTTATTATAAATAAATTTATTTAACTGAGTATATCTGTAATCTATTCTCATTGGCTGCAGAGCAGACAGTATCGCCGGTAACTCCACCGTGTCAAAAGCTTTTTTTAAAATCATAAGAGTGGTTTGTTGTATTCTATTAGATTTCTCTGTAAAGATTTTGATGGTCTGTAAATGATCGTTAGCACCGTATCCACTTCTAAAGCCAGCCTGTTAGCCTGGTTGATAAAAATCTAGTTTTCGCTCTTATTATAATTTTGGTAAACCACTTGTACAAATGGGAGAGCAAACGGATCGATCTATAATTTTCAAGGTCGTTTGTGTTTCCTTTTTAGTGTTCCGTAAGGAACACTTATAAGATCACTTCGGTGTCTGTCTGTCTGTCTATCACACCCGATTTTCTCCGAAACTATTTGACATAGAAAGTTGAAATTTGGTACTAATATAGGAATTGATGGCCTCATCAGAGCCATGTAGTTTTAAAAGTTAAATTTTGACTCACGGGGTTAGTTTTGAGGGGTGAAATCGGAAGTGAAAAAATTTTTTTTTTACTAGGTCATCCAGTGTGGTGTCAAATGAAAGCTTGTGAAAAACGAGTAAAAAATTTATATATAATGTAATACTTGCGCACACTTTTCTTTGCATTATTTTTAATAAATCGCGAAAAATCGCTGTCTCCCTACCTTATCTCGAAAAGTACTGATCAAAAAATTTTGAAAAAATTCTGGAATATTCTCCACGGGGTATAGATTGAACGAAAATTATTACCAGTGCATTATCTTTAATAATTTATCTGGTATATAAAAAAAAAAAAAAAAAAAAAATTCAAGTTTTCAGTAAAGATTAGAAACAAACTTTGTTGAAAACTGATTTGGGCTGAATTTTGTGAAGTCACTGATCATTTTATACCACCGACCGTAACAAAATTTTTTATTTTAAAAGCAATTAACGTACGGAACACTAATTGTGCAAGTTCAACTTGCACTTGACCGGTTTTTTTTTATGAATGAGGACCGTCTCTGCGTTATTCCATTTGCTTGGGATTATGATATTTTTCAAGTAGAAGTTAAAAAGAGAAAGTACAACCCTCAACAAGCCTTCGTCACCCATTTTTACAGCAGTTACGATCTGATCTTCTCCAGGAGCTTTGTTATTTTTCAGTTCTCTAAAAGAAAGTACTGGTGCGGAATTATGAATTTAAAATTCTTATTTTTCGGATTTTATTGGAGAGGTAATTAGCAAGCCGCTAAAAGTTTTTAAACTAAAGCCATTATATTTAAGTTTAGACAATAATATCGCATGAGTCGAAGAATCAAAAGCTTTAGCTTAGGAACTGCTACCTTTCTTTTTAAAATGCCAAAATAGTATTTTGTGCTAGATACAAAAATAGCTATTTTTCTTAAGCTTAGAAAAGATTATCTATATAAAATGCTATCACTTCTTTTCGTATCAAACTAAATTTTATTTTATTTTTATTTCACGGAAAAGATTTTATCACTGGATTCACGGCCTAAACAAAAACATTAAGCGCGGCATAATTGCCGAAATTAAAAGATCGTTGTTTGAGATAGACGAATGAAAATAACATTTACTTGAGCTAAATTGTATACTATCAAGGGAATACACGAACAGCCACTCTGGGCCTTAATCCTTAATTCTTATTTGATGATAAGTACTGGCGAAGAGTGATGAGGACAATTTTATACACCAAAGCTTCTGTTGCTAGCTACAGTGTAAGAAATTTTCGATATAATACTTTTTAAATTCCAAAATTATTAAACAACACGTGTTAGGGAAGGGTTCAGAAGTTCGTTCCACCGCATTCTTTGTCAAAATTGAGGCCTGAATCCTTCTAAATTACAGGTGATATAATAAAGCTAGCTGATTTTACTCGGAGGATGGCAAAAGTCACACAACAATAGTTAATTCGGGCGGAAACGATTGAAACCTTTTCATATCAACTTTACGAAATTTTGATGATTATAACTAAAGAACAGGATGAAGGATGAGATCGATATCACATACTCTTCAAACATATTTTTATCAGTTAATCAAGGAATTATATATATATATAAAGATATATATATATATATATATATATATATATATATATATATATATATATATATATATATATATATTATATATATATATATATATATATATATATATATATATATATATATATATATATATATATATATATATATATATATATATATATATATATATATATATATATATATATATATATATATATATATATATATATATATATATATATATATATATATATATATATATGTATATATATATATATATATATATATATATATATATATATATATATATATATATATATATATATATATATTCCGTGTTCTTGGAATTAGATCATTAAAAACTATTCTTGGAACTGTTATATATATTTCGACCTTCGAAAGAGGTCTTCTTCAAAATTTGCTCTAAAAGATGACATGACAAAATGAATTAAATATAGATAAGTAATTAATCAGTTTGTCGTGTATTTCGGGGTTAAAATACTGGTAGCTTTTCGTAGTTTATATATATATATGTATATATATATATATATATATATATATATATATATATATATATATATATATATATATATATATAAGGATTTTCTACAGCTGACGCTGTCTTCCTTCTCTCAGCCTTTGATTCCATCCGTTTCTATCTTCCTAGTCTCCATCTGTTAGACCCCTGTCCTCCATAGCCTCGTCCACATCGTCTCTCCACGATCGCCTGGGTCTTCCTCTTTTTCTTCTCCCTATAGAGCTCCACTCCGTTATTTTCTTTATCTACCTATTATATTCGCTCCGTCTTATTTTAATCGTTTTTCTTCAATGATATTTGTTGCGTTCTCTTTGATGTTCATTCTGCTTCTTATTTCTTCATTTGTTATTCTCTCCATACGTGTCACTCTACAACATCTTCTCCAATACTCCATCGCTACCGCGTTAATTTTAGATTTATTTCTTTTGTTGATCATCCATGTTTCTGACCCGTATGTCATTATGCTTTGTATTATTGACTTGTATATGCGTGTTTTGTTTCTCTTTGTAATGTGCTTGTCCCACAGGATCGAATTTAACTGTCTTATGCATGGTTCCTAAATACTTAAATCTATCGGTTCCTTTGATTATTGTTTCGTTATCGACTTCTAGATTCTCCACGTTTCCCACCTTTGTTAGATATTCCGTTTTATCAAAGTTTATTGCTAATCCTGCTTTAGTGTATTCTTCGTTCAGTTTTCGTACCACATAACTGAGATCTTCCTCATCTTGCGCTATGATTACTTGGTCGTCTGCGAAATTTAGAGTATATAAGTAATCTTCTCGTATTGGGACTCCCATTCCACTACATTTTTGCTTCCATTTTTTTATTGTTTGTTCGAGGTATATTTTGAATAGTGTTGGGAATGTAGAGCATCCTTGTAATAGGCCTCTCGATGTTTGGAGTCTCTTCCCTATTTTATGTCCTATTTTTATGTTCACTGTGTTGTTTTCGTAGAGAGCTTTTACTGCGCATATTAGCTCTTTGTCAATGCCTATTTCATTCATTGCGTTCCATAATCTTTGGCTTGGTACTGAGTCATAGGCCTTTCTTATGTCTATGAAGGCTAGATGAACTTCTCTATTCTTTGCCAGTTTGTTTTCCATTGTTTGTTTTATAGTGTATATATGGTCTATACATGATTTTCCGGCCGTAAAGCCTGCTTGGTCTTCTCCAATTTTTCCTTTTATATTTTCCTCCATGAAATTCTTAATAATTTTTCGATACAAACGTCCCATACTCGATATTATGCTTAGGCCTCTACAGTTTGTGCATTTTCTGCGGTCTCCCTTTTAAAATATAGATACTATATAAGCTTTTGACCATTCCTCTGGTATTTTTTCTCCATTTATCGCTCTGTGGAACATGTTTCTCAGCATTCGATGTAATTTATTAGGCCCGTACTTAATTATTTCAGTTACCATACACCCAGGCCCTGCAGATTTATTATTTTTGAGTGTTTTTATTGTCTTCTTTACTTCTTCATATCTTAGTTCTATCTCTTTTATTTCCTTATTCTGGGTTCTCTTCTTGGAATTCTTGTCTGTCTTCTGTTAGCAGCTTCTTATAGTATTCTTCCCACTCGCGTTCTGGGATGTACTTTATATACGTCTTCTCTCTATTGTTAGTCCTTAATGCTTTAAATATTTATTTTCGTAGTTTTAATGATCTAATTCCAAGAACACGTAAATTATAAAAAATATATATATACCAAGATCAAAGAACGTTACACTCAACAAAATATATATATATATATATATATATATATATATATATATATATATATATATATATAAAACCGAATAAATAAAGTATACAATAATCATAAAAAATCTAAACAAAGTAACAATGAAATTAAGTAAAATTATATTTCCATACCATACATTCCTGAATTAAGTAATAAGATCAAAAAAGTCCTTAAACCACATAACATCAACATAGCAGAAAAACCAGCTAACAACTCAAAAAATATCTTCACCAAACTTAAACCAACAATACCAACAGCAGAACAAACAAACTTAATCTACAAAATAGACTGCATGAACTGTCCAAAAACATACATTGGAGAATCAAAACAATATTTAAAGAGACGAATAACAGAACATAAAAATAGCATAAGAAACGCAAACCAAAACCATACTGCCCTATCAAAACATGCCCTAAATGAATTGCATAATTTCAATTTTAATAATGTCCAAATCCTAGACTTTGAAAATAATCATAAAAAACGAAACATAAAAGAAATGATACATATACGAAGAACAAATAACACCTTAAATTATCGAAATGACACGGAAAGCCTGAGTATTGTATACAATGATTTAATAACCCAATAAAACCTAAATACTAAAATAACAACAATTAAAGTAACAACAATATAAAAGCAATAAATAAATTTTGGATTTACCCATTTTACCTGTACAAATAGTGAAATAAAAATGTGAACCATTTAAATTTAGTATTACGAAAAATCTGTTAACATATAAACCAAAAGATCTAACTAGATATAAGGTAGGAACACTATAATTAAAAACTAATATTTATTCTTTATTTATAAAACAACACTAATCATCAATTTTACATCTTAAACACTTTTTCTTTCTTGTAGTTCTAAAGATGGTTTAAATAAAATAAACCGAAACGTTAACCAAAAGTAAACTTGTTTCATTAAAAATTGACCGCAAGACCAAAAACAAAAATCTATCCTAAATTTATTCTTTAACGGTCAGGAAAAAAAAAAAAAAAAAATATATATATATATATATATATATATATATATATATATATATATATATATATATATATATATATATATAACATATATATATATAGGCGGGACGTCGAAAATTTAATCCAAACTGACAAGGTCTAATCCCAGGAACCAATCTGATCTAGCCAAAACCGTGAAAACTTCCGTTCCAAATTACTCACTGATCCCAAATTTTAATTGTTCCAAAAAAGGAAAACTACAGCTTTGCGACAAAGGTTTTTTATATATCTCAAAACTAAAGTTAATAGTAGTACTTTTTCTTTTCTGGAACAATTAATGTTTTGGTCATTGAATAATTTGCAACAAAAGTTTTCACGGCCTTGGTTAGATCAAAAGTCTTGGTTCCTGGGATTAAACCTTGCCAGTTTGGATTAACTTTTCGACGCGTTCGCCTAGGATTGCACGAGTCATTCTTAGAGATTTTTACCCGTCGAGATTAGAAAATTGAACGGGCTCGAAGATACGCAAGTTAAATATCTATCTTACTGGGGTTCAGCAAATTCTGACCTAGTGTAACGATCGTTTTATACGTGTGATGCAGACCGTAACCTGAGACTCTATTAAGAATGTTGATATTCAACTACAACTGACTGCACAATTTGTTTCTTATTGATACATCTTTCATGATCCTTATTAGTGTTCCGTACGGAACACTTATAAGATCACTTCGGGGTCTGTCTGTCTGTCTGTCTGTCTGTCACACCCGATTTTCTCCGAAACTATTTGACATAGAAAGGTGAAATTTGGTAATAATATAGGAATTGATGGCCTCATCAGAGCCATGTAGTTTTGAGAATTAAATTTTGACTTAAGGGGTTAGCTTTGGGGGGTGAAGTCGGAAGTGAAAAAAAAAATTTTTTACTAGGTCATCGAGTGTGGTGTCAAATGAAAGCTTGTGAAAACACGAGTAAAAAATATATATATAATATTATACTTACGCGCACTTTTCTTTGTATTATTTTTAAAAATTCGCGAAAAATCGCTGTCCCGGGCCTTATCTCGAAAAGTACTTATCAAAAAATTTCGAAAAAATTTTGGAATATTCTCCACAGGGTGTAGATTGAACAAAAATTATCACGAGTGCATTACCTTTAATAATTTATATGGTATATAAAAAAAAAAACAAAAATTTCAGGGTCATCAGATTTCAGTAAAGATTGGAAACGAACTTTGTTGGAAACACATTTGGGTGTGTTTTGTGAAGTCACTGATCATTTTATACCACCGTAAACATAAATTTTTGATTTAAGGGTTTCGTTTTGAGGGGTGAAATCGGAAGTGAAAAAAATTTTTTTTTACTAGGTCATCGAGTGTGTTGTCAAATGAAAGCGTGTGAAAACACGAGTAAAATATATATATATATATATATATATATATATATATATATATATATATATATATATATATATATATATATATATATATAATGTAATACTTGCGCACACTTTTCTTCGTATTACTTTTAAAAAAATCGCTGTCCCCACCTTATCTCGAAAAGTACTGATCAAAATATTTTGAAAAAATTCTGGAATATTCTCCACGGTGTATAGATTGAACGAAAATTATCACGAGTACATTACCTTTAATAATTTATCTGGTATATAAAAAAAAACAAAATTTCAAGGTCACCAGTTTTCAGTAAAGATTGGAAACAAACTTTGTTGAAAACTCATTTGAGGTGTGTTTTGTGAAGTCACTGATCATTTTATACCACCCTAACAATTTTTATTTTAAAAACAATCAACGTACGGAACACTAATTGTGCAAGTTCAACTTGCACTTGACCGGTTTTTTTTAATTGATATTGATCTCTCAGTTTATTCTGTATACTCCATACCATATGAACAAGGAATTTTATCTTCCGTTTGCAAACTAATGGTATCTATCGGGGATATCTAGCATTATCCAATTTTCTTAGAAGTATTGAAGAATGTTAGATTTTTTCAGTAATTTGGCCCTTTGTCTACAATATGGTGTATGTAATGCAAAACTGCACTACCTATTGGTACATTCCTATTATTATCTTGCCTGGGAGCCGACTTTTAAAGTAGTTAAGCAAAGGTGTAATATTGACAGTACTTGTAGTGTTCATTTTTAGTGTTCCGTACGGAACACTGATAAGATCACTTCGGTGTCAATCTGTCTGTCCGTCCGTTTATCACATCCGATTTTTTCCGAAACTATTTGACATAGAAAGTTGAAAATTGGTACTAATGTAGGAATTGTATGGCCCTATCAGAGCCGTGTAGTTTTGAAAATTAAATTTTGACTTAAAGGGTTTGTTTTGGGGGGTGGATTCGGAAATTTAAAAAAAATGTTACCATGTCATCCAGTACACTAATTGCGGAATTATAGTTTCTTAATTACATGTTTGCTTCTTGAAAAGATCAGATCTACAGAGTAGTATATCTACAAGAGGAAGTCCCCGTTTTGAATAAATTGTGTATATTTTCTCTTTAGAACTTCCTTTGTATATTGATCGTACATAATAAGGCTTGGTATATTTTTATAGCATGAGAACATAATAGTTTGCATTTTAATATTTAATTTTCCGCTCGATTTTTAAAAAGAAAATATTGTACATTCTTCCTTTTAATTCCACGAGCACGCAACTATGACACACGAATGCAGAGGGCCTGTTTTTAGTCGGATATATGGTTTGAGCATTTTAAAAGAGTAATTTAAAGCGGCTAGGATATAGACGGTGTTTAATTATTTTTCTGTTGCCCTATATTTATCGAGCCAAACTCAAGAGCTAACACGTGTTCTGCACAACTCACCTTTTGTACCATTTGCTTTGGATTTCCAGTAAAGGGAACCGTCCTCTGTATTTATACGAGGCAGCGCTGTGTTCAATTTTGAATATTGGAATCACAGTGAAACCACGTTGCCTTGTCGATAAGATCAAATTATTAGAAAAATCTAAAATCTATTCAGGTGCTACAATATTTATTCTTTTCTTTACAAGAATTTCCCTTTTTATTTTTCCTCTTCGCACGGTTTATATAACGATTGGTACCGTCAAACGGGGTGACTTCGGACAGTTCTTAGAGTTTTCTTCATATTTCTTCCAAACTAAAATAATACCCAGAATATATTTTTTACCAAGTGTAGTTCAATTATCGTAGAATCCAAATACTAGCACAGATTTTATTTTACGCCATTGGAAATTTCTATTTTTTTATTTTAAAAGTGTCCGAAGTCACCTCATAGAGTGGGGGTAACTTTGGACACATATGTAAATCGTACAGGTTTCGATGTTTCCGCACCGCTGGGATGACTTCGAACACATATTTTTATACACATAACACATATTTTTATATACATAACAAATGAGTTTAATAGGAACTGTAGTTATTCAATATTAATATTCATAGGTAAATTTTCAAAAGTATAACGGTCTCTGCGTTGCTCGAGTATAATTAATTTTTGAAAAATGTCTTCTTTTACAATGTCGCTTTCATCATTGGATTGGAACTACCAAAACACAACCGTCTCCGGTGTTCTTCTTTCTTAGAAACTTCACATGTATATGATTTCCTTGTTTACTAATAATTTTTCCTACATAATATTTTTTCTTCGTGGAGTTATTTACAGGAATAGCAATGATCTCAAATTCGTTAACTTGGAGTTCTGCAGTTTCTTTTGTCTTCGCCTTCTTTTGACTTTGTATGAGTGTTTTCAATGGCATTGACTCCGAATTCGAATCACATGAAGGATCACTCTCGAAAGCAATAGATCGGGAAGATTTTGTAGTTTTTTGACAACCTGAAGTTGAAGGTCTTGCTAGAGCTGCATTTATATCCTCTATACTATCTCGACCTGGTGGTACATTTATCCGCTTTCGTTTTCCTTTTTCGTTATTTTCCTGAGGGTTTCTGTTTTCTTTTAAGAAATCCAATAAAGATTGATCAAGCATAGTAGTACCTGTTTCTTCATCACTCCTCATATGATTTGATAAACGTTTGATGACTTCTTGCCGATTGAACGGAACTATTCCACATCCTCGAAATCCAGAAAAAATATTTGCTTTGGACTTAGCCTGAATGAACTGTAGTGTTGTTTGCAATAGCTGTGGAAAGTCTGATTTCTGAAAAGCACCTTTCCTCTGGTATTTCCATTCCATCAATATTTTTCGCCAACCCTTCTTTAAAGGCCCAAAAAACGACACATCAAGGGGTTGACACAGATGTGTCGAGTTTGGGGGCAACAAAATGAATTTTTATATCATTTTTATGACATTTCTCTATAACTTTTTTGGTTAAATGGCTGGAAAGGTTATCTCCAATCAGTAGCTTGGTTCCTTCCTTGTTTTGAAAATATGGCAATAGTATTTTACTGAACCACTCCTAAAACGTTGCTGCCTCGAACCAGCCCGACTTACTAATGCTATATTCACATCCAGGAGGACCATTTTCTTCCCATTCTTGATATCGATGCTTAGCCTTGTATACAACAAAAGGTGGTAAAAGTTCTCCATTTGCTGAAGCAGACATCATCACACTTATGCTTGTCTTTGTTGAATCCATAATTCTGTCACAGTGTTTTACACCGCGTTTACAAACGACCTTGGCTTTACCAGTATCATCGCTAAAGTTGGTCTCGTCATAGTTAACAATGTTTGATGCATCAATATTCTCTAATGCTTTTTCTAGTTCCGTAAAATATTCAGTTAATAGTTTGGACAGAAACTTGGGCACGAAGCTGTTTTATATTTTGGCTTAATCTTACAGTTAATTCTTTATGACGAGACAGAAAGGATTTTATCCAATCGCGTCCGGACATATTGTCATGGAATTTTTCAATATTAACACCTTTCCTATTCAAGTATTGTTTTACTATTTCTCTGATATCATACTCAGTTAGTGGAAATCCCCATTCACAGGCACTTTGTATTAACAAAACTAGGCGATTTTCTTCGACAACATTAAGAACACTTTGACCTCCTGCTTTTTTTGTATGGTTTTCATTGACACCCGTTGCTTATGCTCGATTTTGGAACACCATAGAATTCTGACGCTTTTCTTAAAGACTTTGGGCGGTTTTTAACCTCTTCTATAACTTTTTTTAGGTTATATTGATTGTAGTTCTGATAACTACGGCCGCCTCACACTTTTCCATACTTTCGCGGCATTGTCCAAAGTCACCTCCTAAAAGACAATTTTTTTGTTACGGGCCTGTATAAAAAAAACTATTCTAGAAAAAAATTTAATTTCGTTGTCAAATGATTTTTAAATAGTTGTAATAATAAGCAAAAATCGTGCAGATTTTAAGTAGTTCTGTGCAGAATACTCACTTTTTCACTATTTTTGTAATCACTAAATTCAGTTTTTCAGTAAAAGCGTAGCACGTGGCGAAGTTTAGCTTGCAGCGCGACCCACCGCCACCGTCGTTGAAAAAATACTGGCAAGTATGAGCTTGCCTTAAAACAGTGACGATAAAATGCATACATTCGGTAAAATACGGATAAGAAGTAGCGAACTACCGATTGTCCAAAGTCACCTCCACTGTCCGAAGTCACCCCGTTTGACGGTACTAGGGTTTCGTTCCGGGATTCCAGTTTTTATCATTTCATCTCACAAATTTTGTGCTACCAGGATATAACCGTTGGAATTTCGTTGTATGTATATACGAGCGTTTAGCTTCAAAACTCTCTCGATCTATTTTTATAAACTTTAGAGGAGGCACAAAAAACGTCCCTGTGTCAAAATATCCACTTTTGATGCAGTTTTTAGTATTCTTTGAAGCACTGTCGGGTGCTTATCAAATTGTAAACTATAAACAACCAAATTTGTCTTTGAAAGTAGAGTAATAATGCTAAAAAATGATTGGATCGAGTGGGTTTTGAAGTAAACCGACATAAAGACCAGTTTTTATTTAATTTGCCACAGGATTACCATGACCAATTACTGTAGCTAAGTGGAAATCGATACTATTTTTTAACTGCAAAGCTTTGAATGTTGTATCTGCTAAGAAAGTATAGCTCCGGAATCATATATAAAAAAATACTTGTATTTTTTTTTTAATTTAAAAAATGAGTATTAATAATGAGATCGAGAGAGTTTTGAAACATAAGTGAAAGGACCCCGCACAAATTAAGTGGATTCGTGCCCCCGGTGAAATTGGCTGAAATTCGGATATGTTGTTCGTTCCGCCATCCTGAGCAAAAGTCTCAATGGGCACAAAGCTCAATTTTGCGAATTTTGGCTTCTAGGAAGCTCCAAAGTTCCACGGATTTAACATTATTTACTACTTGAAATAAGGTATTCTTATCAAAAGTTTAGTATTTTTTGCCTTAAAAAAAGTACTTTTTTATGATTTCGAGGTCGCTGAATTCAAATCAGATGTCAAATAGACGATATTGACAGTTGACAGCTGTCAACTAGCTGTCAAACAACAAGCAATAGTCAAAATCAATAAAATCCACATGTATATATGTGTTTTTGAGGTTGCTGAGTTCAAAACTGATGTTAAAAAATCGATGACAGTTGACAGCTGTCAAAGTCAAATAACTGTTAAATAGCATTTAGCAATTGAAATTGATAAAATTAACATGTAAACATATGTTTTTAAAGTTGCTTAATTCTGGGCTTCATTTAAGCCTGAACTTATAAAGGCCATAGGAAAGTATGCCGTACCTGCAAATCAAATATTTTCTCAACCTTCAACTCATTTATTTAACCGCTGTCATTAGTCGTATACGTTACTATATATTATGCTGTAGATACGTCATGTCATAGTCATAGTAATTTTTTATTAAAGTCACAAAAAGTAGTCAAGTAGGTTTGTATTTGTATTTTATTTCATGGGCATTGTCACATCATGTCATAATCACTGTATTCTTACGTAAAGTCAAAGTCAGTAATTTTTTTATTAAGATCACAAAAAAATAGTCTAATCAATTGTAAAAAGTGCGCCTCTGATTACAATATTATTTTTAAGCTTCATCAATTATTTCAATACCGTTGGCATCTTCTTGCCATCTATTTGCTGCATCACGTGAAGTATTTAAAAGGCTTTAATCTGGGTATCTTATGTTGTCTTGGTGCCTTGCATATCCTAGGTACCATAATATACTGGCAATATGAGCACAAGTTCCCAATGTCCGAGCACCAGATTGGCAAGTGCAATAATAGTCATTAATAAGTTCTTCTCCAGGGTTTAATTCATCCTCAGAAATGAAAGAAATGAACACTTGGTGACTGGTGCGATTTCGAAATCTTGAATATATTTGCAGTCTTATAACATTATTCATATCAAAATGTTCATCTATCTGAATCTCCTCTTCGTTATCTCTCTGAAGTATATCTTGAATATATGAACATCCAAGATTAATTTGATAAATCCCAAGGGTTAAATCTTTCAAAAATTCAATACTTAGCCTTGGAAACCTGGGAACTTGTTCATTGTTTAGGCGAATCCACTGAGCACGTCTATATTGCAACCTGTTACGCACCACAATATCCTGTACGTTATTTCTTCTACTCCTTCGCTGCAACATTTGCCTTGCCATGTCAACAGTTGCATTTTCCATAGTGATTAGTGGATGGTACCGATTAATCAAGGCTCCAGCAATTCTATAGTAATCACCAATGTATCGAGCATTTTGAATATTAAACACATTTTGAAACATTTTAAATATACTTCTTATGTGACCATTTCTGGCTTCAACTACCCATCTAACCTTAGTAATGATACGATTTTCATTAGCTACTTCAGTTATAAACTGCCTTTGTCCCCGTTCAAGAAAGGCTGGCATTCTATGTTCGATACCTAATTGAGCCAATAATGGTATTATATCTCTATAACCCCTATCAACTATCATAATGTCGCCACCTCGAAACCAATCACGTAAGTTTTCGTCAGTGTCCCTTTCAAATTCACTTCTTAATATATCGGCATCGTTATTTTGTGAATCTGAGAAATATGGTCCTAGAATAGACAAAATATAACCATCTGGAGCTACAATGAGTGTTGGTTTTAATAGATGTCTACCTTTATGCATAGAATAAGATTGATGAAGGATCCTGAAATTGCTACTTTTATGTATATAAGCATAAGTAGCGTCACATATTACAATAGCCACTGGAACATCAGGCTCATTATTGTACAATTCGTTTGCAAAAGGAGTAACATGGCTTGCGATGAAGTTTTCTCTTGTAATTGCTGAAGTACCAATATTATGTGGAACAAATCTTAACATTAGTGACAATCTTACAGAACATATAGCCATACTTACGGCTTGACGGGTGGGATAGTTAAATATAACACCTAAAAATGCATCCGATAAACCTTGTCTCATCTTACAGAGAAACATCATAAGATCTTTAGGATGAACATATCTTAATCCTCCATCCGTAGGGACTGGATCACAAAACGTTAAAAGATCGTCAAATTGAGCTTTATTGACAGAAAATAAACAACCAAATTCTTCTTCACTCAGTTTATCAGGATTGAATAATTTATCTTGTTTTTTGAGCAGCTTGACGCATATTCTCTAACAAATTCTGGAGATCAGTACCTGGAATAACGTAAGGGCGATTTACATAAGTTAACCCAAGAATTAATGGCTGAAAAATATATCTATTTCCATTAAGATGGTTCGCGCAACACCTAATACCATCAGGTATATATATATTCGCTTCTACAAAAACATTACATCTACATTCAGATGATAATTTTGTAGTACCTTCAATAGCTCCACAGATAATACAAGCTCGATTATGTCGCTGATTTACAACATTTAATCTTAAATGGGTAGGATCATTTTCGATGATTTCTAATTCAGTAATAATTGATTGGTTACAATTAAAGCAAATTCTGGTCTCTTCCACAACCTCAGCATCAGCAAAATCATTAGCAGCTCGTCTAAGAATTGCTATTTGATTTTTATCGATATTGTTACCCATCCAGGGCATTTGCTGTAAACGACCTAAGCGGTCACAAACAAAACAAGAGACTTGAGCATTTTCGTGCGCGATTAGCCATATTATCAAAATCGCAAAGTAAGAATACACAATTCTCAGTAAAAAAATATAGGAAAGTTTATATGAGATTATGAAGTAGTTAATGATTTAATATCTATCAAGAAAAAATATTTGAATCTTTACAAAACGAAGGAAATAAAAATATGTATTTATTCCGTCTTATATGATCTTCAAGTTGATTAAATAAAAAACAATATTATTTTTATTAGTTGTCCAGAAAAATGGATAGTTCTGAAAAGAACTGATTTGGAATTTAGTTCTGAGAAGAACTGTTTTGATTTTAGCTCTAAAAAAGAACTGTTTATGCTTTAAGTTCAGAAAATTATTATTTACGCTTTAGCTATGAAAAGAACTGATTGAATAATTTCAAAGATACTTCTTATAAAAAGATTCAATGATCATGACCGATATAAAGTTATTTCAAAGTACATATTATATGTGCAATTGAAAACGCATTTCATTGGCGAGAAAAGAAAAGTATATTATTTTATCAAGAATCAATATTTATCCTTTTTTATCCTTAATTATATTAGGTATTTTAAACTCTATTATATTAATATTTTATTTTTCTGCAAAAATTATGTTTAATTTTGAAATCAGATTACTATAGAATTGTTGGAGCCTTGATTAATCGGTACCATGCACAAATCACTATGGAAAATGCAACTGTTGACCTGGCAAGTTCCCAGTGACACATATACGACTAAAATATTTTTATATTACAGACAAGAACACACATACTATGACAACACCATACAAAAAGGGGAAAAAATCCGACTGTCTGCCTCCACGTGGCTTTCCCTGGTTGTAGCTAATGACAGCGGTTAAATAAATGAGTTGAAGGTTGAGAAAATATTTGATTTGCAGGTACGGCATACTTTCCTATGGCCTTTATAACTCAGGCTTAAATGAAGCTCAGAATTAAGCAACTTTAAAAACATATGTTTACATGTTAATTTTATCAATTTCAATTGCTAAATGCTATTTAACAGTTATTTGACTTTGACAGCTGTCAACTGTCATCGATTTTTTAACATCAGTTTTGAACTCAGCAACCTCAAAAAAACGCATATATACATGTGGATTTTATTGATTTTGACTATTGCTTGTTGTTTGACAGCTAGTTGACAGCTGTCAACTGTCAATATCGTCTATTTGACATCTGATTTGAATTCAGCGACCTCGAAATCATAAAAAAGTACTTTTTTTAAGGCAAAAAAATGCTAAACTTTTGATAAGAATACCTTATTTCAAGTAGTAAATAATGTTAAATCCGTGGAACTTTGGAGCTTCCTAGAAGCCAAAATTCGCAAAATTGAGCTTTGTGCCCATTGAGACTTTTGCTCAGGATGACGGAACGAACAACATATCCGAATTTCAGCCAATTTCACCGGGGGCACGAATCCACTTAATTTGTGCGGGGTCCTTTCACGTGTCTTTTTAAATGGCTCGGGAGGGTTTTGATCTGAACGACTTCTCACAGTTATAGTGTCCCCTAAAACTAATATAAAAAAAGTGATTTTCGAAAAATGATGCACTAAGAGAGTTTTGAAATTAAACGTCTCATATGAAAGTATCTGGAGAAAGGTTTGATGCAAGGACACATTTTGATTTTCAGAGTTCTGCTGCAACTAATAAAGAAACATTTTATAAGCTTTACATTTATCCAATTACACGTAATAATATTTTCAATATTCAGTTTCTAGATATGACTGGTAAATTTAATATTAAAAACCGGTCAGTGCAAGTTGGACTTGCGCAATTAGTGTTCCTTACGTTGATTGCTTTTAAAATAAAAATTTTCGTTACGGAAGTATAAAATGATCAGTGACTTCATAAAACACATTCTAAATGAGTTTTCAACAAAGTTCTTTTCCGATCTTTAATGAAAACTGATGACCTTGAAATTTTTGTTTTTTTTCTATAGCAGATAAATTATTAAAGGTTATGCACTCGTGATAATTTTCGTTCAATCAACATCCTGCAGAGAACATTCCAGAATTTTTTCAAAATTTTTAGATCAGTACTTCTCGAGATAAGGTTAGTTCAGGTTAGCAATTTTCGCACTTTTTTAAAAATAATGCAAAGAGAATTGTGTGTAAGTATTACATTATATACATTTTTGAACTCGTTTTTTATAAGCTTTCCTTTGCGATCCCACTTGATGAAGTGGTAACTTTTTTTTTTTACTTCCGATTTCACACCCTAAAACTAACCCTTAAGTCAAAATTTAACTTCCAAAACTACACGACTCTAATGAGGCCGTCAATTCCTATATTAGTGCCAAATTTCAACTTTATATGTTAAATAGTTTCGGAGAAAATCGGGTGTGACAGACGGACAGACAGGCGGAGTTCCTTAAAAGCATATGCTAACACCGGCGTAAGAAGTTTAGGAGAGATCTTATCGCCTTGTCTGATTCCACGTTCCACTCGGTATTTACTTGTGGATTCATGGAGTCTTACACTTACTGTTGAGTTATTATAAATGAATTTAATTAACTGAGTATATCTGTAATCTATTCTCATTGGCTGCAGGTCAGACAGTATCGCCGCTAACTCCACCGTGTCAAAAACTTTTTTAAAATCCGCAAATACTAATACGAGTGGTTTGTTGTATTCTATAGATTTCTCTGTAAGGATTTTGATGGTCTGTAAATGATCGTTAGCACCGTATCCACTTCTAAAGCCAGCCTGTTAGCGTGGTTGATAAAAATCTAGTTTTCGCTCTAGGCGTTTTGTTATAATTTTGGTAAATCACTTATAAAAATGGGACAGCAAACGAATCAGTCTATAATTTTCAAGGTCGTTTGTGTTTCCTTTTTAGTGTTCCCTATGGAACACTTATAAGATCACTTCGGTGTCTGTCTGGCTGTCTGTCTGTCTGTCTGTCTGTCTGTTACACCCGATTTTCTCCGAAATTATTTGACATAGAAAGTTGAATTTTGGCAATAATATAGGAATTGATGGCCTCATCAGAGCCATGTAGTTTGAGAGTTGAATTTTGACTTAAGGGGTTAGTTTTGGGGGGTGAAATCGGAAGTGAAAAAAAATTTTTTTACTAGGTCATCGAATGTGGTGTCAAATGAAAGCTTGTGAAAACACGAGTAAAAAATTTATATATAATGTAATACTTGCGCACACTCTTCTTTGTATTATTTTTTAAAAATCGCGAAAAATCGCTGTCCCCCTACCTTATCTCGAAAAGTACTGTTCAAAAAATTTTGAAAAAATTCTTGGAATATTCTCCACGGGGTATAGATTGAACGAAAATTATCACGAGTGAATTACCTTTAGTAATTTATCTAGTATATAAAAAAAAAAAAATTTCAAGGTCATCAGTTTTCAGTAAAGATTGGAAACAAACTTTGTTGAAAAACTCATTTGAGGTGAGTTTGTGAAGTCACTGATCATTTTATACCACCGCAACAAAATTTTTTTATTTTAAAAGCAATTAACGTACGGAACACTAATTGTTCAAGTTCAATTTGCACTTGACCGTTTTTTTTATGAATGAGGACCGTGTCTGCATTATTTAATTTGCTTCGGATTATGATATTTTTCAAGCAGAAGTTAAAAAGAGAAAGTACAACCCTCAACAAGCCTTCGCCACCCATTTTTACAGCAGTTACGATCTGATCTTCTCCAGTAGCTTTGTTATTTTTCGTTTCTCTAAAAGAAAGTACTTCTCGAGATAAGGTTAGTTCAGGTTAGCGATTTTTCGCACTTTTTGAAAAATAATACAAAGAGAATTGTGTGTAAGTATTACATTATATACATTTTTGAACTCATCTTTTTACAAGCTTTCCTTTGACATCTCACATGATGAAGTGGTAAAAAAAATTTTTTTTTACTTACGATTTCACACCCTAAAACTAACCCCTTAAGTCAAAATTTAACTTCCAAAACTACACGACTCTAATGAGGCCGTCAATTCCTATATTAGTGCCAAATTTCATCTTTACATGTTAAATAGTTTCGGAGAAAATCTGGTGTGACAGACGGGCAGACAGGCGGGCGGACAAACAGACGGACAGACAGACGGACGGACGGACACCGAAGTGATCTGATAAGCATTCCGTACGGAACACTAAAAATTATCAATTTTGTCATAAGGTTTTTAGAACAATCTTTTAGGAAATAACTTACGAAAAAACAGTCACACCGGTATTTATAGATAACTATTACCAAGACGAAAGCTTTTCTTCTAACTCATTATACTTCTGTTACCTCATGCAGTAAACAGAAGAGCTTTCTCTTTATATTTTTTAGCATCAAGCTAGGGTACATTTATATTGGTTTTTGGTGATGAATAAATAAATTTCTGTCTCAATTTTAACTGCAACTCACTTGCTTGATACAACTTCAATTTTGATCAATTAAACAACATGTATTAGACCTAACGTTTTCTATTTTTACACTAGGCAAAATTAGCTACAGCATTTAAATAAGTAATGTCCAAATAATAAAGAGAAACATATTCAACAGTGTTTCTATAACTGGAACTTACTCTCTACAACGAATGAGCTGTCATCTCGCATAGTTAGGTTTCAACAAAAATAAGTTACCGCAAAAGGATGGCATCCTAGAAAAATAGGGCTACATTCTTCGAATTCATTCCGTATTCCATCCTTGAAGAGTAAAGAACCCTGAAGATGTCTCTCTTAGGCAGAAGGTCCAAAATTTAATTCGAATTGTCACAGTTTGAACTTAAGAACCATTGTTTCTCATTTGGCAATTTTTTTTATGAAACACCTTACATAAATATAAAAATTTCTGTAGGCGTAGTTGCCTTTAAGAACACAATATTTTCTTGTAAAAACAGGTAATAATTTACTGTAATATCAAAAATTCACAATTTCGACCGTAAACATGACCAACCTATGTATTTATGACTCTTTTAAAGGTATGGAGAAATCTGCGTTTCGGTGTTTTCATATTTTATACCGTAAACAGAATTGGTTGGGTTCGTTTTATTTTTTACCGTTACCGCTTTAAATCATTTTTTATTTTTTAAGTTACGTAGGGTTGGATTTTTTTATCGCGGGTTTTTGTGAATATATGTTTATTCCATTTTCAGTTTCCAAAGAAGTATAAATAAAATACTTTTAAATATGAAATGATATTTATTCCTATAGCCTTTCTAGAAAATATATTTTGTACACATACTTGATTCACTACTATCGTCACTGCTTATTCCTTATGTTACCCAACGTAATAAAAGTGTCTCTCATTATTTCCCCTTATCTCCCAATATTTCTCCTTATCTCCCATTATCTCTACATAATTTCCATTGTCTAGGCTTATCTCTGCTCATCTCCCATTATTTCTCCTTATCTCCCATTATTTCTCCTTATCTCCTATTATCACCATCATCTTATTTCCCATTATCTAGCCTTATCTCGACTTATCTCGCAACATTTCTCCTTATCTCCGATTATTTCTTCTAATCTCCCATTATCTCACCATAACTCCCATTATCTAGACTTATCTCAGCTTATCTCCCATTATTTCTCCTTATCTCCCATTATTTCACATTATCTCCCATTATCTAGGCCTATAGCGAATTATATAGAACATATGTATAAATTTATAAAAACACGTAAATCGGATAAGTGGTTCTCGAGTGATAAGCGCACTAACGGACAGACAGACAGACAGAGAGACGTTGCATATTATATATATTATATTCTTTGCTACATGATATTGTTCCATATTTAATGCTTTAGGCAGTGTATTGCAAGAGAACGCGCTAGCGGCAAACTTTATCCGACTTGATTCACTATTATCGTCACTGCTTATTCCTTATGTCACCTAACGTAATAAAATATATCCTATAACCTGGCCAGAGAACATATCTATGTTTTAAAAAAAAGCACGAAAATCGGATAAAGTGGTTCTCCAGTGATAAACGCACTAACGGACAGACAGACAGACAGAGAGACGTTACATTTTATATAATTATAGATATTTTTTGCTACATGATATTGTTCCATATTTAATGGTTTAGCATATTTAAAAAAAAGCACGTAAATCGGATAAGTAGTTCTCCAGTGATAAGCGCACTAACGGACAGACAGACAGACAGAAATACGTTACATTTTATATATATTATAGATGTAATAAAATATATATCTATAACCTGGTCAGAGAACATATGTATGAATTTAAAAAATCACGTAAATCGGATAAGTGGTTCTCGAGGGATAAGCGCACTAACGGATAGACAGACAGACAGAGATACGTTGCATTTTATACATATTATAGATATAGATTATTATTATTATTATATAACCTGGCCAAAGAATATATGTATGAATTTAAAAAAAGACACGTAAATCGGATAAATGATTCTCGCGTGATAAACGCACTAATGGACAGACAGACAGACAGAGAGACATTCCATTTTATATATATTACAGATTATAGATTAAAGATATTCTCTGCTACATAATATTGTTCCATATTTAATGATTTAGGCTGTGCTTGCAATGGAACGCGTTAGCGGCAAACTTTTTTCCGACTTCATTCACTATTTTACGTCACTGCTCATTCCTTATGCTACCTATCGTAATAAAATATAGCCTATAACCTGGCCAGAGAACATATGTATGTTTAAAAAAAAAAAAGTACGTAAATCGGATGAGTGGTTCTCCAGTGATAAACACACTAACGGACAGACAGACAGACAGACAGACAGAGAGACGTTGCATGTTATATATTATAGATACGTATATGTATGTACCTAAATTTTACGGCTTAACTTCAAAAACTTGAGTGTATTTGTAAGCTTAATCTCAGTATTTACTGCCCTTATTTTTTTAGGAATAAATACCGTATACCAGGGGTTCCCAATTTTTTTTTTACTGCGACTTGCTTTTATTTCCCTTTACAAGTTGCAATTTTTTGCGACGCCCTTCTAAAAGAAGATATCTGTGTGTAGCTCTAGCAGACAATAAAATTACTTTATTATTCAAAGAAAACCCCAAATAATATAGAATCTTAATGATTATTTATTAGAAAACATAAAAGATACAATTAATGAGAAGTATGAGCTTGTTTTTTCTGAGGATAACTTCTCAAATCGGGGCTGAAGTTTTAAAATTGCTACTCTCATTTCTTTTTCTAAAATTATTTATGACCCGTACTTCGATTTGATTACTGCAACTTCTGAAAAGCCAATTTCACACAAGTACGACGTAGCAAATGATAACTTGCATTGGGATGCATTGCTCGAAAATTGAAACAGTTTATCTTTATCGAATCGTAGT
This sequence comes from Pachyrhynchus sulphureomaculatus, assembly GCA_019049505.1. Taxonomy (NCBI): domain Eukaryota; kingdom Metazoa; phylum Arthropoda; class Insecta; order Coleoptera; family Curculionidae; genus Pachyrhynchus; species Pachyrhynchus sulphureomaculatus. The sequence goes on from CM032449.1 coordinate 204,328,867, forward strand.
TTTAGGCTCGTATCACAAGATACTTCAGCTGTTCTTCCTCGAGTGTTGAAAGTGTAGATGATGGTGGGGTCGATTGGAATGGGTTTCTAATTCAGTCGAATTGATTCAGATTCTCTGGAAAATATTTATTAAAATGGGTGCTTAATATTGATAAGTGTTGGATAAATATCAATTGCAAACTTGGTTCCATATTTCGAATAGAATTTTCTTTCAGAAAGCCTTTCAAAACAGGAAAACAGTCGGTATTTCCTTGCTTCTCTTCTATTTTTCTTTTCCACAACAGCAACTTCCTTTGAAACGCTGCAATTTTATCAGTCGGTTGCAACATATGCGTTTCGTTTCTCTGCAAACGATTTATTAAGGACATTTGATTTCTCAAATATGTCGCAAAGATACAATTTTATTAAGAAGTCAGTATTTTTTAACTTTTCTGAGTCACGATGTGATTTAAATCTTCAAAACGCTTATGGAAAAATTTTGCCTTCACGGGTTTTGTTTTTACGAAGTTCACCACTTCGATAATTATATCCATCACAAAATTTAATTCAGGTGAAATATTTTTAGCAGCCAGGGTCTCCCTATGTATGACGTAATGTGTCAATTTTACATTTGAAACTTTGGATTTAATGACAGCTTGAAGTCCTCCATACTGCCCTGACATCGCGCGAGCTCCGTCCGTACACACACCGACACACTTCTCCCATTGAATGTTATTATCTTCAATGTATGAGTTTATGATCTCAAATAAATCACTGGCCTTACCGGTATCAGTTTTTTTTTTTGCAAAAGAATTATATGTACTGCACGTAACATATTAATTGAGCGTCGTTATTACTGTCTGTCGCTTCATCCAGCTGAATGGCAAATAAATCAGAAAGATTTTCCACAATCTGCTCATTAATGTCTTCAGCTATGTCATGAATGCGACGACTAATCGTATTGTTAGAAAAAGGAATATTTTTTATTTCTTTAGCAGCCGATTCTCCAATCATCACTGATACTATCGCTGCAGGTAAACTAAGTTCTTCGGCAATCGTATGTGGTTTCTAATATTTAGCAATACGGTGAACGATCTTGTAAGAGGCGAGCAATGCTTTGGAAGGAATAGATGCTCTGGAAAACAAGGATGTCGACTGATGTTTCAGTTTCCTTGTAAATTACTGTAAGTTGTTTCTAAATGACGTTTCAATTTATTAGGAAGCATACTTTCAGCTGCCAGCACTTTATGGCAAGCAACACATTGGAGAAGTTCCATATTTCCTTTGCTAACGTAGGTAAATCCAAAATCTAAATATTAATCATTATATTTTCTGCACTTCTTTAGCTTTTCTACAGTTTCTTTTCTACTCTTCAACACGTTTTCTATTTATTTGAATAAAGTTATCCATTTTAAGTAATGAATACGCGCGCGTAAATTAAATATAACACTCTTGAAATCAAAACACTGCATTCATCAACGTTTGTAATCGACGAATAAATAAAGCGCCGAAACAAAAGACCGAACGATGAACGAACGAAAACGCGAGGAAATGGAATGGGCAGGCTTACTGAGTCGCTGATGAGACGCGCGCCGCTTCGCATGCAGGCGACCTGTGCGCATCGTCTCGCGACTCCCCTAGGATAGCGCCGCGACGCCCCAAGGCCTCGCGACGCACAGTTAGGGAACCCCTGCCGTATACATAGATCAATGCATATGCAGTGGTTTTATTGGTGAAAGATGGTCGAAAGCCTTATAGAGGTCCAGAAAAAAACAGCAAATGCAAGTTCTACCCTCTCTTTCCTAGGTTTTTCAACACACCACAAAGTCAAAAACAGATGTTTCGACACATTAGATTTCCAGACAACTTTAATAAAAATTCAAAACTTGGTTAACTCATAACAAATAATGTTTTATTTCGTTATGCTAAAAAAGGATTTATTCTTGATATGATTTTAAGCTAAGAAATGAGGCTCACATCCTTTAAACCTCTATATATATATATATATATATATATATATATATATATATATATATATATATATATATATATATATATATATATATATATATATATATATATATATATATATATATATATATATATATATATATATATATATATATATATATATATATATAATATATATATATATATATATATATATATATATATATATATATATATATATATATATATATATATATATATATATATATATATATATATATATATATATATATATATATATAATATATATATATATATATATATATATATATATATATATATATATATATATATATATATATATATATATATATATATATATATATATATATATATATATATATATATATATATATATATATATATATATATATATATATATATATGTATATATATATATATATATATATATATATATATATATATATATATATATATATATATATATATATATATATATATATGTATATATATATATATATATATATATATATATATATATATATATATATATATATATATATATATATATATATATATATATATGTATATATATATATATATATATATATATATATATATATATATATATATATATATATATATATATATATATATATATGTATATATGTATATATGTATATATGTATATATATATATATATATATATATATATATATATATATATATATATATATATATATATATATATATATATGTATATATGTATATATATATATATATATATATATATATATATATATATATATATATATGTATGTATATATATGTATATGTATGTATATATATATATATATATATATATATATATATATATATATATATATATATATATATATATATATATATATATATATATATATGGTATATATATATATATATATATGGTATATATATATATATATATATATATATATATATATATATATATATATATATATATATATATATATATATATATATATATATATATATATATATATATACATATATATATATATATATATATGGCATATATATATATATATATATATATATATATATATATATATATATATATATATATAATATGTGTGTATAGGCAGGCGTCAGCACAGATCTTCGAGTAGCAGGCAACAAGGCAACAACACAGTAGTGCTGAAAATCTATCGTCAAAATTTTAGTCGCTCTTCGACCATGTCTTTCAGACATAAATGTACATTTATTATACTCGTACGTTGTATTTTTCGTTACATAGAACAATAAGGTAATATGTAATCGTAATCGTAAAATTTTAATTATGGTTTTGAAAACCTCTATAAAAACCGATAACCTTTTCCTCGTTATGTGTGATTGTATTTTTACTCCCATATAGTTTTTTGTTGAAAAGATTTTTCAGTAAAAATTATTAAATGCTAATAATTTTTCTATTTCATATAATATTGTGTTATGCTAAATAACACACAAAATATATACCATACTTTCTAAAATTGTGTCAAAAAAATTTTAATTTGCGAATATTCGTTCAAAGTTCTAAAAATTCTAATCTTAGCTCGAATGTTACCTTCAATACATTTTAACTATCAGATGTAAATTAAATAAGAAAGAAATAATGTACATACGAGTTTAGTTTGAAATTTATAATGAGAAACTTTCGCAAAAGACATTTTTACAGTAATTATTCTTATATAACGTGATAAGATAAATCACCCTTTTGGCAACAAATTCTTATCTTGTCCTGAATTATTCCCTTATATTAGAAGATTCGAGACTTCGAATAGACCACATCACTCTTAAGCTGCGTCGTTAAATAAAGATTAGCCTAACTGAAGCCATTCGTAACTTCTACTTAATAGCGAACAATTACAAGTTATTTTCCACAAGATCTCTATCACAAATATTAGCCTGGATAACTACTGACTTCTGTTATGACTATCTAATTGGCTTTGTTACATCACAAGTGGTAGAATACTTTATATTATCTTGTTATTAACTCGTTTTGATACTTCATTTTATATATTTTAAGTGGTCTTAATTATGTTAATTATTTGCATCTTACTAAATGCCTAATTCTTTAAATAAACATAATCTACTCCTATTTATGCGGGTTAAGGAAGTTCCTGAACTAACCTGAAAGGGTATAACGTAAATAGTTTTCGGAAGGCTAATATTTCCTGTTCAATCGCAAAAGCTATATTTAGATAGGTCTCCAGAAATACATCAAAAATGTCACTCACGTCAATTATAAACAGATTTCCTATTTTCTGGAAAGCATATACGCAAATTGAGAGCTACATTTAACTTTTGATGGAACGATTATTAGGTTAGTTCAAGTTTGTTCGGTAAACTTTATTTAATTTACATAATCAATTTTTGGCATTACATAACTTTTCGTCAAATATAACATAATTCTAAAATGCTATGTTTACTTTCATTTAGTTGTGTTGTGATGAAGTCACCTATAAAAAATAAGTTTTTTAAGATCAGAAAGTTTTCTAAAGAAATTTGACACACAATATTAAAAATGAAAACTCAATTGGTAGCGAAAATGTCGCACGAATATAAAAATTATTAAAAACGCCATTAAACTTTTTGAAATTTTCGCACGGCACTTTTTCACAAAATATCAGTTTTGACAAGTAACGCCACGTGATTAACTTCGAGTAGATCGTTTATTGCCTTTTTTTGCAATAAGAGCTAATGTAAGTTGAATTTTTACTAAAATTCATGCAAAAAATTTCCATATGGTTCTTACACTATATATATATATATATATATATATATATATATATATATATATATATATATATATATATATATATATATATATACATATATATATATATATAAATATATATATATATACATATATTTTTTTTTTTTATGCACACGTGCTACAGGCTCAAGTCGCCAACCGTTCTTCGATGTTCCAACGAATCAAGGCCACCTGTCAGTTCCGGGTCTCCAATCAGACGAACAGCTCTTCTCTGAATAGAATCCAACAAATGCAGTGTATGTTTGGGAACGGAGCCCCAAACATGGGAGCAGTATTCCATAGTTGATCGAATTTGAGCTTTAAAAAGAATTACCAGTTGTTGTGAAGTGTAAAGCTTTCTGGTTCGAAATAATATTCCCTAACTTCTGAGAAGCTCTCCTTGCTATGCCTGCAACTTGTTCATGCCAGGACATATTTGCTCCCAAATTAACACCCAACAAATTGAGTGATGATGTTAGAGGAATGGAATGCCCCGACATAACTATGTCGGGTTCAGCAACGTTAACTTTTTTTAGAAAAAACAGCCGCCTGGGTTTTTGTAGCGTTAAATTCCACTTGGTTACTGCCACCCCAAGATAGAATTTCTTCCAGGTCTTTGTTAAGTTGAATGACTTCCTGCTATCTGCGGATATTCGTCTGAGTAGCCGATGTCCGAGCGTTCAAAGTGAATAAAGAGATAAGTGTACTGTCATCTACAAAGCTGTAGATTGGATTCTCGGTCTTTTCCACCAGATCGTTAATATAAATGAGAAAGAGAGTAGGAGACATTATGGAGCCTTGGGGTACACCGGCGTTGATAGTGAAGGTGTTAGAAAGAAATCCGTCGACTGCCACTCGCAAAGAACGCTCTCTGAGGAAACATGAGAGCCACAAACAGAACTTTTCAGACATACCATAAGAACGTAGCTTAACCAAGAGCCCATCGTGCCAAACACGATCGAAAGCCTTGGATATGTCAAGAGCAACCGCTCGAGATTCTCGAAAGTGTTCAATTGCGTTGTTTCAAACATGTGTTACATAAGTCAGGAGATCTCCTCTTGATCTATTTTTACGAAAGCCATATTGGTGATCGCTAATAATGTTGAATCCTTCAAGATATTTTAGAAGATGCTGATTGATAGCCTTTTCCATGACTTTCGATATTATTGAAAGCAGTGCGATTGGTCGGTAGTTATTTGGCAAGGTCTTCTTGCTTTTTTTAGGTATTGGCTGAACTGTGGCACATTTCCAGCAGGAAGGAAATATTCCCTTTCTGTAAGATAGGTTGAAAAGCCTACAGAAAACTGGTGTTAGTTCCCTCGCACAGTTTTTGAGAACTATGGTAGGTATTCCGTCACTGCCAGAAGCCTTTTTGGTGTCTAGCTTCATCAAAATACGTTTTATGATACGCTGCCTGAAGGCAATATCGGGCATTCTTGACTGCACTATGGGAATATTAGGTGGTGTTTTTCCTTGGAAATCGACAGTAGAATGTGAAGCAAAGAGTTCAGCCAACAAGTTCGCTTTCTCAACAGGTGTGGTTGCAATAGAATTATCTGGCCGTGTGACTGGTGGTATGGTGGATTTGGTGAAATTTTGACTAACTGCCTTAGCGACTGACCAAAAGGATCTGGAATTGTTGGGACAAGCGAGAAGTTTGTTTCTAATGCGTTGATTGTATGCCTCCTTGGTTTCGTCGATAATTTCTTTGCATCTGTTCCGGGCTCGAACAAAGGTGTTACGATTTATGGTGTTAGGATTTTCATGCCAATGTTGGTATACAAGATGTTTAGAAGCAACAGCTTCTTTGCATTTTCGATCAAACCAAAGCTTGCCGTTGGAAGGGCATTTCTTCGAAAAATGGATGTAAGCCTCCATACCGGCCAAAATAACATCGGAAACCTCCCTGGCGCAGTCAGATGGGTCATCGGATCGAAAACAAACGTCTAACCAAGGGAAAGTTCGAAAATATTCCATGAGATCTTCCCATTTAGCAGATTTGTAGTGCCAAATCTTGCGCGGTTTAGGCGCCTCTCCGTCACTGATTGGTAGGATACTCGATGTCGATAATAGTTTATGGTCGGAAGACCCTAATGGCGGATTTACGCTGACCGTGTAAATCTCCGGATTGGTGGTTAAAAACAGATCAAGAAGACTGGCGAACTCCCCGTCTCGATCAGGGATCCGTGTTTGTTCGTCAATAAGCTGAGTTAAGCCACAACTGATTGAAAATGATTCGGCTTCACTACCTTGTTCATCGGTAGTATTTGAATATTTAAGCCAGTTGATGTTGTGGATATTAAAGTCGCCCAGGATGGCAATTTCGGCATTTGGATAGTTAATTTGTAAATGATCGATGGTGTCTGCAAGAGAAGCGAAAAGTGCTCTAAAGTTAGTATCGCTTGGTGGTCGATACAGGATACAGATTAACCTTGTGGTTGGTTGAGTCGTTATTTTTAACCACATAACATAAAAGTTTGGGGGCTCCAGAGTCTCTTCTCGTTGGCAAGAGAGGTCGCTTCTGGCATAAAAGATGCATCTAGTACTTATTTTTAATATATTAAAACACAGTTGAAAATCTGTGACACTTCTGAACTACGTAATTTTAAAACATTAAAATATGTATAGAGATATTGCTTTTCAAGAGAGTTGAGGGGAAATGACAAGTTAATCAACTGTCAAAGAAAATACATTTTGTTTAAATCGTCAAATAATCTGGCAAAAGAAATGTGTTTCTGTGAAATATTCCTAAATAATGATGCAACAAGTATCCTAAGCATTTTATCATTATTTTCAGAGCTCAGTAACAATTAGTTTTATTACAGTCTGCCTAATTAACAAAATCAGTAATATTTTATATCGCGGTTATAATATCTAATTTTTAATCTGTATTTAAAAATGCTCTTTTGTAACGAAGTTTTATTGCCGATCAAATCGGCATACGTTCCTATTGCTGCTATGCTGCATTAAATATATATTTAGAGCAGCATGCTAAAATGTTAAACCAGTTAGTGACCATAGTGAATAGCGTATCGTTAAAAATGTACGTTAAAAATGATCAAAATTGTGATTTAAGTGTGGACAATTGTGTGACAAAATGTTCCTTAATGACCTTAATAGAAGAAACGGAGGAGGGTATAGACTCTCCAAAAAAGAGACCAGGCAGAAAAGAACTCAGCTGACAGAAAACACAAAACAAGCAGTAAAGTGTATTGATAATGACATTTTTATGGAAAAAAGACGCCTAACTTTGCATATGATCCTGCAGGCTGCGACAAGTCACCCAGAATTACCGAAAATGAGTAGAGTAAAAATATGGAGTGTTTTAATAGGTATGAGTTTTTATTGGAAAAAGTGTAAAGATTGATGATCGAGAAAAACATTTCATTTCCAGGAGACAGCGTTAAGAGAGAATTATTAGAATTTATAAAAAGATGCGTATACAAGTTCTGTCAGTGACGAAATGGCAAAAAAAGTAACATTACTGTTTATCGCCTGCCACCATATCATTGCGAGCTCCATTCGATAGAACTTATATGGGCACAGATTAAAGGTGAAGTTGCCAGGAACAACACGACCTAAAAATTAGCAGACGTCACAGAAAATTGGCTGAACAGCATAGAGAATATATTGAGGGTGCAATATAAAATGTGAACTGTGGAGATGGCAGTGGATGCCATTGTTGAACCTTTAATTACACATGGGTCATTCCATGCCAAATCGACCACTTTTGACCCCGATCCACTTCAATTTGGCTGAAAGTTTTTTTATCTTTTTCTACCCTATGAAAAAACGGTTCTCAGAATTTTTTCAAGTTTTTTACCCACCTCAAAAAAAGTTATGAATTTTTCAAAAAAATGGCTCTTTTTATTCAAATTGCCATAACTTTGTCAAAAATTGGCCGATCGAGACGTTTTTTTTAAAAAATTTTCGTAATTGAATGTACTTTTAAAAAAAATACAAAAAAATTTTTGGATAATAAAATCTATGACATTTTTGCCTTGTTTGAGAAAAACCGTCTTGAAGTTCGCCATTTTTTATTTTTCTCCTAAAAAAAAACTTGAATCAATTCTGCAGTTATCCCCGCCAATTCCAGAGTACGGATTTTTTTTTTATTTTTTTTTTAATTGAAAAAAAAATGTTCAGTTTTTCAGAATTTTTTAATTTTTTTTTTAGAAACTTTGTTTATATAATAAAATAAATGCAAGTAAATGATTTCACGGTATATAATACTTGATTTATAGTCTAAACTTACAACTAATGACTAGGATTCTACGTTTGATACGATTAACATTCACTGTTTTTAATACTAATTATCATGTTTGTTGAAAAAGAACAATTTATTGATAAACGTGATAACAAAACACTTTCAATAAACACTGAAACACATGACAGATACATAGGTTATGTTTTGGATCTCAATATAAAGTGGTGGTAGGCTTACGAAATAGAATAGATTCGCGTGGATCTAGTGAATTGGCCGTAGGTAAGTTTGTGATTGTCATGCCCTAGCTTATCGATCTAATTAATGTGCTGAATTTGAATACTATTTATGTTAAATTAAAATTTATTATAATATGCTTAGGAAATTATTTTTTTATGTGAAACACAATTATTATGAACAAAATTAATCAAACGCCAAAGAAAAATGAAATAAATTATTTGTTGAATTAGTATTAAAAACAGCGAATGTTAATCGTATCAAACGTAGACTCCTAGTCATTAGTTGTAAGTTTAGACTATAAATTAAGTATAATATACCGTGAAATCATTTACTTTCATTTATTTTATTATATAAACAAAGTTTCTAAAAAAAAAAATTAAAAAATTGTGAATTTTTTTTTCAATTAAAAAAAATTCGGCCCACTCTGGGATTGGCGGGGATAACTGTAGAATTGATTGAAGTTTTTTTTAAGAAAACAAAAATATAATAAAAATAGCGAACTTCAAAAATTGACGGTTTTTCTCAAAAAAGGCAAAAATTTCATAGATTTTATTATCTACAAATTTTTTTGTATTTTTTTTTTCAAAAAGTACATTTAATTATGAAAATTTTGAAAAAAAAAAACGTCTCGATCGGCCAATTTTTGACAAAGTTATGGCAATTTGAAAAAAAAAATAGCCATTTTTTTGGAAAATTCATAACTTTTTTTGAGGTTGGTAAAAAAGTTTAAAAAATTCTGAGAACCGTTTTCATAGGGTAGAAAAAGATAAAAAAACTTTCGGGGTCAAAAGTGGTCAATTTGGCATGGAATGACCCACATGTGTATTCAAATAATTCGGACAATGATAGTTTTTCAAGCATGTTGGAGAGAGAAGATTGGTAATACTTCTTTTTATCATTGTTTGATTTCCTCATCTGTATATTTTTAATTAATAATGTTTCTTTATAATTTTTTTTTTCTAATAAATGTTTAAACATTATAAAACTATTTCATTCATACTATTCGCATATAATTCGAGTATGCCCAGGCGCACCACCACTGACCAAAACTATTTCAAGCTATTTAGCACCAAACAACAAAAAGGGTCGTTTTCCTATTGTATTCAAACATAAGAGATGGCGAATATTAGACCGATGCCAGATGGTATTCCATTAAAGTTGTTGAACTGCTCCATTACAAGTAAAATGTAGGTAAAACTCGGGGGCTCGTACTACTGCTTGATGCTAGTTCGCATAATTCTAGATGATACATGGCTCTCATTTTCAAATAAATAGAGTATAATGCATTTGTTGCTATGAAATGTTTAGTTGTTACTTATTTTGAAACACGCAAATAATGAAACAGTCAATTAATTGCAATTTTAAAATAGATATAGGTAAGTAGCTTTGAATTCACCGTTAGACAAAAAAAAGCGGCAATATTTTTAGAGTAGTTTAAGATACTTTAGAGTTAGTTTTACGAGGAGTTTTAGATGAAATTCTTAACTTCTAAACTTGAATTACATCTAGCTTTAATAAAAAGCTAATGAACGACCAATTTGAAGCTAATCACACATGTCAGACAAGACCTTATTTCAAACAATTACTGAAAACAATACGACACTAAGCCCTACTTGGTATCAGCTCTCCAAGACAAGGATAGCCCAACTCCAGATGGTAAAGAACAAGGCCCTGTGGATGATCAAGGAAGCCCCATGGTTGATGAGGAATAGGAAAATTCACAAGGCACACATGAGCAAAACCCAACTGAAGTTTATGGAGAAGGCGTCCCAGCATCTCAACCCAACCATCAGGGATGCCTTCCGACTCCCACCACATCCCCGCCGTCAATTCCCGAAACCTTCAGACCCTCTCTCGGATGAAGACGATGGCCCTCCTCGCCCGCCGTGACAGAAGAATGTCAAACTAGGTTAAGTTATCGTAAGTCCTAGGTTAAGTTAACATTAAGTCCTAAGTTAAGCTAGCGTAAGTCTTAGGTTAAGGTAGTATAAGTCTTAGGTTAAGAAAATCATGGTATAAAAAACCCATCTTCTAGGTTAAGTTAGTATAGAACCACTAGTTTAAGAGCTTAGGTTAAATTAGAATAAGCGAACTTTCACTACATGTAAAAAATAACCGGTCAAGTGCAAGTTGAACTTGCGCAATTAGTGTTCCGTTCCGTACGTTGATTGCTTTTAAAATAAAAAATTTGGTTACGGAGGTATAAAATGATCAGACATTTCACAAAACACACTCCAAATGAGTTTTCAACAAAGTTTGTCTCCAATCTTTACTGAAAATTGATGACCTTGAAATTTTTGTTTTTTTATATACCAGATAAATTATTAAAGGTGATGTATGTGATATGATAATTTTCGTTCAATCTACACCCCGTGGAGAATATTCCAGAATTTTTTCAAAATTTTTTGATCAGTACTTTTCGAGATAAGGGGGGTGGACAGCGATTTTTCGCGATTTTTTAAAATTAATACAAAGAAAAGTGTGTGCAAGAATTACATTATATATATTTTTTACTCGTGTTTTCACAAGCTTTCATTTGACACCACATTCGATGACATAGTAAAAAATTTTTTTTGTTCACTTTCGATTTCACCCCCAAAACCTTAAGTCAAAATTTAACTTCCATAACTACATGGCTCTGATGGGGCCATCAATTCCTATGTTATTACCAAATTTCAACTTTCTATGACAAATGGTTTCGGAGAAAATCGGGTGTGACAGGCAGACGGCCAGACAGGCAGACGGACAGACACCGAAGTCATCTGTACGGAACACTAAAAAGTGTCATAAATGTAAGTAATTGAATAAAAAAAAAGGTAAACGACACTAAGCGTTATTCTAAGTATCACATAGACTGAAGAATTTTACGTTCTGATGATTTTGTACCGCTAAAGAACTATGTAGTCAGCAACGCTTAGTTTATTGTCGAGGCCTTGATAAGCGATGAGTTTTTTTGCCGCTACTTTTGCATGTATTTTGTAGGAAACAACACACTTGAAATATTTTGTGTAAGAATAAAACAACAGTTGTTGCTAACATGGAGTCAAAACTGATTGCTAATTTAGGATGAACTGTGGTCTATTGAATCTCATCAGCTAGATCGGCAGGCAGTGTTGAGAGTTCTTCAGAAACAATAGGCCCCCACCGAAACCTTAATCTCTAAGACATGCTACGATAACATTGATCACAAGTCAACTGTCTCACCTCTTGACAAGCAGAACGTAAACTTCCAATAGATTAAGAAACTATTAGAACCAAAACTAGAATAGAGGTCCTTTAGCGCCAGATAATAAAAGACCTAAAAATTAACTTCATTATATTATAGAAACACAACAGAGAATCGCCTTTACAGTGTATAGATCGACAATTCTCCCTCTTTCTTTGCTGGTTTGTAAATTCAAAATGGAGTTTACTCACGATCTTCATTTTTAGTTTTAATGGTGAAGGCTCTCTATTTTAGTATTGTTAGTACAATTTGTTACTGTATTGGAAGGTGGCTCGTTGCTTCTGTTATTGGCACGCAACCGTTAAATTATGATCGCTGACATTGTAAAAAGTTTTAAAATATAATGTTTCCGTGTTACAATGTCATCACTGGAGAACACTCAATACTATCTAACCTACATCTAGCTGATAAGATCCAATACATTGAAATTGCTTTACCTGTGAAATGTTCATTATTATTGACGTTCTCGTCCTTTTATTACACTAGAAAATGTTATTGACGTGATTTGCTAGATCCCTAAGTTTCCTTCTTTTTATTAAAAGTTTATTTTTATTGAAAATAGACATTTGGCAAATTTATATAACGAATACCCATTCCGAAGGATGATTTAAGAGTATATTTAATAAAATGTCAGCTATTTTTGATAAGGGTTTAAACGGCTTTCTACTCAAATAAATTAAAAAAGAAAATCGTATTTTGAAAAGGTTATGTCAAACTTAAGTATAAACCCTAGCTTTTTTATTTTTAGCATAAAATATAAAAATAAGCAAGCTGACAGACTTTTTTTATATACATTTTAACAGTGACCAGATTTATGATAAGATGATGATAAAAGCAAGGAGTGAATTTTAATGTTTGAAAATATATTTACTGTAGCCATAAAATTAGCGATTTTATTCATTTTTAAAGATTCGTTGACTGGTTGGAGCTACATAAGCTGTGAAAATATAAAATGTGTTCAAGTTTTAAGGTCTCTATATATATTTTTTTTCTGAACTGGGAGCTAATAAAAGATGAAGTTGAGCTTAAAATAGGCGAGTACGCTTAGTGAATATGTGATATAGATGGCAGCATTGTACCGCGCAACGATTCGTTTCAGGACGAGAACAGCGTGTAATCATCGGATTTCTCCACTTGCGTGGTACAACTTTATCAGTGAGTGAGACATGCAGGGATGTCTTTATATCGCCGACTTTACAGGGCAAAAGGGTTCATACAGAATCATTCTCGACAGCCATGAAATTATTGCGTCGACGTTGTGAAAAATATGAGCGTCTGTAAGGGGATGATGTTGAGACGTAACAGAGGTTTCAACTTTTTGGTGTACGTAGCTTCTCAGAAAAAATTAGGAGAGCTTAGAACTTGAACGCTTCTCGAGTTACTCCTCCTCTCAGCTAGATAGCTTGAATATTTATTGTAAAAGTATTAGATATTTTAGTGGATCAGAAATAATTTGTTAAAATACTTAAATAAAGAACTCGTATAATTAGTACGCATAGTTTAAATTTAGGACTGTAAGTTACATACACAATTTTTGAAGTCGCAGCTGTACCGGGTGGTCCAAATTGGACACTTTTAAAGGTAAACCCCTTTATCTAAAGGAAATAGACGAAAACTGATGTCGGTGTCTGAGGCTCAATTTTTCTGATAAATTCAATGGTGAAAACCGCATATGGATATCTAGTACCGTTTCAGATATTCAGAGTGTTCTCCAAAAATCTGCATTTTGGAAAAATGTTTGTAATTCTTTTCCTATTGAAAATTTTTGATTTATGTAAAAACATTCTCAAAGCACTTTTTCACGTGGATTTTAACAGTGTAAGTTACATTTTTTTACAACTAATATTTTAATAGTTATTAACGTAAAAATACATTTTTTAAATGGGATACCCTGTATATTTTTCCTTATCCGAATAAAGCTTTAAATTATCAGAGTTGATTGATTGGTCCGTTACTTTGTGACAGTACATTTTAACAATAAAACTACTTAATTACTTTGTTAACTGTCACTAAATATATTTGTAAAGATTTTACAATTGCGTTATCGCGATTTCCTAGTACAACTACATTGTCAAACGCTTAACTAAGACTAAAACAGATTTTTGGTATTTTATGTTTATATGATGAACAGATGTGGGTATTTTATATGTTAAAACAGTTGGAACAAAAGCGAATTTGCTACGTCTAATTGACTATTCAGTAAATTTATATTATGGTCCTTTGAATGCCTGTAAATTTCTATAGATTCTAAGAAATTGAGTTTTGACCCTTTAGGTGCCATATGGAGTATTTGTAAACAATTGATATTGGGAAAAGTCTGGCCTCTTTCTAAGAAATGTTTAGCAAAGTGTGATTTTTCATTTTTTAGCCTATAAGAGGCATTGTGTTCTGCGAATCTTGTTTTGAAATTTCGTCCCGTTTGGCCTACGTAACAGCTATTGCACTCTTGACAATAAACTCTTGATTTATTGTATTTATTAGTTTTATCTTTGGCATTAAAAAATATATTGGATAATTTTTGAGCGGGTTTTAAAGATATTCTTGTTTTTTTTTTTTTCGGTCGTGAGAACTTGGGATATTTTATCGGATATAATATATTCGAATAAGGAAAAATATACCATTTAAAAAATATATTTTTGCGTTAATAACTATCAAAATATTAGTTGTAAAAAAATATAACTTGCACTGTTGAAATGCACGTGAATAAGTGCTTTAAGAATGTTTTTACAGAAATCAAAAATTTTCAATAGGAAAAGAATTACAAACATTTTTCCAAAATGTAGATTTTTAAAAAATACTCTGTATATCTGAAACGGTCCTAGATATCGATATGTGGTTTTAAACAATGAGTTTATCATAAAAATTGAGGCTCAGATACCGATATCAGTTTTCGTCTATCTCCTTTAGATAAAGGGGTTTACCTTTAAAAGTGTCCAATTTGGACCACCCTGTACAATATTTTTTAGTGGATCTATCGAACAATATTGAAGATTGAATTGCATTTTTGTATAAAAAATAATTATCGATTTTTTTACTTTATTTTAAAAACTTTATCATAAAAAATAATGATAATGGATGCGAAAACTTTTAAAAAAATTTTTACAATTAATTATAAATAAATTAAAATTTACAAAATTAAAAAAAAAATCACGTGACTACCACAGCACCACGATTAGCTGCCATGTTTGTGACGTCAGTATGATAAAGTATTTTCACGTAAGTACTGTCAGCAGTACCTGCTTGTGTATATACTGTCAAAATTATTGAAGTTTAGTGAAAAAAACTATTTTTGGTTACTAATTTAATTCACTAAGTCATGTGTGACAAAGGGTTCATAAAGGCCAATTCTAATAATAACCTAGCTGGATATATAAATTTTAAAAGACTAAATGAAATAAAAATCATTCGATAACAGTATACAAATTTATTATTAAATCATTCAAAATTATTTATTGAAACTTTTGTATCATCACGATTTTTGTTGGTGATGATTTGGAGTTAGTCTCCTTAAAAATCTCTAATTCTATGTATTATATTTATATTCTGATATGAATAATTATTAAATACATTGTTATATTAAAATACTTGCATCGAAGTGATCTTCACAACAGAAAAAATGTGATGTTTAGGATTAATACGTCGTGCTGCTTCGTACCATTGATTTTGACGTTTAACATCTTGTGACACATTTAAAAACAGTTTTTTCGGTAGTTATTTTTATAGTATTCGTACAAAATGGTACGAAACAGGTATGATAACTTTTTAGATTAGACATTTTCAATAAATTTATCAATACACTGATGATAATAACAAAAATTAATTGATTGAAAACTAAAACATTAGTATCAGCTGTCTGTGATGTTGAGGAGAGATAAACATTGTGACATCACATCCGCTCGGGTTTTTTCGGGAACTGTCGGCGCGTCATCGGTACTAAGTTTAAAAATTTATTTTCAATTTGATAACTTTTTAATTATAACGAAAAATAAAAATAGTTTTGTTATGAAACTTATATATAATCTTTCCATTAGTGAAATTTTTTGTTTTTTTTCAAAACCTCAATTAATCCTCACATAAAGAGTCATTCTAAATAAAAATCTATTAAATATTTATTTTACTATCTCCAGTTGTTCTTGTAATAATATACACATAAAAAATACTGTAATTAGTTCAAGAGTCTTTGAATGATTTCCTGGCTCAGGACTCAAACTTCGTAATTATTTAAGAAATCAAGAAATTATTATGAGATGAACTGTATTCATAAAATATTTAAACAAATAAAAAAAGAAAGCCAGAAAGATAGTCAGTTTAGAAGCTCAAACTCTCGGTAAAAATGTTGTTGAAAGTTGACTTTGGAATCCGCTATTAATCCTTAGCCAATCTGAGGGACGATTTCGGTTTTTTTTTATTACATCGGACACAGTTTGCATGTTTACTTTGCTCAGTCCAATTTTTGGACATTCCCATTTTTGGTTCTCCTCGAGTGTCCTACAACCGGCTTCAAATTGCTTAAAACACCGTCACTCGTCAAAATATCCTGTCACTCTTACTACTATAACCAGGCAGCTAATGGAACAAATATTATATAGTTACTACAGTTTTCTACTTTTAACAATAAGAAGAAAAAGCACCTGGCGCTACTGTATTTTTCTGTTTTCTTTTTAGATAGAAGGTGTACAACGGGTATTGATAACTAATTACCTTAGACCAGGCTTCCTTGTTAAAAACAAATGCGGTTGCTATGGCTAGTGGATACATAAATAGGCACCCAAGGTTTGGTGGCCCACGTTTTATTGTGCAATTTAAAGTGAATTTTTGAAAAATATATGACCAGAAAAAATCGTGAATTAGGCAAAATCGAATATTGATCGGTGATAAAGTACCCCGTTTTGAAAGAACTGGCCACCAAAGAAATTTAGGATATCCTTAACATATTGAGGGAACAAGATCTTTCCTACGCCACAATTAAAAACTGGTTTGCGGATTTCAAGAGAGGATGAACCAACATCAGCTATGAACACCGTGCCGGAAGACCCATTTCTGTGTCTACCCAGTAGAATGTGCGAATGATGTATGGAGAATCGTTAAATTGGACTGAAACATATAACAAAGACTCTGAATATGTTATATGAATGTATTGTTCACATTATCCATTCTCCAACTAAATGGGTTCAACATCCAAGTTGATTTATAGCCCAATTGAAGAACATTCATCTAACTTTTAGATCAAATAGTGACTATGTCTGAAACATGAGTTCATTCTAATGATCCAGAGCCAGAGATACAGTCAAGGGAGTGGAAACATGTTGCTTAATTTCGCCCCAAGAAGTTTCGTTTACAGAAATGATAACTAAGAGTTCTTGTTTAAATTTTTTGATTGCTTAGAAAACGAGAAAAAAGTAACTGGAGAATATTATTCTTCATTATTATCTAAACTTTGTGAAAAAAATGCGAATAAATCCAGAGGAAAAGTATTTACAGAGGTACCATTTTCTAAGATAATGCTCATGCTCTCTGCTTTCAAATCGTTGTTAGTTCTGCAAAAAATACACGAATTTGATTCTGAACTGATTAATTGTCCCCCCATTTCTCTTACTTTGGTTTCTGAAACTATTACCTATTCTAAAACCAGAAGAAATCCGTGAAAGGACACAAATTTCATGGAAATGAAGAAGTAACAAATATTGTCCCAAACTGGTTTGCAAACCAGTAGAAGGAATTTTTGTGAAAGGTTTAAAGTTTTTCATACCACGTCCACTAAATGTATAAATTCGAAAGGAGATTAGGTTGAATAAATAATTTTCATGTTTAGGATTTGATTATTCTTTCTATGCTAAGCTAGAAACTTTTCAATATGCCCTCGTATATACTATTTTAATGATATTATTTTTCAAAATAAATTAACAAAAATATTTTAAAATATACCATTGCTAACTTCTTATGTTAAGCAAGAATAAGGAGTGACATAAGAGAAAAATAATAATTAACAAGCATAATCCTTAAAACATCCAAAGATTTCGCTTGGGATTTAAAGTTACACTCAAGGAATTTAAATTCAGTAACACAAGTCAAACTTATAATACGATTTGACTCTGTTAATTAATCGATGAGTCAATTAATCAAAGAAGTGCTGATTTACGAGGACCGTGTTCAAGATTTGTCCGTTAATTCCAATTAAAATCGGACCACAACCGAGTCCCTTATTCCTTTATCATAATTGCAGACATTTAAGGTGATTATATTAAGCAAATACGTGTAAATTTCTGTAAACCCTTTAGGATTTACTTGGATTTAGAAGGACGCGGAACACCAAAGGGATGCGGTCTTGTCTGATCTAATAATTAAGCTATTTTTGTTAGGGTTTCATAAATAATTCTTAACAGATACCCTTTCAGGAAAGTGGGGGATGATCCTAAAAGTATAATGAATAGTTTATTAATTGTATAATTGAGGTTTTTTCTGAAATCCGTTATTGTGGGCAATATCATATTCTTGATTATATCTAATTCTTTCTCTAAATTTTGTTTATTTAAAGGGATGGAGAATGCTGTGTGAATCATGGATCTCTAGGCTGCGCGTTTTTGTGAGTTGATGTGTCATGAATTATTGGGAATAGTGGCGTCTGTAAAAGTGGGCTTTCTATAAATATCGAATGAGAGTTTATTGTTATTTTTGGCGATGGAGAGGTCTAGGAAGTTTATTTTATTATTCATTTCTGTTTCTAATCTGAATATTATACTGGGATGTATTCTATTCAAGGAATTTGGGGTGGATCGGAGGGATTCGTCATCTCCTTTAAAACAGACCCATATGATTAGCAGTGCAGAATGCATGGTTTAATCAACAGTGCCTCAAACATAACAACTAAATTTAAGACATATTTATCCACACATTATGAAAAACAAACATTTTCTTCATTGGCATATTTCGGACCAATTTCTATTAAAATTGCTTATACACTCTCAAAAGACAACATAAATATCGCTTTTAAATCACCCCAAAAACTTTCCTCCCTCTTTTTCAATGTAAAAGACAAAACTCATAAATACAAAGACTCTGGAGTTTATAAACTGTCATGTAATGAATGTAATAGCTGCTATGTAGAACACCAAACATCTTTTAGAATAAACAAAGAAAATTCCAACTTTTGTAACCACTTCCATCAAACAAATGACAAAAAGGAAGAAAATTAAATATTTTAGAAGCTGTAGAGATCTACAAGCACAATAAAAATAAAGAAACAATCCTATTAAATAATCAAACATGTTCAGAATTCAACCCTATTTGACATATTTTAAAGAGAGATATATTTTTAAAAAATGAATTTTTGTAAAAAGTTCTACGAATATATTGAAAAGGGTTTCTTCAAATTTGAAACCATAATATCATTTAACCGGCTGAAATAAATTAGTTTAAGTTGTAACTTAATGATGGGTAATTTCAAATTGTACCTGGAAATTTGTTATAAATTATAAATAAACCACCTTAGTTTGTAGTGTCACGCTTGAAAATGTAAAAAACCTACGAAACTGCAGACAAATAAAACAAAAATGTAATTCGTTTCATTTCATTTAGGAATTAAATAGTTTATTTAATAATAAGCATAAATTCACAAAATTGAACCTAATGGTTCAATTTTGTGAATTTATGCTCGCCTTAATGATTAGAAAATAATAAATGATCGATGAATACCCTGCCAGAAAAAAAATAACCTTAAATATTAGTAATAGCTCAATTAAAGGAAAATTTAGAGCTGTTCCTTCTATGTTTTTTTTTTAAAAAAGCAGCTCTCGAGATTGTTAAGAATTATGTGTATCTAGGGAAAAAATTTACTACGATGAGAAACAGTGTCTCGAATGAAATTTCAAGAGGAATCAGGCTTGAATGGTTCAAATTCGTTATATATTCCAAGATAAAGCCATCCCAAATAAGTTAAAGGCCAAAGTTTACGATCAGAGGATCCTACCCGTAATTACATATGGCGCTGAAACTAGGACGCTGAATAAAGCCGATATACAAAAACTAGCACGGACCCAGAGAACACACGAAAGACAGATGATCGGTATAAAACCTAAAGATAGTAAAAGAAACAAGTGGATACGTGAACAAACGAAATTAAAGGATATTATAAAGCACGTAGCAGAAAGAAAAGGGCAATCGGCTGGACAAGTAACACACACGACCGATGATCGATGGACCAAGCGAACATTAGAATGGAGATAGCGAGAACAGAAAAGAAGCGTAAAACGTCCCAAAACAAGATGGCGGGATGATATACAGAGGGTTGTAGGTATTTGATGGATGACAACAGCTGCAAATAGATTGAGATGGAAATTCAGGAGGAAGGCCTACATTCAGCATTGGATAGAACTAGGCTTATATTCTGAGTGATACAGTGATAAAAGAAAATAAAAAATACGTAATAAAAAAAAAATGGTTTACCGTTTACTGCCCTTGTAAACATGTACTTCTAAAATAAATACTAAATTTGACTTTTACACATTACAAATTAACTGAAACACAGCACTAGTCGATATTTAAAATTTAGTTACTTTATGGTAAGATGTTAATTACGAGTACAATAAAAAGAGTTGAGCAGAGGAAGGGCTTCCAAGATATTTACAGGTTTTAGTTAATATTTCTGTTATATTTCTGTTAACTGAATTTAAAAAAAAAAAATCATAATTTTTGGCACGCCCCACTCCAAGGATCCTAAAAATCTATATATTCCATGTAATATTATATTTAAAAACACCTTATATGTTTTACCATAATTTATTGAACATAAAGGAGAAATAACACAATTTTCAGATTCCTTCACCCCAACAACCTTGTAAAGAACGTTTAACACGATATTAACGAAGCAACCCCTCTAAGACCCTCCCCATCCATTTAACCTCTTTTATGTGTAACTGTTAATGCCTTAAACTTGTTCAGTATTTTGACCAAATAATTAAAAAAAAAATCCCAACGTGGATGACCTTCTCGTCTTGTGCCTGTGGTTCCTGCCTTTTAAAGTGTTCCACGGACAAAGGAGACCTACAGTTTAGTGCCGGTTCCAAACGGCCAAAGTGAGAGGACTTTATTAGGCATAATATTACGGGTGGTTTGCCATTGCATACCCGAAAAAAATGATCAATGAAAAAGTGTTTTTATACAGTGGAACTTTAAAACCTTACACGTATTTAAAAAATTGATAACCGTTTGTACGAGAAAAACCTTTAACTGAGGTAGAAGTTTAAAAACCCGTTTTAGGAATCGATTACTGGGAACAGGAATTTTCACAAAAAGAACGGCTTCCTACGGTGCAACTTTAAAAAATTACATTTAATTTAAAAATGAATAAACTAGAATGAACCCTTTGCAATAGAAAAGTGCCTCTACAAAAAGAAAGATCTTTTTTCTATTCCATTATTTATTATAATTCGACATTTACATCATTAGACTTTCTAAATATCAATTTTAATTTGCTTTTGTCATTAATTTTTAACGTTAGTTTGCTTGTAGTTTGATTTTAGGTCAGCTGTATTGTTGATTCACTAAGATAACCTGAATTAAATAATTTATTATTTTAATATATTTCACACAGTCTGTCAAATAAGAACGTGAACTTGAAAAAATTTATTTCGAGAGCATTTTTTGCCATCAGTGTATTCTTTGGAGTGCTAATAACAGCGCAATTAGCTTAGTAAGTTGTCTAATCGTCTCCTACATCAATAGTCGCCTGGCATCTTCGAGGCATGCTGTCGACGAGATTTTCTGCAATGATCTCCAAATTTTTTGAATCTCCCGAGACAACTGAATTAAAGTTCTCAGAATTTTTCCTCTGGACTTTCTCTTTACAAAGGACCAAACATTTTCACTAAGGTTGGCGTCCGGCGAATATGAGGGCCACTATAGTATCTTATCGTAGGCCCAAGTGAGCTGCTTCGCGACGAGATTTTCCCCCAGCAAAGGTTTCTTCAACATGCTTCGAAATTTGACATGAGCATAAAGATGTAGAACGGTCTCGTGGAACAGATTCAAACCCGATTTTCTTAATTTTGTCGCAGCGTCAATTTCGGGTCCGTGACATAGACACGATTCGTTTTTCGACTTTCGGAGTGACTTGCCACGTTTAGGCAAGTCGTTGACATTTTTCGTCTCGTCGAAACGATTTACCAAACGATACCGACTTTTTAATATATTTTGCCTCCGCGGAATGTGTCATTTTAGGCCCCTTTAGATGGGAGCAAAGAAAGACTACCTCGAGCCGACGCGCAAACAAGTGACTCATTTTGAATTTTACGTGATTTCGATGAAAGTTTGCAATCGACTCATACTTTTACTAAAATGTATCGTAGATAAAGGTTCCCTTTATCGATTTTTTATCGAATCGCTAGAATCGCATTTACCAAAAATGAATTATCGCGGACACGTTCTTACTTGACAGACTGTATTACTATTTCAGTCCATTTCAAACCCATGTATTAAAATACACATTTTACGTTTCTTTTTAAAACTTAAGCTAAAAATTTATATTGAAGATAATAATACGCCTGACTTATTATTTTCCACACTACTAATCAAACTAATTAACTACTTATTTTGCCAAAAAATCCTCCCTCGTCTATAATTTTTAGTGTTCCATACGGAACACTTATAAGATGACTTAGGTGTCTGTCCGTCTGTCTGTCTGTCACACCCGATTTTCTCCGAAACTATTTGTCATAGAAAGCTGAAATTTGGTAATAATATAGGAATTGATAGCCTCATCAGAGCCATCTAGTTTTGAAAGTTAAATTTTGACTTAAGGGGTTAGTTTTGGGAGTTGAAATCGGAAGTGAAAAAAAAATTTTTTACTAGGTCATTGAGTGTGGTGTCAAATAAAAGCCTGTGAAAACACAAGTAGAAAATATATATATATTGTAATACTTGCGCGCACTTTTCTTTGTATTATTTTTAAAAAATCGTGAAAAATCGCTGTCCTTATCTCGAAAAGGACTTATCCAAAAATTTTGAAAAAATTCTGGAATATTCTCCACGGGGTGTAGATTGAACGAAAATTATCACGAGTGCATAACCTTTAATAATTTATCTGGTATATAAAAAAAAAACAAAAATTTCGAGGTCATCAGTTTTCAGTAAAATTGGAAACAAACTTTGTCGAAAACTCATTGGGGATGTGTTTTGTAAAGTCACTGATCATTTTATACCTCCGTAACAAATTTTTTTAGTTTAAAAGCAATCAACGTACGGAACACTAGTTGCGCAAGTTCAACTTGCACTTGACCGGTTTTTTTTTTCATACCACTCACTTACCTTAAGCCGGCGATGTTGATCTAACAACTTGTTTCCGCCTTTTTTAATTGTGTTTAGAAATAAGCTAGAACAGTTTTTTCTTTTGTTAATAAGGTAGCCAACGAATACATGTCCCATTGTTTTTTACCAAAGCAGACCGATTACATTTGATATCTTAAAAACTCATTTAAATAACTTCAAAAAAGCACTTTATAATAGGATTAGACAATACCACATCCCTTCTGCGTCCGTGACCCTTACAAATCCTAGTAAATCCTGGAAGGCTTTAGAAATTTTCTTGTAAGCCCATCTGTCTTGTACAATCACCTTCAGTGTCCAAAATTTGTTAAGGGTAAAGGGTCTTAGTTTTGTTTGATAATAATGGGAACCCACCGAAAAATCTTTAAAACCCAGTTTTAGTAAATTTGGGATATACTAAAGCAAACACTACATGGCCAAATCCTTAACAGCAACAAACTTTCATATTGGCATTTATGTTTATATAGTAAATATTGTAGTAAAAATATAAACGTCTCCGGCAAGAAACATAGTTTTATTTATTATCTAGAATTGGCGCTAACTATTTTCTGATAAGACTGATTCCATAACATCACACTTCAACAAAACTAGAGAAAGGACGGGTCTATGGACAGACCTTATTTCTGCATTTTTAGTGTACTACACGGAACACTTATAAGATCACTTCAGTATCTGTTCGTCTATCTGTCCGTCCGTCTGTCTGTCCGTCTATCTGTCTGTCTATCAATGCGTCAGTCTGTCCGTCTATCACACCCGATTTTCTCCAAAACTATATGGCCTAGAATAGTTGAGATTTAGCACTAATTTAGGAATTGATGGCCCCATCAGAGGCCAGTTGAAAGTTAAATTTTGACTTAAAGGCTGGGGGGGTGAAATCGAAAGCGAAAAAAAGATTTTTTTACCATGTCATCGAGTGGGATGACAAATGATAGCTTGTGAAAACACCAGTTCAAAAATATGTATAATGTAATATTTGCGCACACTTTTCTTTGTATGGTCCTCGTATCTCGAAAAGTAGTGATCAAAAATTTTGAAATCTGGATTTGTTTTTTCTTTTATAAGTCTAGCACACGTGCTGCAGGAAAGTCCCTAAAGCGCTACAGAAGCGACATGTGTGTCGAAAAAGCGATTCACGTTGTTCTTGAATCGTTGTAAATTGTACTCGCTGAGAAACACAGTCCTGGGCAAATTATTCCGAAGAGTTGATGTTCTCTAAATAAAAGACTACTTGGAAAGCGTTGTACGAGGAGTAACAAGCTGATCCTCATACGGATGTGAAGTATTAACACGACGTGTATTTCTAACATGCACCGCTCTGGGAGGAATTAAGCGGACCAAATCCTTAAAACACTTTCCATGAAAATACTTGTAGAATGGGCTCAAGTTGCCAAGCGTTCTTCGATGTTCCAGCGAATCTTCTCCGCAGGGTGTAGATTGAACGAAAATTATCACACTTTATAAATTTATCTGGTATAAAAAAAAATTCAAGGTCACCAGTTTTAAACAAAGACGGGAAACAAACTTTGGGGTGTGTTTTGTGAAGTCATTGATCATTCACCTCCATAACAATTTTTTTTTTATTAAAAGCAATCAACGTACGGAGCATTGCGCAAGTCCAACTTGCCCTTGATCGGTTGTTTAAATTACCAACTTAAGGTCTGAGACCGAGAGTTTTCTAGTAGCTTATTCAGATGAACTTATCAACATATTGAAGTGCCTTACTTATTTTATTAATGTCAGGACATCAGATGAAGCGCATGCCATCAAGAACCTGAAACGCTGTAACACCATTTTTAGCCAGTATAACTAGCATTAAGAGTTCTTTATTACCACCTTAGAAATGGATCAGCCACCAGTAATTTAATACAGAATATATGAAACAGAAGTGACATTGGAAAATACAAGTAGCCATATTTTCTAAAATCATGCCTTTCCGACCTATAAGAAAATCCAAGCAAATAAACATGACATCGTATTTATGTTTAACCCTTTCTGGCATAGATTTTTCAGCACAAGCAAGACCCACGTAAATGGAAAAGAGGAGAAAAAGAGCACCAAATACAAGAATCTTCTCTATTTGCCACACAAGCTGGAGATGGAATCTTCTCGCGAAATCGTTGCCTCTTCATCCGATTTCTCGAATTAGAAATAGGTTACCACAGAACATATAGAAACTGTTTCGTGATGCGACATTTAGAGAGGGATGGTAACTTCCTATAATTTATCTCAACTATAAGCACTAAAAATGCAGAAAGCAGTAATTTCTTTTATTGGTACTACAGTAACAATAAATTCGTGGTAACGAAATAGATGTGAAGCGTCAATGTCATTAACTAGCCAAATAATGTAGTGTTGGAGAAACAGGTTTAATTCCGTCGCAGTTTTTCATAAAAAAATAAGAACGGAAAAAAAAATTAGGTAATTTTCTTTCAATCGTGTAAACGTAAAATGTCCATTGACAGTGATCGGATCTATTTATGTTTTGGTGCAAATTGTCTCTTGACTTTTTATCAAAAGAGAATTCTACTTTACTCCAAATATTTCGAGTCAACCATATTTGCAAATATTATTTGAAAATCTAAATGTTAGGATATCTATCCTGTTTAAAATATTATTAGCCTAAACAGGGAATGTTATCCCTTTATTGTAATTTTAGATATTTAGGGTCTGACCCTAAGCAAATTTTCTAAAGCCCTTAGAATTTATGGATTTGCAAGGGTCAGGATCAACGCGGTTTGTCTACTCTCGGGAGGTAATTGTTAGGAATTCGAGTGAAAAGATAGAGATCATCTTTTCGTAATTATTGACGTTAATAATGCCCCAGACAATACAATTTGCGAATGGATATACAGTTATAAAGCTTAATAATCGTGATATAGGATTATTTAAAAGCTCCCGGCTCCCTTATGCCTGTTTACCCGACCGTTGTGTCCTACGTGAGCTATTGCTGCTAGTCGCACACACAATTACAGAGACAAGATCAAACTAACGTTTTGAAATGTGTTGTTTAGTTTTATGGACCTAGTCGTCTCGCTAAGGTAAATTAGAGTCAACTGGAGCCACGAAATAAGAAGAAGCTCCTGTTTGGAAAGTTGTAACACACTTTGAAACACTTTATTTTAATTAATATAAATATAAACAACAACAAATTTTTAAATCATTTCTTCTTAATATTATAAACAGCCTAACATTAATAACAGAAAATTGAATTTTTTTATAAAGATTTATTTTACGAAATTTCATGACAACCATCTTAAATGATAAAATTATTTTCAAAATACAAATTAGTCATAATTATAAAGAAAAAAACATCACTAATTTCAATATCTGGGCAAATATAAATATTTTCTTTAAGCGCAAATAAATGCCGATACGTAACTACTAAATTTACGTTCATTACTAGCCATATAATTTACCATCGACTGAAGAGCCAAGACATGAAACACAGGATGAATGTTTCTGACCTAGTACGCATTACCGATATATATATATATATATATATATATATATATATATATATATATATATATATATATATATATATGTATATATATATATATATATATGTATATATATATATATATATATACATTCCTGGACAAAATTAACGCAACAATATATTAAATCATACAAATCTCTATAATGAATTAATTTTAATAATTTTTTATGAACATTGGTTACACTAAAAGTTAGAAAAAAACTTATTAGGATACTTTAAAAGTGAATTAGCTACCAAATTTCTCCATAAGATTCGAATTAAAATTATTCTTAACACCTAATAACAAAATCGTTGAAATTATGTAATAATGAAAAAAATTAACTGGGACACTAGTAGCAAAATTAATGGTGTAACTGGGACACTAGTAGCGTGTGTCGCCTCCTCTACTTCGGATGACAGCGTTTATCCGCCTAGGCATGCTTCTAATTAAATTTTGGATAAAATCTTGAGGAATTTGCTCCCATTCTGTGATAACTGCATTTTCAAGTTCCCTCAGGTTTCTAGGGCAGGTACATGACGTTTCACATTTTTCTTAAGGTGATCCCATACATGTTTTATCGGAGTCAGATCCAGGCTTTTTGGTGGCCATTGCATAATCGGTATATCAACTTGATTAAGATAATCGAGTACCACCCTAGCCACGTGAGGTCGAGCGTTGTCTTGCATAAACAGGAAATTGGGCCCCACAAAATGACCGAAAGGCATCACATGTTCTATTACAATATTCTCAAGATAGTAGTCAGCATTCATGGATCTCGTACGGACAGGAACTAACTCTGTGCGAGCATCAAAGCAGATGCCACCCCAGAACATAACAGAGCCACCGCCGAATGGAATCCTTGCAGAGATATTGCAAGGAGCAAACCTCTCCTGGTCTTCGCCATACTCGCTCACGCGAGTTTTAGACTAACCCTAGTTTCATCTGTGAAGAAAACTTGTTTCCAATCATCCACAGACCAGTTTTCGTGATTTCGAGCAAAACGTAACCTGGCAACTGTATTCTCTCTAGTAAGCAAGGGCGCAGTGGCTGGTCTCCTACTATTTAACCGTCTTCTAACAGTTTTAGAAGAAATTGTGACATTACGAACAGCTTCGAGTTCGTTTCTTATTATATAACTAGTGACAGTCCTGTTTCTTAAAGCATATTGTCTTATAAAACGTTCATCTAGATCGCTAGTGCATCGTTTTCGCCCTTGCCCTAGCCTTCTAGAATAAGTTCCTTCTTCATTCAATCGTCTTACCATACGACTTATTGTGGAACAATGTTTGCCTAACAAATTGGTAACATAACTCTGACAATATCCCTCGTCCAATAAAACTACCTCGTGTTCAGTTAAATTCCTTGTTCGATTCATTTATCTAATTCTTCGAGGTCAAAAATAAAACAGTCTACCACAAAAAACGTATTACTTTCAAAAAGGGAACAATTTATAAGCTTACTTTTAAAGAAAATCTATCGCATTATTACAGAAAATTGTTTATCTTCTAAAAAATTCTTTAAAACTGTAAATCTAAACGAATTGTTTTGATTTCTGTCATGAACAACGAAACAAAATATGCATAGCCTACTATTCAAATACTCGATAAACTTTAAAACTGACATAAGAAAAAGATAAATTAATTTTCAGATTGTTGCGTTAATTTTGTCCAGGAGTTTATATATATATATATATATATATATATATATATATATATATATATATATATATACATATATATATATATATATATATATATATATATATATATATATACATATATTTATATATATATATATATATATATATATATATATATATATATATATATATATATGCATATATATATATATATATATATATATATATATATATATATATATATATATATATATAGTACATTATAAATGGTAATATTATGTCCAATATCTAAAATTATTAAAAAATTAGCAAATTTTTATTAAATAATTGAATTGTTATGTGGATGTTTTACATGTTTTCTCATTATTTTCAATTAAGATCAATTCATTCTGTATTAAATTTTAAATACTATTTAAAACTACATAAATATTGATACTTTTTTAAACTGTATAATATTTAGTGGCAAATCAGGTAATTTTACAAAAAGAAAATATAGTTTTAATAGTGCAAATGCAAACGAAACCATAAATTCAACAATCCTAAAATAACAGTTATCACTTAGTGTTTTTCTTCTTTGCCATCTACGTCAAAAGCTTTTTAAGGTTTAATATTTTAAAAAATGTTCTGGATATGTTAAACTAAAATATAATCACAACTATCTTATTCATGGTATTCAATTCATAGAAAAAGTTATATCGTACCATTTTGTGTTGTATGATAGGCATAAGCTAGATTCATTGCCGATTTTTAGTTAATACGGACCTTAAACTCTCTAGTTAATCACAAGCTGCTAATACAGATAATTTTGTTTCCTCGTTTTAGGTAAAAAAAAAAAAGTATTTTACCAAGTAGCAAGATTACAACAAGAAATAGTGTTTTAAGAAATTTCAAGAGACACAGACATTATAAATTTAATAGCTGTTTTTAAATTAAACACTATTTCACTTGCATAAGGTCCCAACTATTTAGCTGCGTTGATGATCGAACTAACAATTATGACAATTTTTCTTGCTTTTTTTAATGTTTATGTTGTCATATACTAAAAACACACAACTTCAAATTTTTTTTATTTATACATTATCCATAATTTCATCCGAAAATTATTTAAATTCAAGATATATATATCAATCGGATTTATAACGTCTTCCGTCTTCCGATGCCTAATTTCCACTCCTCCCGGTTTCTCCATCCCTCCTCCTCCAGATCTCTCTCTAGTACTTCCTTGTTGATTCCTGCTCTCCAGCTTTGGCGTGATCTTCCTCGGTTTCTTTTTCCATGAGGGTTCCAATTTAATATCTTTTTAGGTAGTCGGTCTTGTGACATTCTCTGTACATGTCCGTACCATACCAACTTTTGGGTTCTGATTTCATCCACTATATCGTGCTTTATTTCTAAACCCTTATCGTGTCATTTGGTATGCGGTCTTTTCTGGATTTTCTGGCTGCTCGTCTCCAGAAATCTATTTCTGTAGCTTTTAGTATTTTTTCTGTTCTTTCCTTTAATGGCCACACCTGGGAGCTGTAAGTTATTATACTTTTCACTATTGAGTTGCAAATTCTCTTCTTATTTTTAATAGTTATGTTTTTGTCCCATAGTATACTATTACGCATTGCAATCGCTTTTCTTCCTTGGATATTCCTCTCGAATATTGCTTCTTACAGTGTTCCGTCCCTAGATATTCTTGTTCCCAAATACTTATAACTGGCACAGTGTTTGATGGTGTGTCCTGTGGCCAGTTTCAAGTCCTGCTGTTGTCCTCTGACGCACATGTACTCGGTCTTTTTAATATTGACTTCTAGGCCCCATTTTTCATATTCCTCCATAAGTTTTCGTGTCATGTATTCCATATCATCGATGTCCTGAGCGACTACTACCTGGTCATCTGCGAATGATAGCGTGTACAATGTAGTATCGTCATCCAGTGGTAATCCCATACTGCTGCATTTCCTTTTCCAGTTCTTCAGTGCACTCTCCAAATAGATTTTAAATAGCGTTGGGGATATACAGCAGCCCTGTTTGAGACCCTTTGTGACCGGGAATCCTGTTGTTATACCATATTTGGTTTTCATACTACTTCTTGCGTCTTGGTATAAGGATTTTACGGCTTTAATTATTTCGGTGCTTACATTATTCTGTTGTAGTGTTTCCCACAATCTCATTAGGGGCACACTGTCGTAGGCCTTTTTTAAATCAACAAACAAGGCATGGACTTCCTGATCAAATGCGGTTTTCTTTTCTAGGATTTGTGTCAGTGAGAAGAGATGGTCTATTGTGGATCTTCCTGCTCTAAAGTCTGCCTGTTCTTCAGCTTCTACGTCCGCGTATTCCGTTTCTATTCTATTTTTAAGTATTTTTCCGTATATTCTGCTAATAGATCCTGTAACCGTTATTCCCCTATAGTTATCGCAATTATTTTTGTCTCCTTTCTTATGAATTGTTGATATGTATGATATTTTCCATTCCTCAGGTATTTCTGATGTGTTAATGCATCTTTGGAATAAGTTCCTCAAAGCGCTAAATAGCTTTTCAGCTCCGTATTTTACTATCTCTCCTGGGATGTTTCCTGGTCCTAGAGCTGTACCATTTTTTAGCATTTTACATTCTTTAACTTCTGATGTTGTTATCCTTATTGGGGATCCTCGTATAACTATATTTGGATTTCCATGTTGGGTACTTTTGAACTCTGGTCTATCTTCTGTTAGCATATTTGTAAAATATTGGTTCCATTTTTCTGGTGTTATTGGTGAGAAAATTTCTCTTTTCCGTTCTGTTCTCATATGTTTAAGAAGTCTCCAGCTTTCTGTGCTTTTTGTCACTAATCATTTTGCGTACTCTAGCTTGGGATTCTTTGTATTTTACTTTGTCGTTTGTGCTCTTTGAACTTAAGTATTTGTGATAGCTTTTCCGTTTTTCTTCAATTTCATATTTAATTTCTTCATCCCACCAATATGGTTTTTGCTGTTTTTTCCCTTTTCTCTTGGTACCCTAATGCTTCCAGTGCGGCTGCGTGTAGGCATTCCTTTATATACTTATATTCTTCTTCTATATTAACAAATCCCGTCCGTTGTATCTTTTGGTCCAGTCTACTCTTGTATAGATTTCTGATACTTTTATTTTGTAAGCTGTCTGTATTATATCTTATTATTGTTTCACTTGTGTGCTGTGTACTTGTATCTTCCAGTTTGCTTTCCCGTGTTGTTCGTGAGGTTATCTTTCCTTTCACGAGGTAGTGGTCGCTGCCACATGAAGCCCCTCTTTGGACTCTTACATCTAGGAAGTTTAATCTAGATCTCTGACGTATTATCATATAGTCGATAATACTTTTTAAATCTCTTGTTGTTTTTCGCCACGTATATTTATGAATATCCCTATGCTGGTAGTGTCCGTTTAATATTGTAAGGTTGTTTTGTTCACATATCTTTATAATTCTTCTTCCGTTGTCGTTAGTAACTTCTTCGCCATATTTTCCTACCACTTGATCGTGTTCTTTCCTTCCTGTTCTTCCATTTAGATCACCCAAAAGTAATATCTTTCTTGATGCTCCAATTTTGCGTATTTCCTTATTTAGTTGTTCAAAAAATGAATCCTTGTTATTAGCCAGATCGTCGTCGTTGACAGCGTATACCCCCAGTAAGGTTGTGTTATTACCTAGTATTTTGAGATTCATCTTTATGATTCTTTCACTAATCGGTTCCCAGGTGGTTATGAATTTCCTCAGTTTTCTGTGTGTTAGTATGGATACGCTTTATTTTGCTCTATCTTCTTTGGGCACTCCACTATAAAAGTGATCGTAATGCCCCCAACTTTCGGAGCCTTTTCTTTTCTTCTCATAAATTCAAGATGAAAATCGTATTAATATTAAAAATTCCACTCGACATTTACGAAAGGGTATTGTATTAAGCGAAAAATGTGTAAAGATTTAATTAGAGATATAAATTTTTATTCTAATTTATAAAAATAACGGAACGTAAAAATATTTTCGTATGCATGCGTGATGACTTAATTAAATTCCTTTACAAAGCCCGGACTAAAAATAAACGAAATGGAATAAATTTCCATAAAGGTGCGTCCTAAGTCCACACCCCCGAATTTTGTTGGTTATTAAATTATTCATAGTGCTTTAATGAATAAGTTTACTTAGTTCTCCCAATACAAATAAACTATGTCGCTTGCGTACATAAATATCAAAACATTGTTCATATTAAATTTGTTATTATTTCATTAATATTCTTTTTGTTTTAGATACAGAGCATTGACCTATGTTAAGAAAAAATTATAATTCTTTCGTGTCCCATTTATACTATCCACAATCTAAATATTTACCAATCAAAATAAATGACACTCAGATGCCGATCAAAAATAAGCTGAAGTACCTGGGTGTTACTATAGATGCATTCCTTGAATTCCACTTACATATATCGCCCGTACAGAAGCATTATGCATTATTAACTCCAAACTCACATGTGAAGCCAAGAAATAAATTAATGATCCATAAACAGATCATTGGAGCAGTACTAATGTTTGCTGCACCAGTTTGGTGTGATATATCGGACACACAGACTGCAGGGAATGTAGAACCAAATACTAAGACGCGTGACATCGAACGACAGGTACATAAGAATTAGAGGCTTACATCCCATGGCACGCAAACAGTAAGACAATACTTAGACAAAACAGCAGATAAATTTTACAGACATAAAACACAGGTATCGACTCTGACGCAAGATCTGACACAAACGAGAAATAGAAGATAAACACATTGTATCATAGATCATTAATTTATTTCCAAGCTTCATAATTGCTACACGACGAGTGCAAATTGGAAGAATTCAGAGAAGTCAAATAAAAAATTACTTACGAGAAGCAACGGATAGACGCGGTAGAAACAGATTATTTAAGACGATCATGTAGAATACCTAGGCAGGAGCACGTCCAAACTGAAGAAATCAGAAGACGGACAGGAAGAATACATACAACGGCAGAAATAATAAAAACCAGACCATCAATTTGGTACGGACACATGAAAAGAATGCCCGAAACTAGATGGCCAAAAAGATCATTGGAATATATTCCGGCAAATAGAAGAAAGAAAGGAAGACCAGCACAAACATGGATTAAAACGTAGTAATGAACATAATGAGAGACAGAGCTATATACGAGAATAATTGGACAGACAGAATTGGACAGGCAGAATATATATATATGTATATATATATATATATATATATATATATATAATATATATATATATATATATATATACATATATATATATATAGAAAGAGGAAGGACAGTAACAGGGCACTGGCAACAAAAACAATCCTAAGTTTAACTGCTGGGAAAACGCCCTTATAAGGAGAAGAGATGAACAATCAAAGATCTAAAGGCTCTAGTATCTGCTTTTTATTTTATTATCGAGCTTTCGCTGCCTAATGGTAAGCTTCTTCTGGATTCTAAAAATGCAAACCAGTTACAGAAAATAAAGTAAAACGTTCGTTTTTTAAAACGTGATTAAATGAATTGTACGACTGAAATGTGAAATTACTTACAAAAATTTAGCAGTTAGTTCATCTCTGGTGCATTTTTGTTGGCCAGGTAGTATGCATGATTACACAAAACATGATTAAAAGGCACTTAGAGAGTTACACAAATATTGAAAATAAAACTTAGTCAATAAACATTAGTTAAAACACTTTTTTAAAGACAGAAACACAACTGCAAGAAACCATGATGTTGAAATGGTACTCCATTTTAAAATTTTTTGACGTCGAGTTTAGTAACTATTTAGTGATATTTGAGTCCGAACTGGATATTGTTGGTAGTCTATGTCGTCATCAGGTCGACAAAAAACCGCATTAAAGTTAGGGATGTGGTAAATTTTTTTTATTAGGTAGATGCTAATTTTAGATAAATTATTTATTATTAATGATATCTATTTTTTTAGTTTTAATTTTATAAAAAAAAAGGGGGACTTAGATTTGATGAATGTTACTCTTCGACGAGTTATTTATTATTAATTATATTAATTCTTTTTTTAATTTTATAATCAAGAGATTCATAGGCTAATTTAAAAATTTAAAATCGAAAATTAATACTGGACGTTATTTATTATTAGTCATATTTAATTTTTTATTATGTAATTTTAACAAGAAAATATAGAAAAGTAACCGGTAATAAATAGCAAAAAATGACAGAAAGAGATCAGAAACGTCAACTTTACTAGAAACTAATTTTTTCATAAAGATCGTTCTTTTTTTATTGGTTTGGTATAGTTTTGTGTTAGCAAATAAGTATACATGGAGCTCAATCCTTCTATGTCTTTTTTGTGGTTGAGATTATTTTTACAGGTTTTTATGTAACACATTTCCAAGAAACTTCTTCTGAAATAATTAGTCTCAACATCCAGAATGAAGCTGTTGTTATATTGTACTCTGTGATCTGTATTATTTATGTGTAAGCTCAAGCTAGTTGCGTTAGGTTTGTGTTTACTATCACTTTGTGTAACGCTAATCTCTTAGAGAGCTTTTGTGAAGTTTTGTATCTTGAACATCTGTTAGAATACACAGAAAAGGAGGATATTATCAATGGGATGAGAAAGGTTACACTGAAAAATGTTATTTACTGAGTAAGTCAAGCTTGGAATTCTGTGCGTACTACCACTATTCAAAAATCTTGGTCAAAAGTTATTGATTTTGAGGACTATAATGACAGTGAAGATGATACTCCATTAAATGAATTAGCTTTGAAATTGAGAAGCCATGGAGAAATGTCCTGTTCAAATTTTGTACAACGAGATAGAAGAAAAAGAAAAAAGTTTATTTGAATTAATGCAAAAATTAAAAGGTTGCGAAAATATGACAAGAGAAGATGTTGTTGAATGGATTACAGTAGATGATTTAGAAGAAGAAATGAGTATTGAAGAAATCACGAATGCCTTTCAGGAAACCGAAAAATCAGATGATGATGCAGATGACGAAGCGGCGGTGGATGAACAGTCTCCCACTAAGATCTCTCATCAAGAAGGTTTGGCTTCTTTGGAAAAAGCTTTGAGGTATATCGAACAACAATTTCTTCTTAATAGATGGCGAAACATTGCAGCGAGAAAAAGAAGATGCAATATGAAACAGAAGCGCATAGATACCTATTTCACTGTTTTATAATGTATGTACCTATTTATATGTTAAAAACGTTAATACATCGCTTTAAAGTATTGGTGTTTATTTTTTGAATGAATAAAAAACAAATCCGGATTATACGAGTTTTCATTTATCCGAGGAGGGTGCCCCCCACGTTACCTCGGATAACCGGGGTTCTACTATATATATATATATATATATATATATATATATATATATATATATATATATATACATATACATATATATAAATCAGGTTAAGATCTATAGATATGTATCTACCAAGTTGTAAATAAACAAATGTAATACAAATAATGTAAAAAAAAGGAAAAGAAACATACCGGTGTGAAAAAAGAGTATGTAAGACATGAAAGAAAAAAGAGTGAGACTAGAATGGAAGTGTGTAGTATAAACTAAGAACCACATGTACCTGACTTTATCGAGCTGGGTTTTTTAACAAATTATTTCCCCCAGCAGACAATAAACTAAATTCTTACATAAATAAAGAAAGAAAAGATATCTCACAAAACAAGCAAAAAATAAACTGCCATTTAAGGATCTACCAAGGCAAAACATCAGCCGCCGCAAGTCTTCTCTGTGAATAGGAATGCTCTAAAGCAGGGGTGCTCAAACGGTAGATCGCGATCGACAAGTCGATCGCGAGTGCTTTTTGAGTCGATCTCGAGAAAAAATTCCGATATAGAACTATTCACAGATTTTGTTTTAGGTAACTAAAACAAAACGTAATGAATAAACTACTAAAATTTATTCGATCCACAATTAGGCCAGAATAATCCCTTCATCACTTTCTTTTATCGTAATAACCCCCTGCCAGCGGCAAAAGGCGGCTTTATCAAAGGAACGCGCGGTACTTGTTAAAGAAAAGCCGCGTTTTTGATTCTCGCCGATTTTTCTAGAAACTTCGGGAGGCGTGTTTGACGGGAACATTCGAGACTTCGTTCGCGCCGATATAAATGTTGCGCCTGCAGGAATAGGAGTCAGTCTGAGTTGTAACTTGAAGGCGATACATCGATACAAAGTTTATTAATAAATAGTCCAAAATGAGTGCGACGAAGAAAAGTAAAACTTATCATTTTAATAACGATTGGGAGGAAGAATTTTTCTTTTGTATGGTAAAGGATAAGTGCATTTGTCTCATTTGCCGTGCGTCAGTTGCAATACCTAAGCGTGGGAACTTAGAGAGGCATCACAAAACGGTTCATAAAAAACTATGAAAAGGATTTTCCGTCACAGAGTGAATTAAGAAAACGAAAAGTACGTGATTTGATAACTTGTTTGAAAAAGAACAAACCATGTTCACAAGACCAGCCAAACAATCAAAAGCTGCAACGATCGCGTCATTTAAAATATCTTATATATTGGCGAAACACAAGAAACCATTTGATGATGAATTGGTTGTGAAGGAAGCATTTATTGAAGCGGGTGAGACTTTATTTGGAGATTTTAAAAATAAAACAGAGATTATGTCTGTTATTAGAGAACTTCAGTTATCTCGTCCGACTGTCACAAGGCGTGTTGAAGTCATGAGTCAGGACATGGCAGATAAACTAAAACATGATATGGAATGTACATACTTTTCTTTACAGTTCGACGAATCCACCGATATATATTATTCGAATGGTATTCAATGACATGTTGGCTAAGGAAGAGTTTTTGACAATGATTCCTCTGAAAGGAAAGACCCGTGGCGAAGATATATATGACGTTTTCTTCAATTTTGTAACAAACTACAAACTACCAATATATAAACTAGTGTGCATTACAACCGATGGAGCACCAGCAATGACTGGAAACAAAAACGGTTTTGTGGCATTGTGTCGAGCTAATGATGATTTCCCTTCATTTTTCTCCTTCCATTGCATTATACATCAACAAGTTTTGTGTTCAAAAGTTCTAAACATGGAGGAGATTATGGGCATTGCAATAAAAATTGTGAATTCTATCCGTGCACGTAACTTGCAATTACGGCTCTTTAAATTGCAGTTGGAAGATACTGAGTAAGCTGAACACACTGATTTAGTTCTTCACACGGACGTCAGGTGGTTGAGTCGCGGAAAATTCCTAGAAAGGTTTCAAGAATTATTGCCCGAAATAAAAGCTTTTCTCGACGAAAGAGGCGATGACACTCAGATGCTGAAAAACGGAAAATGGCTGACTGATTTGGCATTTTCGACAGACATCACAATGCATTTAAACACCATTAATTTGGAGCTTCAAGGTAAAGGAAAAAAAACTATTATTGAGATGATTAGCTCAATAAACGCATTCAAAAGTAAATTGCAATTTATGATAGATCAACTAAAAAAAAAGGATCTGAAAAATTTTCCGTCTTTGAAAAGCAAGGATTCCTCAGTTGAATTATGATATTTATGAGGCAGAATTATCAAATATTTTGGGCCAATTCGAAATACGTTTTTATGATTTCAGTAAATCGGCAAATATCGCATCATTTATGAGTTATCCTTTTTCGTGTAAAAACATTGAGGAATTAGCTACTGAAATAGCAAGTCAGTTTAACATGGACTCATGTTCTGTTGAAAATGAGTTAGTGCAGATTATATCAGATATACATCTCAAACCCTCAGCATCTGATACAAAATTCTGGTGTTTTATATCTGAAGATAAATATCCGAATCTAAGGCAAATCGCCCTTCAACTGACGGCAATGTTTGGGTTCAACTTACTTGTGCGAGTCTGCATTTTCTGAAATAAAGATAATTAAGTCAAAATATCGCAATCGACTAACTGACGTACATATGTCATCATGCTTGCGATTAGCACTCGGTAATTACGTACCATCTTATGAAAAGTATGCTAAGGACATGCAGTGCCACGCTTCAACATCCAAAGTCACTCTTTAGTTAAGTTTAGACACTAGAACTCGTTTGTTTTTGTAAGAACCAATAAACTCGCAATTTTGAATAATTATGAGTTTTTATATTGACATTTTAGAGCAAACCTACACTTACCTTGACTAAAAAAATGCATTTTGTGCGGAAAACTAATATCTATGCCACGATACACCCTACCTAGACGACAATCCTGCATCCCACTTACTTGCTGCCTCTCAGAGTCGATCGATCATAGTCTAACAATATTGAGGTAGATCGCCAGCAGTTCAAGCTTGAGCACCCTGCTCTAAAGCATTCTGTATCCACAGGATTTAAACATGTATGTAGAACCTGTAATAATTTATCATTAATAAAAAAGACATTTTTGAATTTAAATATTATCGCCAATGGGTATTCCAAATCCGATTTTCCTTTCGATCAAATCTCTAGTAAGTAGGCGTGATAGGTCAGGAATGTCAGGCCAAAGTTCACAATGCGTTAGCGTCTATATTGGAGCAAGAAATTTTAACAAAAATATTTTAGGCACTTAGGATTTCAGAAATTTCGGATTAATATTATAATATTTAGAAATAATTTTCTTTATAGCAATTTTAATATATTTCATAATTTTGATTTAAAAAATCTGGTTTCGACGAGAAAACTGATTTTCTAATTAATTTATTTCCTATGTACATTATGATGACCGTTATTTTTTTTATAGTCAAAATTTTTTGAGTTCATAGTTTAAAATAGTCTACTGACACATACGAAAATTACGTCTGTTTGGGCGTATCTCGATGCGTTCATACTGAAACATCGCTAAATACAGCGCCTCAAAAATACTGTCTGTGAGCTTGCTCCCTTCATACTCGGCATTCCGAGTCGTCAAAGATGTACGCATTATATTCGAAGGAAAATATTTGAGGTAAGTAATGAGGACAACAGGTACCTTATCAATATTTATTCCCACCTTAACAATTTTGTTATTTGTCCTATATTTAAGTTTCCTTGCTAAAAGAAAACTATTGTGTTGTGTAAAAAATGACATTTCGAGATCTTCGCCTTTTCTTCACATATTGGAGCTACACGAAATACATAGTCATTTATTCCTGTCGGTCGGTCTGTCCGTCTATTGGCCTATTGGTACGATAACTCTCGAACGAAATAGAATATCAATTTCAAACTTGGTACTTAGATAAAGCTCTAACCAGAAAATAAAGCCTATACTTTTTGAACTATAACGCTTCGGGACAAAGAGGTGAAAGGGATGGGGGTAGATAGATTTTAAAAGGTTTTAATAATAATATGAAAGTGTTTTTCCTGGTTTTTAGTTGCATAAATAATAAACAAATTTTATGCTTAAATATTTATAGTAAAACATATAAGGGCAAAAGGGGTGAGGAAGAAGACTATAGGAGATTGCTACCTGTCTATCGTCTCATATTTCCTTTTTTGGTTTTTTGAAGTCTAGGAATTCAAACCCAGAGAGGGGCTGAAAGGGGCAGGGGGAGTTTAATACTTTGTAATTTTAATACCATTTTGCGATATTTATAGGTTTTTGGTTGATATACTGGACAAATTTTAAGCCTATTATTTATATGAAAATATATAGGAGATCAAAGGGTGGAGTAGGGAGTTAATTGGATTTCTTCCTATATATATATATATATATATCTATATCTATATATATATATATATATATATATATATATATATATATATATAT
This sequence comes from Pachyrhynchus sulphureomaculatus, assembly GCA_019049505.1. Classification (NCBI taxonomy): domain Eukaryota; kingdom Metazoa; phylum Arthropoda; class Insecta; order Coleoptera; family Curculionidae; genus Pachyrhynchus; species Pachyrhynchus sulphureomaculatus. The sequence continues at coordinate 204,369,431 of CM032449.1, forward strand.
ATATATATATATATATATATATATATATGTATATATAGTTATAATCTATAATATATATAAAATGCAACGTCTCTCTGTCTGTCTGCCTGTCTGTCTGTCTGTCTGTCTGTCCACTTATCCGATTTACGTACTTTTTTTTTAAAACATACATATGTTCTCTGGCCAGGTTATAGGCTATACTTTATTACCATAGGTAGCATAAGGAATGAGCAGTGACGTAAAAGAGTGAATGATGTCGGAAATAAGTTTGCCGCTAGCGCGTGCCTTTGCAATACACAGCCTAAACCATTAAATATGGAACAATATTATGTAGCAAAGAATATCTGTAATGTATAATCTATAATATATATAAAATGCAATGTCTCTATGTCTGTCTGTCTGTCCATTAGTGCGTTTATCACGCGATAACCACTTATCCGATTTACGTATCTTTTTTCAAATGCATACATATATTCTTTAGCCAGGTTATATAATAATAATAATAATCTATATCTATAATATATATAAAATGCAAGGTCTCTCTGTCTGTCTGTCTATCTGTCTGTCTGTCCGTTAGTGCGCTTATCACTGGAGAACCACTTATATCCGATTTACGTACTTTTTTTAAAAAAAAAATACATATGTTTTCTAGCCAGGTTATAGGTTATATTTTATTACGATACGTAGCATAAGGAATGAGCAGTGACGATAATAGTGAATTAAGTCGGAAAACAGTTGGCCGCTAGCGCGTTCCCTTGCAACACCCAGCCTAAACCATTAAATATGGAACTATTATGTAGCAGAGAATATCTATAATCTATAATATATATAAAATGTAATGTCTCTCTGTCTGTCTATCTGCCTATTAGTGTGTTTATCACGCGAGAACCACTTATCCGATTTACGTATCTTTTTTTAAATTCATACATATATTCTTTGGCCAGGTTATATAATAATAATAATAATCTATATCTATAATATATAAAATGCAACTTCTCTCTGTCTGTCTGTCTGTCCGTTAGTGCGCTTATCCCTCGAGAACCACTTATCCGATTTATGTGATTTTTTAAATTCATATATATGTTCTCTGACCAGGTTATAGATATATATTTATTACATCTATAATATATATATATATATATATATATATATATATATAATATATATATATATATATATATATATATATATATATATATAAATATATATATATATATATATATATATATATATATATATATATATATAATATATATATATGTATATATAAAATGCAGCGTATCTCTGTCTGTCTGTCTGCCCGTTAGGGCGCTTATCACTGGAGAACCACTTATCCGATTTACGTGCTTTTTTTTAAAACATACATATGTTCTCTGGCCAGGTTATAGGATTTATTTTATTGCGTTAGGTCACATAAAGAATAAGCAGTGACGATAATAGTGAATCAAGTCGGAAAAAAGGTTATCGTTAGCGCGTTCTCTTGCAATACACTGCCTATACCATTAAAATATGGAACAATATTATGTAGCAGAGAATATCTATAATCTATAATATATATAAAATGCAATGTCTCTCTGCCTGTCTGTCTGTCCGTTAGTGTGCTTATCACTTGAGAACCACTTATCCGATTTACGTGTTTTTATAAATTTATACATATGTTCTATATAATTCGATATAAGCCTAGATAATGGAAGATAAGGTGAGATAATGGGAGATAAATATAAATAATGGTAAATAAGAAGAAATAATGGGAAATAAGAAGAAATAATGGGATATAAGCAGAGCTAAGCCTAGATAATGGGAGTTATGGTGAGATAATGCGAGATAAGGAGAAATAATGGGAGATAAGGAGAAATATTGCGAGATAAGTCGAGATACGCCTAGATAATAGGAGATAAGGTGAGATAATGGGAGATAAGAAGAAATAATGGGAGATAAGGAGAAGTAAATGGAGATGAGCAGAGACAAGCCTAGATAATGGAAATTATGTAGAGATAATGGGAGATAAGGAGAAATAATGGGAGATAAGGGGAAATAATGGCAGATATTTTATTACATTAGGTAACATAAGGAATAAGCAGTGACGATAGTAGTGAATCATGTCCACGCGAGCGAAGCCGCGGGCACGGCTGGTATATATATATATATATATATATATATATATATAGTATATATATATATATATATATGTATATATAATACGTAAGCTGAAAAGTTTTTGGTCTGACACATAGATGTCCCTTTTCAAAAAGTCTATATGATTTTTAGGAAGTACCAACCTTCAAAGGATTCGTATCGAAATTTCATGACATTTCGATGATTAGTTTACAAGTTACAGTGGTTTAAGTAATGCTACTTTGATATTTTCAAAACAATGAAAAAAATCGAATTTCGTGTGTTGATTCAACAATGTTTTTTGAAAAATACCATTCGAATAAAGCAATGGCTTGATAAGTGTTACAGGGACTCTGCTCTTGGAAAATTACTCATCATTTGCCAGTAAGCTGAATTTAAACGCCGTCGTACAGATACAAATGATGGTGAACGCTCTGGATGCCCCAATGAGGTGGTTACACCGGAAAACATCAAAAAAATCCATAAAATTGTTTTGGATGACGGTCAAGTGAAATTACGTGGGATAGCTGACAGCTTAAAGATATCAAAAATATAGGTAATCTAGACCAAAAACTTATATTTGTGATATAAGCCTTTTGTCGTGTGTGGAGTCGAGGAATCTGAAAATTAAATTATCTTTTAAGTATTTTCAATTTTAATGGGGCAAGGGGGTAAAAGAGGCGAAGTGGTCCAGTATTGTAGGGTTTAGTATTATGGGTATTTTTCCAGGTTTTTGGTTGCGATAATGAACAAAATGTTAAACATTTACTATAAATAATTTTGCAGCGTAAGGCAGTGAGGAAGGGCTTTGAAGGGTGGTTTCTTATTTAATATGCTATAGATATTATTTAGAGTTCTTTCAGTCAAAGAAATAAAGCATTATATTATTACAATTTGCTATATTAACAGGATTAGAGGGTGAAAGGGGTGGAAATCAATAAGTATTGTATAGTTTCAGTATTATTATAAGAGTTTTGCCTATATCATAATTAATTTCTATTTCAGTATACCAGTACAAAGGCTAAATTGGCGGAAATCTCTGGAAGAGTAGGTAAATTATTGTTTTTACGTCCCTTACTAAAGGGGGAGAATTACATCCTGAAATTTCTGCTTTTCTTTACGTCTCAGAGTTCGCAAAAATATATATATTCCCACTTCCCTTGGTCTGTCTGCCCTACTGTCAGGCCATTGTCTTGTCGATCTGAATAATATTTGAAATAGTTTTTGAGCTATTTCTTTTCAAATATAGAGGGTAAAAAGGGTGGGTGTCGGTATGTTGTATGGTTTTATTCATATTATGGAAACTTACTTTCTTTTTTACTTCAAGATGTCAAATTCAGTACTTATTTTAGAATTATATAAAAACAACACTAAGTTTTAATTTCCAATATATTTAAAATCATGTGACAATTGTTTCACCATACAATGGCTTCTTCAGAAATAAATAAGAAAGAAAAATATTTGGTAGTAATCCTAGTTATATTGTGCTTAAAACTATTCTTAATTACCTAAGATTATGCTAATCATTTTATTATATTATTTACAGACAGAGTTATTTTAAGAATGCAAATCTGTGGTACTATTTCCGAGAACTAATAAAGATTACGTAAAGGTGAATGGTTTAAGTCTACCTGGTCGTTTAATAATTGATTGGAGTTTTTCCGTTTGTTAACTTCAAGATATTCAAGCAAATTTAATTTTTTAGATTTATTTTCTACATGTAGGATTTTTAACGTATCATCAAAATTATGGGATTCGTTTATTATATGGGATGAGTAATGTGAATTTTTCTTATTTTTTAAATAACTATGTTTATTTTAATGCGAGTTTCAAAAGATCTACCAGTTTGTCCTACGTAGGTTTTAGTACAAGATCCACCATTTAATAAATAAACTCCTGATTTTAAGGATATCTTAGATTTGGTTTTGTTATTCAAAATTATATTCCCAAAGGAATTACTGGTTTTGAGTTCTATTTTATTGTTCTTTTTTATTAAATGTTTGGAAATTTTTCTAGTTATTTTCCCTGTGTATGTGAGTGTACAAAATTTTCCTTTTTTGTCATTAATTGTGGGATAACTTAGAAAGATTGCTTGTTTAAAGGAATTTTTATTCAAGATATTATCTATATTGTTGGGGTCATATCCATTATTAATTGCTATTTGTTTGATTATGTTGAATTCTTTGTTAAAATTAGTTTTAGTCATAGGGACATGTAACAATCTATGTATGAAAGAGTTAAAAGCTACCATTTTGTGAGGATAGGGGTGGGATGAACTATTGTGTATGACTGTGTCAGTATGTGAAGGTTTGTGAAAAATCGAGAAATCGTGTTTATTGTTCACTTTTGATATAGATATGTCTAAGAAATTTATAGTGTTATTGGTTTCTAATTCTATGGTAAATTTAAATTATTTAGGAAGTTAAGAAGGATTGTTAGTTTTGTATCTGTTCCCGTGAAACAGGAAATGATATCGTCAACATATCTATACCAGTAAACAATATTTTTGCTTATGGCGTTTTGATGAATTTTTAGTTCTAAATGATCCATGAAAATTTCCGCTAGTAAAGGGCTTAAAGGATTACCCATTATTAGATCTTTTTTAGATGTATGTAACTTATCGTTGAGTTCAAAATAGTCGTACTTGGATCAAAACTATTTTGAATTCAACGATAACTTTTGTACATTTAAAGAAGGTCTTATAATGGGTAATCCTTTAAGCCCTTTACTAGCGGAAATTTTCATGGATCATTTAGAGCTAAAAAGTCATCAAAACGCGGTAAGCAAAATTTACTGGCATAGATATGTTGACGATATCATTTCCTGTTTCACGGGAATAGATAGACAACTAACAATCCTCCTTAACTTCCTAGATAATTTAAATTTAGCATATAATCAGAAAAACCAGTAATTCTATAAATTTTTTAGACATATCTATATCAAAAGTGAACAATAAACACGATTTTCGATTTTTTCACAAACCTTCACATACTGACACAGTCATACACAATAGTTCATCCCACCCTTATCCTCACAAAATGGCAGCTTTTAACTCTTTGATACATAGATTGTTACATATCCCTATGACTAAAACTAATGTTAATAAAGAATTTTACATAATCAAACAAATAGCAATAATAAAAAAAATCCTTTAAACAAGCAATCTTTCTAATTTATTCCACAATTAATGACAAAAAAGGAAAATTTAGTACACTCACCATACACAGGGAAAATAACTAGAACAATTTCCAAACATTTAATAAAAAAGAACAATAAAATAGCATTCAAAAACAGTAATTCCTTTGGGAGTATAATTTTGAATAACAAAACCAAATATAAGAAAATCCTTAAAATCAGGAGTTTATTTTATTAAATTGTAGATCTTGTACTAAAACTGGTAGATCTTTTGAAACTCGCATTAAAATAAATATAGTTCTTTAAAAAATAAGAACAATTTACATTACCCATATAAATAAACGAATCCCATAATTTTGATGATACGTTAAAAATCCTACATGTAGAAAATAAATCTAAAAAAGTAAATTTGCTTGAATGTCTTGAAATTAACAAACGGAAAAATTCCAATCAATTATTAAACGAACAGTAGACTTAAACCATTCACCCTTATTTAATCTTTATTAGTTCTCGGAAATAGTACCACAGATTTGCATTCTTAAAATAATTCTGTCTGTAAATAATATAATAAAATGATTAGCATAATCTTATGTAATTAAGGATAGTTTTAAGCACTATATAACCAGGATTACTACCAAATATTTTCTTTTCTTATTTACTTCTGAAGAAGCCATTGGATGATGAAACAATTGTCAAATGACTTTAAATATATTGGAAATTAAAACATAGTGTTGTTTTTTATATAATTTTATTATGAATTTCCAACAAGTATCGGCTAAACACAATCAAAACTAACTTATTTTAGAACTACATGGTTTCAAGGAAAGTACTAGGTAAATCACTTTATCAATTTTTGATTAATGTTTAAAAAACATTTTGACTTTTCCTATCTAATTATGGTTAATATACGTTTATGGTAAGATAAGAGCATAATATTTAATAAGTTCCACTCCTCCCTACATGAGCAGTTACTCCTTTAAGGTACCCCACTGTTTCACACTCTATTAAATCCCCAGGTTGCTCAAAAAATCCCAATATATTGGTCGTCCTCAACTAAGTCAATGCCATGTCTGGGATATCCCTATCTATATACACCATTTTCTTGACATACTATAAGCTCTTTGATTAACTGCAGTGGCATGGGGCAATGCTCTGTCAACATCACAACTACACTGGTGAGCAAGAAAATTGTCTCAAACTATTTGGCTTCATTTAACACGAATTCTAGAATTTAGGGTTGGTCTATTTTTACAGATTTTAGTATCATTTGAAAGCCCATTCTATTCTCTTTCTAATGATACCAAATTCCATAGCACACCTCTTGCTTTTATTAATTAAAATGATTGAAAGAGGAAACAAGAAGAACAAGGATTGAAAATAGGGGTAAGAGAAAGGAAAATTGATCAAATTTTAAGTTTAACAATTAAATTTGTTGATAAAAACCAAAATTTCGTATTCCCCCCCCCCCCCCCCGCCCTTATTACTGCTTCAAGTAGGTTTTTCATGGAACAGGTGAGCTTTTTCATCACTGTCTGTGGGATTCTTTCCACCTTCCGCCGTCGCAATGTTTAAGTCCCCCAACGATGCAGGGGTTAAATTTCTGGCTCGAACCCTTCTTTTAAGCTCATCCCACATGTGTTCCATTGGATTGGTCAGGACTCCGCGCAGGTCAGTCTAAAATAGGTATTCCCACTTCCGCCAGATATTGCTGCACTGATACGGCAACATATGGCATCGCACTATCATGCATTAGCATGGAGCTATCGCCAGCAAACCCAGCGTAAGGAACGACGTAATCCTGCAGAATCTCCTCGATGTAGGTGAGCAGTTAATCCACCACTACGAGTCTCATCAGTCACGAAAACCAAATTGGTTTTCGAATCCAGTGAGATGCCCCCCCCCACACCAAAACAGAACCTTCCCATCATTGCCATGTAGGCATATTCGGGACTCGTCAGAGAATAAAACGGAACGCCATTGCTTTAAGGTCCAGTCGACATGTTTCCGGGCAAATATATCAATTTAAGTCCTTTAGTTGGTCTCCTCGGAGTTAGGTTAGAGGTTAGCTTCTTAGGGCCTTCTTCTGACTGTCCAATGACTGACAGTCCGACCATGAACTTGTCGGAGCTTCTGCAGGGCCTCAACTCCGGTCAAGTGACGATTTCTTAGAATTATGTTGACAACGAAGCGGCCGTCTCGCTCCTAGGTACAGCTACTTCTTCCTGATCCTGATCTCCGTGTCAAGGCGCTAGTCTCTTGCTAACATCTGTAGACTATGGAGACTGCTGAATGACCTTCTTGCAATAGGGCAACGACTTAATCCGTTTCTGCAGGGGGTGGTATCTTTTTTCGATAACGTAATTAGTGAGCAGATATAGCAGAGATGTTGACAGTTCAAGTTCCTATAAGGAAATGATACGAAAAATGCAGTTGCATGTGTTTTATAGGGATGAATAGCGCGCAAAGAGTACGTTGCTGAGCGACCAAAAACGGTTCTATTGAGTAAAAAAACCGTTTTAATTAGTTAAAACTTTTTAGAAATCCAAATGTTTTTGGTATTATTGGAAAGAGTAGAAAATCAGCATACTACTACTCGTAATTCCAAAAATAATACCACTATTTGAAAATTAAATTCAAGAACCGGTGTTAAATGAAGTAAAATCGTTTGAGTCGATTTTTTTGCTCACCAGTGTACAGTTTATTGTAAACTACGTTGACAATATCTACATTGTTAAACTGCGGGAAAATACTAGTTAACATAATTATAAGTTATTCGACATAACTTTCCACAAAAAATGTATGTTTAAGAATTAATAAATGGCTTTCAAAAAAAAACTTACACGATAAAACACACATTGCACACCCTTTAATTAGAGTGTCGTGTTTCCTTTACATGAATAATTATATGTTTTAATCATGTCCATGTAAAAATATATTGGAAACTAGGGCATTCCATGAGCTTTATAACGTTATATTAATAGATAATTATACAGTAAGTTGGAAACACAACAGAGTAATTACATATGTCTTAATAATCAGCGCCTAGATATTGAATCAAATATTCAATACTCCAACCTCAAAACTAGTTCAAACACCTTTGTTAAAGCTCGACCGGCTTTTTTTACTTTAGTATATATGATTGGGTTTTTTTTTTGGAGATCGTTGAGGACATTGTCAGAGTCTTAGATTGAGATGATAAACAAGCAGCTCTGGACACCCAAATGAGGTGGTTACACTGGAAAACATCAAAAAAATCCATAAAATTGTTTTGGATGACGGTGACAAGTGAAATTACGTGTGATAGCTGACAGCTTAAAAAATATCAAAAATATAGATTAAGTAGAATTTTGAAAAAAAATGTTTTAAGTATCTGGACCAAAAACTTATATACATATATATATATATATATATATATATATATATATATATATATATATATATATATATTTATATTTATATATATATATATATATATATATATATATATATATATATATATATGTATGTATATATTTGTGTTATAAGCCTTTTGTCGGTGTTTGTGGAGTCGAGGAATCTGAAAAGTAAATTATTTTTTCAGTATTTTCAATTTTAATGGAGCAAGGGGTAAAAGAGGTGGAGCGGTCCACTATTGTAGGGTTTAGTATTATGAATATTTTTCCATGTTTTTGGTTGTGATAAAGAACAAATGTTAAACATTTACTATAAATAATTTTGCAGCGTAAGGCGGTGAGGAAGGGTTTTGAAGGGTGGTTTCTTATTTATTATGCTATAGATATTATTTAGAGTTTTTTGAGTCAAAGAAATAAAACATTACATTATTCTATTTTGCAATATTAAATAGGATTAGAAGGTGAAAGGGGTGGAAATCAATAAATATTGTATAATTTCAATGTTATTATAAGAGTTTTGTCTTTATCATAATTAATTTCTATTTTAGTATTTTTGTTTCTTTATTATTTCCAATTTTAATACTAATACGAGTACTAAATATTATGTAGAAGAAATTGAGATCTGGTTACCGAGTAACCTAAAATTTTTAAGTTTAAAAGTTTTAGAAGTACCAGTACAAAGGTTAAATTGGTGGAAACCTCTGGAACAGTAGGTTTTTACGTACCTTGGTAAAGGGCGAGTATTACATCCTGAAATTTTTCCTTTTCTTTACGTTTCAGAGTGTGCCAAAAATATATGTTCCCACTTCCGTCGGACTTGTTTACTTTAGTATATATAATTGCGTTTTTGGAGATCGTTGAGGACATTGTCAGAGGCTTAGATTGAGGTGATAAACCAGCAGCTGTTTTATGCAACCTCAGCTAAGCTTTGGACTATGTGTCTCACACTAAATTTCCGGAAAAATAAAAATTTTATGGTATACCCATGTTGCTTTTTAAGTTGCACCTTAATAACCGGAGCCAAATTGTTGCAGTAAATAGCGATCTTATTTATCTACTTACTTATCTACTGTAAGTATATAAACTTTGCAACTTAATTTTAGCCTTTAGGAGGTTTATTTTAAAAAAAAAACACGTTAATTATTTTTGAAATAAGAATATTTATTCGAAGTTTCAACATAAGTATTTCTTTAAATACTCCGTCAGTTTCTATGCGTGTTTCGTATTTTTTTTTAGGTAGATCCGTGAAAATTAGATACATTTTGATAAATCAAACCCTTAAATCAGTCAAAACGTATTTTTGTATTACTTACTTTCGAATAGTATACAAAAAAGTTTCAAAATCGTGCCTTGAAAAAATAATTAATGTTTCACCATACAAACTTTGCCATCCCCATTCACCTCCTTAGGAGATGAAATTTCAAAAATAATGAAATGTGTTACTTTATTTCTTTTGAAGAGTATATTTACAAAGTGTTATCATCGTAACTTTAAAAAAAAAATGTTTCTTCATACAAACTTTACCACCCCTCTTCACCCTTTAGGAATGAAATTTCAAAAAATTTCTCCTTAGTGCACCCCTAGGGTACTCAAAGAATATTCCCTCCATATTTCAAATCTCTAGATTCACCGGTTTAGGCTGTGCGTTGTCTGTCAGTCAGTCACGGTACTATTTTATAGGTATAGATCAATGCAATATTAGATTAACAAATTATAAATGGTACTTCTGTATCTGGGATAACTTATTAGAATTTTAATATGCATAAATGAAAAGTATATTAAATTACAATCAAAAAACTTAGCTTTATAGGTAGTACTAATTTGAACAAATTTGTAGTAACATGAAATTGATGGTTAACATTCCACAAAATTCTATAATTTTTCTACTACACTAATTAATGTCTATTTACACTCTATTTTTTGTGAGAGGTTGTAACTTTTACCAAATCCGACTAGCAGCTGAAGCTTGTCGGTACCAATCGCTCGCGCTGCACTTGACGAGTGTCGCTTCTACGTAGGATACCTTCATATGGATGTACTGTTTTGGCTACTTGCGTAAAATTTATTTACCGATTTATTAGTAGTATTAATTTTAACCATGTTGTATAATAATATATCAAATCAGAAGATTCGTCAGGGAAAAGAAACTGCTTTTCTTTAGCCTCTCTTAAGTAAACGTTAATTATTTCTTTGACTTAATTATACATACCAAAAAAGAATGATAAAGAAATCACATACACAACAAAACACACAATTTAGAGTGTGTTTTTTTTATATCAGAAAATACACATTTTATTTGTGTCTATGTAAAAAAATATATTCAAAATTAGGTTCTGTAACGTTATACAAAAAACATTTAATTATACACTAACGGACCAACCAACAATTACACATATCTTAATTACCACCGCGTTGATATCGAACCAAGTTTTCAATATTTCAGCTCTAAAATCAATACCAACCCCAATGTTAAAGCTCGTCTAGCATTGCTTACATTATCATGGGATTTATTTAAAGCATTAACATTGATAACACGAGATACGGTCCAGGATTAAACACCATTTCCAGTTTAAATTCATTCACGTTTAAATTGAAGTCTCGTACTTCTTCAAGCATAAGGACACAGTACAAGCACGAAAACTCAACCATAGGACAGGCTCCTCGCCTGACTAGACTGTTCATCATAGCCACTTACAAGTTCGAAATTCTGTTCATCGATATCAACAGTAAAGAAAGGAGTTAGGCAGAGTTGTGTTTTGTCGCCCATGCTGTTTAGCTTGTATGTCGAAAGAGCCTTTGTCGAGGCGGTGTCGGAGAGTAATCTGAGTATCAAGATGAACGGTGTTCTGATAAACAACATCAGATATGATACTGCCATGCTAGCGTAGACGCTTTTCAGGCATTATTGAAAACTATACACAAAGCAAAAGAAAATATTGAATTGAACGTCAATATCAACAAAATAAAATTCATGATTATTAGCAGAAATCCAATCCAGGACGTCCGCATTCGTATAAATGGCGAGAATATAGAACAAGTAAGGTACCTGGGATCCCTTATAATTGATATGTGGTATCTGGATATGGAAATTGAGCAGGTAAGGTGAACTTAGGTACCGGATGGCTAAGTGCAATGTTTGGTTCATTCTGTTGTATGATGTTGAAACGTGGACCTTGGAAATCTCGTCTGTTAAACTAGAGGCATTTAAAATGTAGATGCTGAGAAGAATGTTTAGAATATCTTGAGTGGATAGGGTAAGAAATGAAGACGTATTCGAAAGAGCCAATCTAGAAGATCGTGAATTATTTAAAAACATAAAAAGGATAAGGATAATTTCTTACTTGGATTACATTGTTCGTGGTAAACGTTATAGCGTTCAACCTCTGAGTCTACAAGATAAAATTCGAGTCAAAAAAGGAATAGAACGAAAAAGACTGTGATGGCTAGGCATATCCGCCAGTGGACAGGAATAAACGATTTTCAGGCTCTCCAAAATGCTGCTTTAAACAGACTCATCTGATTAGAGAAGTTTGGTACAGACTCTTACGCAGGAATCTGCAGGTCTCCTTAAGAAGAAGCAGCTCTCTGTTTCATTTCTAATCCTGTATCGAGGCCAACAGCCTTAAGTTCATCTGCAGCACTTGACCCGGTTTGATCACGAGTATAGCTTGGGCATGGTTTTAGAATTTAGCGAGGTACAGGGAAGCATAAGCTCGATGTAGGTAATCAGGCTAGTTGTATTCATGTTTTTTTAGTGTTCCGTACAGAACACTTATAAGATTACTTCGGTGTCTGTCCGTCTATCACACCCGATTTTCTCCGAAACTGTAGAAAGTTGAAATTTGGTACTAATATAGAAATTGATGGCCTCATCAAAGCCGTGTAGTTTTGAAAGTTAAATTATTACTTAAGGGGTTAGTTTTGGGGGGTAAAATCGGAAGTTAAAAAAAAAATTTAGTAGGTCATCGAGTGTCAAATAAAAGCTTGTAGAAACACGAGTTCAAAAATATATATAATGTCTTACATGCGCACACTTTTTCTTTGCATTATTTTGAAAAAAATCGCGAAAAATGGCTGTCCCTCCCTCTATCTCAAAAAGTACTGATCCAAAAATTTTGAAAAAAATTCTGGAATATTCTCCAGGGGGTGTAGATTGAACGAAAATTATCACGAGTACATTACCTTTATTAATTTATCTAGTATATAAAAAAAAACAAAAATTTCAAGGTCATCAGTTTTCAGTAAAGATCGAAAAAAAAAAACTTGTAAAAACAGTTCAAAAATATATATAATGTCTTATATGCGTACACTTCTCTTTGTATTATTCTGAAAAAATTGCGAAAAATCGCTGTCCCCCTCTATATCTCGAAAAGTACTGATCTAAAAAATTTTGAAAAAAATTTTAAAAAAATTCTGAAATATTCTCCACGGGGTGTAGATTGAACGAAAATTATCACGAGTGCATTACCTTTAATAATTTATCTGGTATATAAAGATCAAGGTTATCAGTTTTCTGTAAAGATTGGAAAAAACCTTGTTAAAAACTCATTTGGGGTGTTTTTTGTAAAGTCACTGATCATTTTATACCTCCGTAACAAAAACTTTTATTTCAGAAGCAATCAACGTACGTAACACTAATTGCACAAGTTCAACTTGCACTTCACCGGTTATTTTTAATTATATTTTATTACCTAAACCGTTATTTTTCTTAAAAACGGTGTTCAGCTTCTTTATCAGTGAATACAAATTTGTAAAATCCTAACAGCAATAGTATAAATACCACACTAAAAACAAGGTAAATGTCAACTGAGGATTAAATTAATCTAAGGATCGCTAGAAGCGGGCATAGCATAGTAGCAGGTTTCTGCTTTCTACGCCAGCTACCCGAGTTCGTATCTCGGCTCCGAAAATAATAATAAAAATAATAAAACAAAAATTTACAAGGAGACGGTCAACCCTCTCTGGAAGGCAATGGCAAACCACCAGTAGTATCATGCCTAGTAAATCCTTCCCACTTTAGCTGTCCGATATCGGCATTAAACTGTAGGTATCCTTTTTCTGTGGCAGTACTTAAAAAGGCACCAACCACAGGCAAAGGTCAGAGAGTCATAGCCCCATAATTGCAGTGGAAAAACATAGATAAAGAAAATGATAATTATTTATTCAAAAATTTTAAAAATAAAAAAAATTCAAAAATATAAAATTCAAATGTAAACATTTTACTATGTAGTGTCGAAAACATATTACTATGGGCCTGCCAAAAATATATTTATAGGAAATGGCATGGCATAAAACTAACGGCACTCCATCACAAATAAAAAACCGGTCAAGTGCAAGTTGAACTTGCGCAATTAGTGTTCCATACGTTGATTGCTTTTCAAATAAAAAATTTTGTTACAGAAGTATAAAATGATTAGTGACTTCACAAAACACACCCCAAATGAGTTTTCAACAAAGTTTGTTTCCAATCTTTACTGAAATCTGATGACCTTGAAATTTTTGTTTTTTTTATATACCAGATAAATTATTAAAGGTATTGCACTCGTGATAATTTTCGTTCAATCTACACCCCGTGTAGAATATTCCAAAGTTTTTTCAAAATTTTTTGATAAGTACTTTTCGGGATAAGGCGGGTGGACAGCGATTTTTCGCGATTTTTTAAAAATAATACAAAGAAAAGTGCGCGCAAGTATTACATTATATACATATATTTTTTACTCCTGTTTTCACAAGCTTTCATTTGACACCACACTCGATTACCTAGTAAATTTTTTTTTTTTTCAGTTCCGATTTTACCCCCCAAAACTAACCCCTTAAGTCAAAATTTAAAGTTCAAAACTACATGGCTCTGATGAGGCCATCAATTCCTATATTATTACCAAATTTCAACTTACTATGACAAATAGTTTCGGAGAAAAATCGGGTGTGACAGACGGACAGACGGACAGACAGACGGACAGACACCGAAGTGATCTTAGGTTATGATTCGCTATCGCTAACGAACAACAGATTCAAAAAATTTTGTGGCGCCCTTGTTAAGTTTTCCAGCATTCACGCGAGCTCAGTCTCCGGCTAGATCGTGAGCATTCTTGCACCGTCAAAAACAAGAAAAATAATAATATTTTGTTCGGCAAAGATTGTAATAAGTATTAGAGGATGCTCAAAATAAGGATCTATATTCTAGAACAATGAATCTATTAAGGTACGGGAATAAAAAACTTTTTTCGGTTTTGAAAAATATTTTATAGGCCAAGTTAAATTTAAAACTCTCTAGTGTCCGCATCATTTAAAATATTTTATATGCGAACTCAGCAATTTTTACAAAATTTCTTGGATAATTTTAAATTTATGGTTGACCCAATTTATATATGGTAATATATACCGTCCTAAGCGGTCTGGGAATGTTATATTTTTCACGGCGGATTTTTATAACCCCGAATGCATAATGGATTTTGGTATAGCGGTTTTAAAATCAATTATTAAACTATGTTATGCATCCTAGAAAATTTAAAAATCTAGGACCGAAAGGTGGAATTAGGCAATGTGAAAAATAGGGCACTAATATTTTCACTAATAGCTTTTTCGGATTACAAAAATTTTGATTATTATTATAATTATTATATAAGAGCTAGATATGTTTTTGAAAAAATCAGTCAGTATTGAAAAGATTTTTTAGGTTATTAATTTTTACTTGGCGGGACACAAAGACCTAGGAAAATCATTTCAAAGGGATAAGATTCTCCTAGGGTATAGTGTAAGGGTATACATATTCCGTGACCCTTACACTTGGCTTTCGTAGGTTACCAGAAAACCTTTGACTCTATAGAAATACGGACAGTTTTAACAGCCCTAGACAACGCTAGGATAGGCACCAGATGCTCGACTCTTAATATCTACGACAATGCGTACATAAAAATACTAATAAATGAAGACATGAAGACCCCAAAAATACCGATAAAAAGAGGAGTACGTTAAGGAGATTTCATCTCGCCAAAACTGTTCACACTGGAGGATGTTTTTAAGACCTTAGACAGACAGAATAAGGGGATTAACATAAACGGAACACGACTTGATCATCTACGATTTGCGGACGATATGGTTTTAATCAGTGAAATGAATTAACAACTATGTTGGAGTCGGATTAGAAAGGACCCCGAGCAAGATAATAAGCCCAGAGCAAATAACGATTACCATCGAAAATCAGTGAACATATTCGAATACATCAGACAAAAAAAGGAGAACCAAACAGCAGAAATTTCTCGAAGAGTGGGTCTTGGTTGGGCAGATTTTGGTAAATTGAACGGTATTTTTTTCATCAAAAAAAAACAGTGTTTAATCAACACACGAAATTCGTTTTTATCCATTGTTTTGAAAATATCAAAAGTAGCGGCACTAAAACCACTGTAACTTGTAAACCAATCGTCGAAATATCATGAAATTTTGACACGTACCATTTGGTACTTTCTAAAAATCATATGGATTTTTTGAAATGGGAGACATCTATGTGTCAGACCGACCAAAAATTTTTCAGCTTACGTATATATAACATATATTTCATATATATATATATATATATATATATATATATATATATATATATATATATATATATATATATATGTATATATGTATATATATATATATATATATATATATATATATATATATATATATATATATATATATATATATGTATATATATATATATATATATATATATATATATATATATATATATATATATGTATATATCCACTTGAAGAATGCAATTTATTTTTGCACATTAATAAAAATTTATAAAAAAAGAAACAAAATGATCCAAAAAATGATCAATTATTACATATTCATTTTTATGTACCTCATACAAGTAGATTATTATCTTCAAATAGAAATAAAACTTTTAAATAAATTGAAAATTGGCCTTTTATTGAAAACTAGATTCATTTTTCCTCAAAAAATATTATAGTAACCATTACTAGGTACCTTAAACTAATATTGTTGAACCAGAAATTCCCCGTTCTTTCATTATCGGCTAAAAAACTATAAAAAAGAGCGAAAAATAACCACAATTGGCCAATAACTTAAAATCGTCAAAATTTTTACTAAAATGACTATTTTACAGGAATCAACGACCTCAGAAATATATACTACCATAAGCACTTCGTCCCACCGTGCGCTGGTTTTATTTCTTTCTCTTGTCCGTTTTACTTTTCAGGGCATACCTATGAGGGACAAACTTTAGCTAGTAGTTAGCATGCGCATTGACTCTTCGTTTACCGTTTCTTTAATATAACAAATTATCCGAGGTCCAGTGAGTCCTTTACCACGTAGATTCCAGGGATGGCGCCGGAGATTTAACCGTTGGCTAACTAAACTGAAAGTACACCACTACCGATAGATAGCGGATGCTCTGAACGCCTAACCGCGTAATCATCGTTAAACTACTAATTCGCACATCTTATCTCAGGTATACATACGTATTTGTCTACTAACTCTGCCTTTAATCCTTCTCCTTCTATTAATTCATTCTGTATTAAGTTAGTGTTTTATTGTGCTCGTAGTTAACCTGTAATCCAACTTCTTTAGATATGTATCTAAAATCTAGGAGCATATTCTTACAACCTTCTATATTCTATACTGTAATGTATTAAAACAAAAGTTATTCACAACATGATACCATACGCAAATACTAATGGAAATCAAAACAAATTTATTTACTGTGGTTCATTAAATTTTCATTACTCACTTTGTCCCTTTGATGTTTTAATACACAGAAACATAATCCAAAATCAAACGTAACTCTATTTGTAGTATGTCATACACCACCTACGAAGGGGTAGATTATAATTAAGCAACAAAGGTAAACATAATTAAAGTTGATAGGAGTTTTAACGGTAAATCGAATTATTAAGAATATTAAATTTTATGAGGTTTCTGTAATGAGGGGTTTTACCTTTGTATATTTGAGGTTAGAATAAAACATAATAATGTCAAAATATTGAGCACGTGTGAGATTTATAAAGGCTATTAAAATAAAGAAAAAAACTTATGATAAATATAGTAAGGAAAAAATGGACGATTATAATATAATATTTCCTTTCATACGGTGCCGCACAGTGATGCCAAATCAAGATTTCGTGGCCAAAAATCGAAGTTTCAATTTAGGGGTAGTTGAGTTTCTCAATAGTTAAGTTGGTACCTCAAGCGCTAGGAATCACCGCTACGAGGACCGAATCGCCGACGTTGCTCGCGCGCGGTGCCGCGCGACATAACCATAAGTTCATCAGTTAACGCAGCTCGCACGTCCCACATTTTCGGCGTAACTTGAAATGCGTGTAACTTTTTAATCGTTAAAGATTTTTTTTTAGATTCCAAGTGGAAAAATAAAATAAAGGTGAGTAGAATTAGTACATTGTATAGATTTTCATGATGTTTGTTTGTTTATTGTTTAATTATTAATATTATAATGTTATTTATATATTTAATACTAAAAATGTTAAAGAAACAATGTTTAAACATGTAAAAAAGTAAAATCCTCCACGACCTTCCGCTTTAAAACCAATTGTACATTGTTCTGTAAACATGTTTAAACAAAAAAAAAAAAACGAAAAAATAGCTGCACCAAGCTGCCCCATTTTTTTAAATTACACTTTGTCTGCAATAATGCATAATTTTGTTATAATGCAAGCATTGTGCACTTTATTTTTGGTTGGTTTAATACCTATGGAAACATTATACGACTTGTTGCGGACACATGAAAAGTGTTCATACTTTGTGCGCCACCATTTTTAACTGCTATTTAGGCGGTAAATTTGAATTTAAACAAGTGATTAAAGTAATATAGATATAATAATTATAAAATATATATTTAGTATCATATAATACTAATTGTTCTCATTACATATTAAGGCATAAATAGAATATTTTGAATTGTTTATTATCAATTTTTAAAATATTAAAATTTTATATATTTTTAAATTAATTAAATTTTTTAAATATTTCTAAATTTTTATAATTTTCGATTATTTTTTAATTGTTTTAAATTTTCCAATTATCCAAATGTTTTCAAATTTTCAAATTTCTCAAATCTTTTAAGTTTTACAACATTTTCAATTTCAACAATTTTTAAATTTATCAAATTTTGATGTTTACAATATGTATGACAAGTTAATTAAATATTGGATTAGTCTTAAAAATGAATTTTATTAAAAAATTTTATTCTTTAAATTTTTAATATTTAACAGGTTGACTGCCGATCTATATTTTTGAGTTTGTGGTTGACGCCGGTAAGATTTTTCCAAATATTTTTATTTTATTGTGGTAAATATGAATTAAAATGAGTCTTGGATGTGTTTTTTTTATGTGCCATTCAAAATATTAGAAAAAAAAATTTCACTCCGATCGGAGTAATCGGCATTGCAAGTGAAAATTTTTACTAGATGCCGAACACTCCGATCGGAGTGACCAATTAAATAAGTAAAGAAATAATAAATCGAACTCATGAACTCAAAACATTTATTTCTAAATCATTTTTGTACATTTTTATGGTAATCCTCAAAGCAATTAAGGCAAAAACCTGGTTGTCCAGGGCACATTTTGCATTCATACACTGTTTGCTTTCTTATTTTATTTTTCCTGCATTCTTTGCATTCCTTTCTGCTTACCCGTTTTGTTTCTTTAGTTCCTTTTTTTTCACTAACAATTTTTTCTACTATGCTAATGCTGTGGACATTTATTTGGCCTGGAGGAATTTGCGGCAAATTAGTAATTGGTCGTCTGGCTAGTAAATTTCTTATGACATCCAATCGGAAGTCATATAATCGTAACTGGTCAGACCGCGAATATTTATTGTACAAAAAAATAGGCGTTTATCATGCTCATTTGCAGCACATGCATGAATAACTTTTTGTACCACCGAATGGTTTTACGGCTGCAAGGATAAGATGCCATCATTTGATCCTGTCTATCTATACCGGACATAAAAGCATTATATCCAATGATTGCGGAAGGTTTTTCAGATTCTTGATTTCTTTTGTTTTTAAAAATGCCCATTTCGCTTCCAAATTCTGTTGAAATGTATTGAACATTGCGTTTATCGCGCCATTTTCCGACATGCACTCCATTGCAAAACATAGATTTATTCTCACCACGTTTTAAGTTTGCACTCATTACCTCTTTCGGATTATCTTTCCTCTCAGCTCTCAGCGTACCAGTGCAGTATGTATTTTGTTGAAGTAATTTCCTAGCTAAATTAACACTATTGTAAAAATTGTCTAGATAAGCAGCATGTCCCACACCCAATTTTTCCTCCAATAAATGTAAAACAATCTTTTCAGTATGTCCGCTTCCACCATAAACATCTGTCGCACCTTCGTAGACACGAAATTTCAAAATAAGTCCATTAGGCTCTGTCAGCATGTATAACTTCATACCATATTTATGAAGCTTATTTTTGATATACTGTTTAAACTGGAGACGACCCCGATAAAGTACCATAGCTTCATCCAAAGACAACTCTCTTCCAGGATAGTAAATTTCTCCCATCTTGTTGTTAAAAAAATCTGCCACAAATCTAATCTTTCCTAGCCGATCTGCCGGATCCATATCTGGAGATGTAAAATGCAAACACCTCAAGATAAGCAAAAATCTATTCCTTGACATATATTTTCTAAAAACAGGTAGATTAAATAGCGGATCAGTTTTCCAATAATCGTTAAGACGGCTCAAGGATATTGTGCCAGTGTGAAGTAACAGGGCCAAAAAAATTTTTAGTTCGTCAAGAGTAAGATCTTTAAAATTAGTAATACGTGATTTTGTACTTGTTTTGGGCGCAGCAAAACCTCGACTGCGTAAGAGTTCGTTCGTTCTACAATAGTTTGTAAAAAATCATCATCAATGATCATTTCGAAAAAATCGATAGGTACACCCTGTCCTGGAATTTGCACCAATAATTCCTGGGTTTTCTGGAACAAAATTTGTTTTAACGCACCTCTGTCGTTCCATTTTATCTCATCAAGGCTAGGAAGTGTTTGATGTGGCCGAATAGGGTCTATAAAATTCTCTTCTTCGGACTAGGAGCTTGAATTTACATCACTATCGTCTGTGTCTGG
Source organism: Pachyrhynchus sulphureomaculatus (assembly GCA_019049505.1). Classification (NCBI taxonomy): domain Eukaryota; kingdom Metazoa; phylum Arthropoda; class Insecta; order Coleoptera; family Curculionidae; genus Pachyrhynchus; species Pachyrhynchus sulphureomaculatus. The sequence continues at coordinate 204,390,162 of CM032449.1, forward strand.
TACGTAATGTTCGTCACTACTACCTCCGCTTTCTTCCAATAGCTGCAATAATTCAGTGTCAGTTAGCTTCTTTTTCTTATCATATACCTTTTTTTCGTCACTACAATGTCTTTTTTTAATACCAGAAGGCCCAGGTTGATTGTCCATATTGTACGGCAGATTACAACCAAACCAAAAGCAAATCCGCGGAACCACTTAAGCACCTGTTAGAACTTGCGTTTTTAAGCAACGCCACCACTAGAAACACGTTTCATATACAACGCCGATGGAATACTAAAACGTTTCGTAAGAAACGCATGTCGAACTCCGATCGGAGTAGACGGCGTTGGCGAAGAGACTCGACGCACTCCGATCGGAGTGGTCGGCAGTCAACCTGTTAATAATGTTTTATAATTATGTACTTTACAGAAACACTGACAAGAAAAGAAATTTTTCATGTTATCCGTCATCGCTTAAATGAAGAAAATAAAAATTTGTTACCTATAATTGAAGACCATTTAACACAAATAAATGAACAACCGTTCGATTTGTCAGATGAACTAAGAGAAAGTTTGGGACTATTAATTAGTAATATGAGAACTAAATATCAAGAAAGCAAAAGAACCTACTCACGCTTTTGTTCCAAAAATGAATCCTGGTTAAATGTCGAATTTCACTTTGATAACCCGACCAATACACAACTGGAGCCCGTTATGCCATCGACTAGTAGTAAAAAAAGCAATCTCTTTCTTTCAGTGAATCTAGTGAACGGAGTAAACGCGGACGAGCCCAGGATATCAGAGAACAGCACAGCGCGGAAGAATTAGCCTATGCAACGCAAATGAGTTTGCGTGCTAGAGGAAATATTGATGCAGCAAAAGTTGTGCAAGACGTTTCAGAAGGGAGTCCAACAAAGGCGAAGGCTTATAGAGCGTCACTATGTGATGATCGCGAAAGACAGATGACCAAAGAAGAGGCGCTTTCATTATTTGTTGAAAATAAAATGTCTCAAAGTATGTATAACAATATTCGAGCGAATAGCATAAAACATAACTGTAAAATTGTATCCATCTTATAAATGCGTTTTACAAGCAAAAAAAGAATGCTACCCTCCCGCTTCAGATATGTGTATTACTGAATCCAGCGCCGAAGTTAAATTACAGAGTTTGTTAGACCACGCTACACAGCGAATACTGCTAGTTCAAAACGACGTTGTAAGTAGCCTCACTAAGAATGATGCTTTAAGTTTAACGTTAATGTATAAGTGGGGATTAGATGGAACATCCGGACAGAGCAATTTCAAACAAAAATTTCAAAGTGAGACTGACAAAAGTGACTCGAGTATTTTTTTTTATCTCGCTTGTACCACTTCAAATTTTATATTTAGATGAAAGCACAGGTGAGCAAAAAAATTGTTTGGAAAAATCCTCGAACTTCTTCCACCCGATTTTGTCGGCCAATCAAAATTGAATTTTTGCATGAAACTGTTGAAAATTCAAAACATCAAGTTGATTATATTGTTGAGCAGCAGCAAAATCTCATTCCTTATGAAACAATTGTTGACGGAAAACAAGTGACAGTAACTTACAAATTAGCATTAACTATGGTTGATGGTAAAGTTTGCAATTCTTTGACAAACACATCTTCTAGTCAAAGGTGCTACATTTGCCAATGTTCTTCAAAACAATTTAACAATATTGATGAAATACTTAAAAAACCAATCAAGGAAGAAAATTTGCAGTTCGGTATATCATCTTTACATGCTTGGGTTCGTTTTTTTCGAGTGCCTTTTGTATGTTTCTTACAAATTAGATGTCAAAAAATGGCAAAATCGCGGTGAAGATAAAGATAAGATCCAAAATCGAAAACAAAAATATTCAGAAAGGTTTTCGTCAGCAATTAGGACTCTTGATAGATATGCCGAAACAAGGTTTTGGAAGTACAAACGATGGTAACACACTGCGCGAAATATCGTTTTTTTTGAAAATTCGAAAATTCTGCCGGAATAAATGAGGATTTATTAAAACGGTTTCACATTATTTTGCAGTTTATTTTATCGGGTTTTGAAATCGATGTGCCTAAGTATAAAGAATACTGCTTAGAAACTGCTCGGTTGTTTTTAGAATTGTACCCATGGTTTTACATGCCTACAACTGTTAATAAATTGTTGATTCACAGTGCACAAATTATTGAGTCATCGCTTTTGCCAATTGGACAAATGTCCGAGGAAGCCCAAGAGTCTTGCAACAAATTAATAAAAAAATATCGGCAAGACTTTGCGCGCCAAATAAGTCGAATTGAAAATATACAAGACTTTTTTTGCGACTTTTGGTATCCTCGGACCCACTAATATCTGGCGTACGTAAATTACCAATTCGAAAATTCAAAGCTTTAAATCCTCAAGCGGGACCTAAAAAAACCTTAATTTACCCATTTTCTAAACTATTTTGACGAATTTAAAGAGTTTTTTAAATTTTGGTCCGTCATATTGGATCCGCCATTTTGTTTTTCGAAAAAATATTATCAAATTTGAAATCAACGACCTAAAAAAAAACCCTAATGTACCCATTTTCTAAACCATTTTGACGAATTTAAAGGGTTTTTTAAATTTTGGTCCGCCATATTAGATCCGCCATTTTTTTTTCGGATAAATATTATCAAATTTGAAATCAGGGACCTCAAAAACCTTAATGTACCCATTTTCTAAACCATTTTCACGGGTTTTCGATTTTTGGCCACGAAATCTTGATTTGGCATCACTGGGTGCCGAGTAAAAAATTATAATTATTATTTTTAATTACATGTGTTTTTAAAACCGTTCTAAAATATTTTCTAATAATACTACCAAAAGAAACTATATACGAGGGCTACCGTTTAAATTTTTACAAAAACAATGGAAGAAAAAAGATTAATACACTTTTGCATGTGTTCGAACCAATTCTCGAAACATTTTTTCCACTGTGAAGTTGGTACCTTAAAAACATGGTTTTAGAATGATTCAACAGCTTCTTGGAGTGATGAGATGAATTTTCTTGACATTTGGGAACAAAAAGAGGTCTTTAGGTGATAAATCATGTGAATATGGGCAATGAAACACTAATTCGATGTTTCTCTTCGTCAAATAATCAATTGTTTGACGTGCTGTGTGAGAGCAGGCATTGTCATGATGAAGAATGATGCGAGGTTTTCGGTTGTCTTCCTTGATTTCATCGATGATTCTGGCAAACAAATTATTGTATACCATTCAACATTAACTATTCTTCGATCCTCTAGAGCAGGGATGTCAAAGATACGGCCCGCGGGCCGCATCCGGCCCCCGGGACGTATCAATAAGGCCCGCAATCGCAAGAAGTCAGGTATGTGGATCCTCGAGCTCAAAAATAATTACCCTCTTTTATAATAATTCAGTACATTTTTTTTATTTGAATCTGGCCCTCCTACACATTCTAAATTTAATATATGCAAAATTGAGTTTGACACCTCTGCTCTAGAGCAATGGTTGCAATATGTCCAGTGTAACCAAAGTATATAAGCGGTCGTTTTTGGAAGTTCTTTGCGAGCGAACTACTATTGTTGCATTCGGTTCATCTTGGAAAACCCAAACAGTTGATTGTTGCTTAATTTCCGAATAAATTAAAATTTCATCTCCTGTTAAGAAGTTGTATACGGATTTTGCATGTCCTCGGTTGAATTTTTTTGAGCATTTCCTTACACTAATTGGAACGAGCCTGTTTTAGAATTTCGGTCAAATTATGCGAAGTCCATCGGAAACAGATCTTTTTTACAGCTCTATCTCACGTTAAGTCACATGCCGATCTTCTTCAATCATATTGTGAACAGCATCGATGTTTTTTGGAACAACAACTGATTTTGGTCGATCTTCACGAATTTCATCGCGCGACCATGACGAAATTCTGCAAACCAATTATAAACACTCTTTTCTGCTGGTGAGTCTTTATGAAAAGTTGAACGAAGCGATTTGAAGCATTGTTGTTGAGTTAGGTCTTTACTAAAATCATAAAAAATAATCCAACAAAAACCTTGACGTAAAATTTCCATTTGTTCACAAAACTGCTCATTTTAATCTCTCACTGTAAACGAACTACTCAGCCAAAGCATTTAATATTGAGAAATATTAAATTTTACAGCAATGGCACATCTCAATAGCGCCGTCTATTGGTCGTTTGTAATAACTTAAAAGGTGGCCCTCGTAGTTATCAGCACTATACTTTATTTTGACGCTCGACGTGAGTTTCGCTAACCATGATTGATTAAATCTGCCATTAAGAGTACAGTATTTAAACGATTATTCTGATTTGCTCGAATGGATCAGACCAATCACAGACGTAGGTTTAGTTTCGGTCGCGTAACTATTAGAGTAGCAGCATCATATTCAAAAAAATTGGCCAACGATCTGACAACTGGTTCTTATAGACGTTCCAAGTTTTTTTACAAGATATTTTAATCCTGTTGGAAATGCGCTCGAGCTCAGCCGACATCTAGAAAATGCAAAAAACAAAAGACAAATAACTACCAAAGTTGAATTACCTTCAGTAGAATGTAAGGTTATGGAAAATACTGCCAATCACCATCACTTAAAGTATAGAGCAGGAAACCGTCTTCCGTAAATAAAGATTAACTTGAAATTTCCCAACAAATGTCGCATATTTTTGGAACACCGCAAATGATTATTATGAAGAGTCTCGAGTGGCAGTATTTAATTCATTCACGGTATCGAATCTTATTTGCCATGAAGGATTGTTGGCCAAAATGCATCTTATGGTACATCTTAACGATTTTGTTTATGACTCTAGATTTTTCCTAAAGACCGTCCTTTGCAAGTAGTGCACCTTCCCTATCTGCCCTGATTTGACATTAAGCACCACTTTGTCCTAAATCGCTTTTTGGTTTCCTGGAATCATCAGCAGGTAAAAAATAATGGAGCTTTGTGACCTTGGGAATTTAAATCTGAGATATCTCGGGGCTGTATCCCGGAACCACTAATTATTCTTGTTACATGCAATGCTATAATATTTATTACTAACAAGGGAAAGCCCACTCTACAATTCAATAGAGTTTGAAAACCATAGACTAATAGGAGATTTTTATCTCGTAATATTACGAAGATAAATATGTCTTTTAAGAATTACTTTTATGAAATATGAATGGGAAAAAAGTGATGGAACAAGAGAATATTTGAGCTAGATTTCAGGAATATATATATATATATATATATATATATATATATATATATATATATATATATATATATATATATATATATATATTAAAAGTCAATTTCCACTGGTTTATTTAAATTGCGGTGACGCGTTTCGCTGTCGATGCAGCTTCTTCAGATCTACATTTTACACTGTCAAGTTAGGTTTAATGTTCACAATTTTATATAATTTCCTAATTATAATATTACACCTAATTTAAATTACATTGATAGTATTGGAAAACCCACACAGATTTGGAATTAGGAGAATAAATTCAATGAATTGCTTAAATCTATCTGGTCATTGAGTAAAGTACCTGTAGTCCTTAATCGATTTATTTGCATTGTCTCTAAAAGGTTTAGTTTTAAACCTTTTTGTTGGGTGTACAAAATTTTGAAATTCTTGTTAAATGTGTGATTTTCTGTTAAAAGATGATGAGCATATGTTGAATTAGATTTTCTATGGATGAAACTTTTTTGGTGTTCTGTAATTCTTTGTATAAATGTACGTCCAGTTTGTCCTATGTATGTTTTAGGACATGACCCACATGTTAATTGATAAACCCCTGATTTATTGTCTTTATTGATTTGTGGTGTGGTTTGTAGTTTTTAAGATATTTCCCTATAGTATTGTTAGTCTTGTAAGCTATGTTGATATTTTTTTGATTTAAAAAATTTTCCCAGTTTTTTCCGTTTGTTTGCCGAAATAGGTTAAGCATTTAACTGTGGCATTTCTGTCCTTAAAACGTAGGTATATTTCTGAGATTGCCTTGTTTCTAAGTTTTTTCCTAACGATATTATTGATTAAAGTAACCGAAAAAAAACGGTTGTTAACGGCTACTTGTTTTATGTAGTTTAATTCTTTAGTAAAATTTTCCTCTGATAAGGGGATATTAGTTAGTCTATTTATAAAACTATGATAAGCTGCGAGTTTATGATGGTTAGGGTGGTGAGAACTATTGTGAATTGTGGTATCTGTATGACAAGGTTTTTGACATATTGCAAATTCAGTGTTTTTCATGGTTTGACTGATTGTTAAGTCTAGGAAGTTGATTTTCCCTTCGACTTCTTCTTCCATTGTAAAACTGATATTTCTATATAAAGAATTAATATACTATAAAAAAGTGAGTTAATTGTCTGTCCGTGCATGTAAAGCATACAATTATATCGAAGCGTATCGATACCAGTAGACAATTATTATTGTTATTATGGACTCCCCATAATTAACCCTTCCTTACTATTGTAGAATGTATTGTTAAATGAAAAAATAATTTTGTCTTAGGCAAGTTTTTAATAAATTAATTATGTCCATTTTATAACTCATTTACTTTGTTTTTTGTTAATAGGTTCTCTATTAAAATTATTGTTTCGTCTGGGGGAACACTTGGAATTAAGTTTTGACATCGAAAGAGACTAATTTAGAATTATTTGGTATCGTTATATTCTTAACTTTATTCACGAGTGTTTGATACTATATTTAGGTTCAGGTTTAAATATATATATATATATATATATATATATATATATATATATATATATATATATATAATAAATGGAGTGAATTTATTTTGGAAAATTAGATATACGTTTATAGAGGCTTCATATAGTTTGTCAAATAGGAACGTGTCCGCGATAATTCAATTTGGAACATGCGATGGTAACAATTGAACAAAGAATCAGTAGAACGAACCTTTGTCTACGAGGCATTTTAGTAAATATCAGTCGATTCCAAACGTTCGTCGAAATGACGTAATTTGCCCGTCACTTGTTTGCCTGTCGGTTCGAGGCAATCTTCCTTTGTTTTCATCCAAAGGGGCTTAAAATGGCACATTTCGCAGCCGCTAAATATATTAGAAAGTCAGTGTCGTTTATGAAGAAGTAGGTAAATCATTTTAACGAGATGAAAAAATGTCGACTACTTGCAAAAAAACGCGGCTCGATAGGCAAAGTTACACCCGAAAGTCGAAAAATGAATCGTGTCTTTGTTTTCACGGACCCGAAATTGTTACTGCGTCAAGGAGCGACAAAATTAAGAAAATCGGGTTTGAATTTGCAGAGTATGCAAAAAGTCTCGTCGGCAGCATGCCTCGAAGAAGCCAGGCAAATATTTATGCGGAAGGCTATTGGACAACTTACTAAGGTAATTGCACCGTCGTTAGCACACCAAAGAATACATTGACCAATCAAATACTAATAACTGGGGTGCTAAGCATTCCTATTCCACAGACATCAGCGGATGGTGTGGTGTATTAACAAAATCCCTTAAATTTATAGAAGATGTATACTAACCTAACCTAGCTTTTTTTCCTTTTTTAATGCGATGCTATCACATACTCTGAAAGTTTACCATAATGTGTAAGTAAATTTTTAGTGTTCCGTACGGAACCCTAATAAGATGACTTCGGTGTCTGTCTGTCCGTCTGTATGTCTGTCACACCTGATTTTCTCCGAAACTTTTTGTCATAGAAAGTTGAAATTTGGTAATAATATAGGAATTGATGGCCTCATCAGAGCCATGTAGTTTTGAAAGTTAAATTTTAACTTAAGAGGTTAGTTTTGGGGGTGAAATCGGAAGTGAAAAAAACAAATTTTTACTAGGTCATCGAGTGTGGTGTCAAATGAAAGCTTGTGAAAACACGAGTAAAATGTATATATATATATATATATATATATATATATATATATATATATATATATAATGTAATACTTGCGCACACTTTTCTTTATGTATTATTTTTAAAAAATCTCGAAAAAATCGCTGTCCCTCCCCTTATCTCGAAAAGTACTGATCAATCTTGAAAAAAAAATTCTGGAATATTCTCCATGAGGTGTTGATTGAACGAAAATGATCACGAGTTTAATAATTTATCTGATATATAAAAAAAACAAAAATTTCAAGATCATCAGTTTTCAGTTAAGATTGGAAACAAACTTTGTTGAAAACTCACTTGGGGTGTGTTTTGTGAAGTCACTGATCATTTTATACCTGCGTAACAATTTTTTTTATTTCAAAAGCATTCAACGTACGGAATACTAATTGGCGCAAAGTTCAACTTGCACTTGACCGGTTATTGTTTTATTGTGTCAACAAAATAATTTTTGTCATCCTAAGTAGCAAAATATATAGATCTTTCTTCTAAATTTTAATTTATGGTAATCTGGTAATATAATTCTAAATTATGTGCCAACCCATTTGGGCCTTTAACCAGATTTTCAAGTTGTCGATTAATTTTGAAAGCAAAAAAAAAGAAAACAAATTACAAAAATAACACAAAAAGAAACTAGAAAAAAAATGCAGTTATGTTCACTTGTCCATCTCGTTAATATATTATAGGCACACAATATGGAAGTTGCAAAAGTCTTTCTTATGTGCAATTTCATCGCGTTTATATTGCACATAGTTTAAATAACGATAAAGATTAAGGTGTTTTTAAAATAAGCGTTGCAAAATCTCTCTATTTTCATGCCGTAACGTCCATTAATACTAACTCAACCTATTAGGTGAGAGCCACATATGTCTTGTAATCATGTTGTACATATAATAAAGAAAGCTTTAGTATTAGAATGCTGTATATAACGTTACTGTTTTTAATTCTGTAGTTTAGTTACGTCCGTGTTTCATTGAAATACGTGGTTCATAAATGGCATCACTTCGGTGTCTGTCTGTCACACCCGATTTTCTCCGAAACTATTTGACGTACAAGGGTCAAATTTGGCGCAAATATAGGAATTGATGAGCCAATCAGAGCGGTGTAGTTCAAAAAGTTAAATTTTAAAACTCAATGAGTTAGTTTTGGGGGGTGAAATTGGAAGTGAAAAAAACTTCCAAGGTCATTGAGTGGGGGTGTTCAATGAAAGATTGTAAAAATGCAAGTTCAAAAATATATTTGATGTATACTCATGCAAATTTTTCTTAATATTATTTTTAAAAAATGACCAAAAATCGTTGTTCCTCTTCCCTATCTCTAAGAGTACTGAATTAAAAAATTTGGAAAAAAACTTCTGGAATATTCTCCGTGAGGTATAGATTGAGCGAAAATTATCACGAGTGCATTACGTGTGATAATATATCTGGTATGAAAAAAAGGACTATTTGATTTGACAATATGGTGGACATTGTTGTGAATACATTATTTAAATAAACAAAAATATTTTCTATTATCTATTTAAGTCAAAATGGCCGCTTCAGAATCAAAGACAACAAGGCAAATTTTTCAAATCGGTGGAAATGACAGCTGCCACAAATATTTTTATCGATTCGTTTGAAATTTTGAGATTAACTTTTCAAAAACATTATCTGAGCTAAAGCGTACGGATTTTAGTGCGAAAAGTTATAAACTTCCTTTTTTTTTGAAACAATTTTTCGTAAAATTTTTGATCTCCCCCTGAAATTTTTTTTTTTCGAAAAAAGATATTTTCAAATTATCGTTAACGTTAGCTTTTTTCGCTCGATCTAGGTCCTCGCATAGAAGGTGCCTGGTCATCTTGGATTCTGAGGCGGCCATTCTGAATTAAAAAAGATAAAAAAATATTTTTTGTACACTTAAATATTTGTTTAATTCTTCTTCAAACCTTCAAGTAAATTTTCGACTGCTTTTATTACACTCTTGAAGAAAATTAGCCTTTTTCCTGGGGCCTGGAGTGGTCTTACCCCTTAAGTAAAGTACAAATCTATTTCTTTAATACTATTTTGAAAATAATTTATAAAATATTAGTAAAAATCATCCCGTAAAATTAAATAAATCTAACGAAAAAATTCTTAAAATTTCAGACATTAAGAAGTAAGCGATTATATTTGATTAACAATTTTAATTGAAAGCCATTCGAAGCCCTTTTTTCACTTAATCATCAAAATTTTTAACTGAAAGAAAGCCATTAAAAGATGGTCCTTTACTGATAATTATTACCCTTAAATTTTGATGAGGTCAAATAAATTCTTTTGCCCGTTATATTTAGGCAAAAATTTGAGTTTCTTTAGTAAAAGCATTTAAATTAAAATGTTTTTCGCTTCCGAATAGGTTCAGTCATCTGGAGTAATTGAGCTGAATGTGTGAAGTTTTATGACGTAAAACTGTTTTTAGGGAGTAAAAATAATCACGTGTTATTAATTAAAAAAAAATCTTCCTGCCACTTTTCAATAACGCATTCATTATTATGAATAAGAACAACCCAAATATGCAAAGCGCATATATTGCATATTTTGCAATATTTTATGCATTTTTCTAAATATTTGCATAAATGCTTTAAAAAAATAGCATATATGTGCATATTTTGAAGGAATTTAGAATAATGTAGGTCTTTGGCAGGCGTTTTCATTCATTTTTCGTAATAAGGGTCAATGTTTAGGCCGCCGCCGCCGCGCCGGTGTTTTTCCCCAATAAATTTTATTATTTTATGGTCAGTAAAAACCAGTCAGTAAACCCCAGACGGGCCATCAGAGCATACTTGTTATATTAATTTTAAAAATATTAGATTTCATTTTTGGTTGTGCTTTTAAAGTGGTTACGGGTCGATTGTGCTTTTTATATTGTAAGTATAATTTTTGAATACCTATTGAATATACAGGGTATTTAATTTTCGTTTAATATTTAAACATAACGAAATTTTGGTCAGGATTTTGCCGTTGATGCTATTTTTCAATGTTATTTAAGTTATTTTGTTCCATTTAACGAACAAAATTTCTATTTAACGAAAACCACGAAATAGAAATACATACGTAAACGTATGTAATTCTAGGTAATCTAATAAAAAAGGTACAAAGCAGAATTTTAATTTTTGTCTGCCCTAAGCACCTAGTTTTCTATTTAACGAACATTTCTATTTTAAGGCAAAACACAAGAATTTTTCCCCTTTGGATTTTAATTAAAACATTGTCTTTTTTTTTATTGCAATACCAGCGGATAAAAAATTTCAAATAGAGCAACACGTGAAGACTGCTTGCCATATTGCCAAATTGAGTAAGACGAAACCTGGAAAGATAGGCCACAACACACATTAATGCAATGTTTCCAACCAACGTACAAAAATAAAGAGCTAAATGAACACGACATCTTTAACCGAGATCTATGCCGTGCAATGATGACCCCAAAACATTCCGTTTATCGAAGCTACGTAATCAAAACTTTACTTCCTTCCCCTCCAGAAGTATTGCAAATTTAATATCCCAGGTGAAACAACAATACGGAGGAAACGGACGTAAAGCTCCTTGTAGACTTCACAGGTAATTGAGGGAAATTAAAGGTACAATTAATTCGCAACGAACATTTTTACATATGTATTGATGAAACCACCGATTCAAGAGGATGGTATATTGCGCATTTAATTGATTGAAGTTCTTAGCGACGATCTAACATCACCTAACCTAAGATAACCTAACGTAACCTACATGAGGATAGAAAAAATCTAATATATTAAATTTCCTTCCAAATCAAAGTTTCCCCCTCACACCAAAACTTGAAACCATAAACAAAACCTATTATAGAGGAATAGGAAAGAATTCAATATCTTTTTTTCGCAATTTTTTTTTTTAAATACATGAATTTTTATTAACTACTTTCATCTTATAAAAATGAAATCAAAATTTCAAATTATAAAAATATTCGATTATGTGAGGTTACCTTGGGTTTTAAAATAAGTCACGGACAAGAAATACAAAGTTAAGATTGCTATTCAGCCTTATATTCCCCATAGCAACTTACCTATCGGACAATGGGACCATTGAGATATTGGCATATCGAAGAATCATCAGAGTATCATATACCCAACACCGTTACTAACGTATTTAATCTTGAAGAGCTTAGTATAAATGACCGACTTTCAAATAGAATCAATAAAGACAGTACCTGAAATATGTTGGTCACAATGTGAGGAAAGTGAATGCCATGGAAAAGCTTGTAGTAACGGGGAAGGTAGAAGGTAAAAGTTCAAGGGAACGGTCTCCGACAAAGATGGTCCCGACCAAGTAAGATCTCTCCATCTCTCGGATGGGTATACACGAGTCAAGTCGTTGGAGGTAGGCAACTACTACTGCCTAGTGTCACACGGTACGCGCGCCTATTGGTGTGAAAGGATGGAGAGAGAGAGAGAGCAGTATTAGTTTTAGAATTATTTCCATTGGTGTAATGACGGTGCTACTTATAGCCTCGGTGGCACATGTCATACAATTGTGTTAACTGGATTTAAGATGATGATGTTTAAATGTAAGGCGCGTCGACAACTGAGGTCATTTGGCGCCTGTAATTAAGATTATAATCTTAGTGTAAAGATCTGCTTCTTTCCAGGAATTTTTGATTAGAGATTATACGTTTTCTTTATTTGGTATCAGAATTTTCTTCTTTTAGTGGTCTTCGTAGGATTGTATTTAGATCTAATGTGAGTATAATCCGGTGATAGAAAAATATGCTTTATGTAAGTGTTGTAGTGCGATGTGTTTGACTGGTGGGTATCGGGTCATTTTTGAGAAGATAAGCATGAGTAAGATTAATATGTCCCGTAGCTATTCTCCCCATATGACATTTTCCCTTTCTGCTCAAGCTCTGAAGATGCAAGGTGGGTATACATTTGATTTCGATTCCCAAAGTTTATTCTCATCTTCTAGATCCCCATGAAAGTTGGAACATATTTTTTATGGATTTATGAAAAATGAGAGATAGATCTGATGGTGATAAAATTTTGTTTTCGATTTTTCCCTGATGTTGATTGCTGATTTTGCATTTTGTATCCGCTAAGTCATTTCCCTTTTATGTTGACATGATGGCTGGGAGACCAAAGAAAAACACAATTTGTATTAAGCGGCTGGACATTGCATATTTTGTACGGGGGGGGGGGGGGGGGAGGTTTATTATGTCCCGGGGGGCCAGGATTAAGGGTATATTACATTTTAGATGCATTAATGGTATTGTAGAGAACTGAGTGAATCTCTGAGATGATTACGCCCAATAATTTTTCAATTTTGTTTGGATATTGCTGATCTGATGGCTTCTCTTATGAACTAAACAGCAACCCCCTTCAGGCTGTAAAGATCGATGATATGTAATGTTTACAAATTTGTATCTTGATGTGTATATAGGAGAAATTACCTGCGCTGCGGGCCCCGTTTACCAATTTGGATCGTTAAATTTTTTGTAATGTGGGTTAAAGGTTAGTTAATTCAACTACCACTCTGGGTCGTTTTATTGCGACCCGTTTATGGAGTAAAAATCGAATTTTTAGACATAATAAGTCCCACGAGTATCCTGTGAAATGAAGTCCACTACAGCAGAGCACGTTACCCAGCAGGAAGGCTAATTACTGCCGGAGAATGGGCGCCTGAATATCCGGAGAGGGGAACCGTTCATTGACCCAATTTGCGCTGGGGGGCCATTAATCCCCTTGGTACGGTTTTCTTTACAACTTAGGATTACGCCGCGAACCACAATAATGAGACTGACTGGGACAAACGGGGGAGACAGCACTATAGACGACACAAAAAACATGACTCAGGTGACCCCCTCAGCGGGGTCGTCAAGAAGCCCGTACTAGGGTAATTTAATAATTACATTACACTACCCCTGAGGGGTGGATTTCAGAAAGAAAATCTTCATCTAAGTTTTAAAGTATTAAAAGTAGCCACACGATTTGAAAATAAAAAAGAGAGATATAAATTTTCTATCATTTACGACCCCGCGATACATTTTGTCTCAAAAATTTTGGCGTTCATATGAATTTTACTGAAGTAATTAAAATAGTTAACTACATATGTTAATCCTACCGCTAACTTATTGTTTTTGGATAGATATGTATTAACCATTCTAGACCTAACCGAGAACCATATGAAGATAATTGCAAATCCAAGATGTCAGAGTTCGACCAGCACAAAAATGAAAAAGAGAAAGTTATGGGCCATGTAACCAAGTGGGAGAGAGAGATACATCAATTCTAAAAGACATATTGAATTAATGTTGCTAATTTTATTTTTTATATAAAAAAAAAAAAATAAATAAAAAAAAAAAAAAAAATAAAAAAAAAAAAAAATAAAAAAACTGATAAAACAATAAAAAATAAAAAAATAATCAAAAAAATAAAAATAAATAATAAAAAAAAAAAAAAAAAGAAAAAAATAAAAAATAATATAAAAAAATAAAAAAAAAATAAAAAAAATAAAAAATAAAATATACAAAAATAAACACAATAATATACAATAAAAAAAAAAAAAACAAAAAAAAAAAAATATAAATAATAAATAAAAATAAATAAAAATTATAAACATTATAATAATAAAAAAATATAATAAAAAAAAAACAAAATAAAAAAAAAAAAAAATAAAAAAAATTAAAAAAAAAAAAAACTAAAAAAAAAATCAAATCAATAAAAAAAAAAAAAATCAAAAAATAAAAAAAAGAAAAAAAAAAAAATAAAATATAAAAATAAAAAAAAAAAATATAAAAAAAAAAAATACAAAAAATAATCAAAAAAAAAACAACAAAAAATAAATAACAAACAAAATAAAAAAAACCTAAAAAATCAAATAATTACATATAAAAAAAAAAACCCACATAAAAAACTAGTACTATTACCACTCAGTTTGTTTTACTCTACTCTGACACTTCTGTGTAACTGAGAAATACAAGTAGAAAATTTGCTAATTATATACTTAATGACTACAAGTTAACAAATAAAATTGACTTTCCTCAATGTAATAAAGAGTATTAAGTGTACTATTGTTTCATATTGGAAAAATAAATAGTTTGCGGTTACTGAGTAGGAATTTAACAGAAAAAATATTTTTTCCCTCAATCATTAATATATAACGATAATAGCGACTTCATTTATCAAAGCCGACATGTCGTGCAAAAACAGATATGACACAAAAAGGCATTCATAATTTTATAAAAGCAGTAAAAAACTTTATAACGGAAGGGAATTTTTTTATGGTTTTGCATCGTCGCCATTTTTTTCTTAAAAACATATTTGTATCTTTCAGGCATATCTTACTTATCTCCAAGTTTGTACGTTCACAATCTAAAAAATTTAAAATATGTTGTTGCCCAGGGAGATCTCCACGTGTAATAGAGTAATTCAATATAAGTTTTAATAGGACATTCCCCAGAATTTTTTATTTTGAATAATTTTAAAAACGTCTGTTGGTTATTTATGAGTTTGTTAGAATTTCAGTTTCTATGGAAAATGAATACTTATAAGAAAAATTTATTTTTGACTTGATAAAACCAATCTTACTATTAACATAAAAAATGAAATTGATAGAAATTTAAAATACTGTGGTTCCATCACAAAGCTATATATATTATATATATTAATATATATTTATATATATTATATATTATATAAATATTTATATATAAACATATACATATACATATATTATATATTATATATATATCTATATATATAATATAAATTTTTTTGTTTAATTTTTTATAATTTATGTTGTTCATGAAAATTAGATCAGTAAAAATATTATCTTGGATCAGATTATCTATTTATTGATGTGTTTCGACCTTCGAAAAAGGTCTTTCATTCTTCAAAATTTGCTCTAAAAAGGATGTCATTAGATGCATTAAATATAGATAGTAATTCACAACAACCAGTTTGTCGTGTAATTTCGGAGTTAAAATATTTGTAGCATTTCATAGTTTTTCCAATTTAAGGACCTTTAACTGAATACATTAAAGAGGGCCTTACCTTAGAAAGTGAGTATCATTGTATGGGGGTGTTAAATTTTATTCACTGTCAAAAAACACATTATTACTTTTTACAAACAAACCACGTAACTTGGAGGACTTTATATGACTGGTAGGTATATAAACGGTGTATGTTATTTCCAACATGAATTTTTTTCGTTTATTGCAGTGGGCGTCCATCCTGTATGTTTATAGGATTTCGAGATATTTCTCTTTTTTTTGTATTATTTCGGTTTTGTAATTTTGATGTTTTTGAATTCAAAGGTATGACTTTTATTTATTTCATGATTTTGTAAGAGCTTGAAACTGTTTTTTTTTTTGTCGTATTTATGGCGGTTTTGATTCTTATTTTCTAGGTATTAGCTTGTGAGTGCCCGAAGTATATTCCTTCGCAGTTTTTACATTTGATTTCGTAAGAATATGGAAAAATGGGATGAGAGTCAGATTATATGATTGTGACATAACCACATTTTGTAGTTTTCAAAAAGTTTTTTGGGTGGTTGGGATTGTCCATTTATCAACGGTACAGCCACTAAATGTATTATGGTTGTTGTAAGTTGGTTATTTTTTACTTATTATTGTATTGTAAAAGTTACTTACATTAATTTATTCGTTGTTTGAAGATTTTGTTTAATAAGGTACATCGGATATTTATTAAGTTGAAAATGCTTCTTTTGCTTTGGTTATTGCCCTCTCTCTCTGTATTCTGTTGTCGAAAGGAAACCTTGATTGCTCTGTCTGCTTGACCTATGATTACAGATTTTTTCTTGGGAATTCGGGTGGTGATGTATTCATAATTTAAGGTATCTAGAAGTCCATGTATGTTTAGTATATCCATTAATGTTTTTATATTTTTCATTAATGTGTGTAAAGTTACATCTAAAAAAATGTTATCTTATATTGTTGTCATTCTGTTTCCATTGTGAAATGAATATTCTTGAGGTATCCGTTTGGGAATTTTTGTAGGATATAATAAATTTGGTTTTTAGAGTATAGCAATCAAAACAATCATCAACGTGTCTTGTAAAAATAATGGGAAATGTTGAAGTTTAATTTTGGTTATGACAACAGCTTCTAAAGTCGTTTGTCCATTACTAGTTTGTACTATCCACGCTTAGAAATAGATGCACCAATGGCCTGCCCATCTATTTGTTCGTAAAATTTTATTTTTCGTATTGGAAATACATCGAATTTTAGGATTAGGTTCTGTTGCATTAATAAATTCACGTTCATAGGGCGTGCTCGGTGAACTGTTTAATATTTATCTCAGTTTTTTCTTAATGGTTTTTAAACCGGCTAAATTCTATGGGTTATATACTGTATATTATTGGGTATGACGGTTCCAGTGAATAGTAAGATATAATCATTGGAAGTTTATATATTTCAGTTTATGCCTTAATTTGTAAAAGGATCTTTAACGG